>JAMPIV010015114.1:122500-345000 GCA_024509875.1 Oreohelix idahoensis | reverse complement strand
ATATGTAACACATAACATACATACATACTTACTACATACATAACATACATATATACTTAACATACATAACATACATACATACTTACATACATAACATACATAACAACATACATAACATACATACATACATACATACATACATACATACATACATACATACATACATACATACATACATACATACATACATACATACATACATACATACATACATACATACATACATACATACATACATACATAACATACGTAACATACGTAACATACATTCATACATAACATACTTAACATATGTAACATACGTAACATACATAACATACATACATACTGATCAGAATCTTTATTCTCCATAAAATACATCAATATGTACAGACATGATATAATAGATACAACATGGCATAAAGGAGAATCATTAAAATTTACGTAAAGTGTTGAAGACGCCTCAAGTAGTTCTATGTGGGTGTTTTTACATCTAATGTTTGTGTTACACATACATAACAATCTTTAAGCTTTCTAAAAGACATTGGCATACAATGATACGATATGATGTGATATATAACCTGCCAAAATTGAGTATTATAGAAATGTACAAAATGTGTGTTGAATACCATTCAAGTAGAGCAATATGGTGTTTTTACATGGGGGTTTTATCAGAATTTTTGTTTGCCATAAAAAGCTTTGACAGCTAGTGGAGTAAGATATTAAATATAGCATCAAATACAATAGTCGTTTGGTATAGTAGACAGAGCACAATTGAGATTAGACTATGTGGAAAACATCTCCAGCAATTTACAATGGGTGTATTTTACATCGAAGTTTCCATATTCTGTAAGAACCTATAATTGCACTAATGCTGGCATACTTACATAAAACTTTGGCTTCAAATTTCCGCAACTCTAGCGACATTAATCCACTCACACACTTTGCATGCACATGACCCAAAATACCAATTACACTAGTCAACAAATTTTCAAAAGTTTTTTGTACCAGAAATTAAATGTACCATTTCTTATTGATTTTGACATGCTGATTTCAAATATCATAATGAAATTCACCAATTGGCTCTGGGTTTTTTTTTAATGATGAATTTATATTACAGTAATACAAATAATGTATGCTTGTTTACTTCTCTGGGCTAAACAGCTAGTCTTTCTACTTTAGCATTATAAAAATTGTGGTTACATACTCAATTAATTGATATTTTAACATAAAATGATAGAAAAAATAAAAACATTATTTAAAGTTCACATATCATGCTTTAAAAAGGCACATTTGAACCCATTCCGTCATTATTCAGTCGCTGTTCGAGCTCTCTTTGCTTGCTTCTTGTAGTCAATCGATGAGGTGTCTCTTGTCACAGTCCAACAGTAATCAACAAGCATTGAAGGGCTCCAATTGCCTTGATACCTTGTCTCCATAGCAGCAATGTCCTGGTGAAATCGTTCACCATGCTCATCACTGACCGCTCCACAGTTTGACGTAAAGAAATCCAGATGAGAATCCAGAAAATGAATTTTCAAAGACATGTTGCAGCCAAGACTCTTATACTTCTGAAGGAGATTTTCTACAATTTCATTGTAATTATCAGATCTGTTGTTTCCAAGAAAAGTGTCCACCACTGACTTAAATGCTAGCCATGCTGCTTTTTCCTTGCCATGCAACACGCAAAGAAACTCGTCATCATGAAGAAGTTTTCGAATTTGCGGACCAACAAATACTCCCTCTCTTACTTGTATTTTAGCTTCACTCAGTCTTGGAAATTTTCTGATGAGGTATTTGAAATACTCATCTGTTTTCTCCATTGCCTTGACAAAGTTTTTCATGAGACCCAGCTTAATGTGCAAGGGTGGCAACAAAATCTTGCTGGTGTCGACAACTGCTGGGTTCTCAACGTTCTTACTGCAGGCTGCAATGACTGCCTGATTGGCCAATGTCTTCTGATGTAATGGTCACTTCGTGCACGGCTATCCCACTCACAGAGAAAGCAACAGTACTTGATGTATCCACCCTGTAGTCCAAGCAAAAGAGCGACCACTTTTAAGTCACCGCAAAGTGACCAATGATGATGATCGTAGTTTATACACTTCAAAAGCTGCTTAATGTTTTCATAAGTTTCTTTCATATGAACTGCGTGACCAACTGGAATTGACGGTAACACATTACCATTATTCAACAAAACAGCTTTAAGACTTGTCTTGTATGAATCAATGAAAAGCCTCCACTCTTCCGGTATGTAACTGATGTTGAGGGCTGCCATTAAACCAGAAATGTTGTGACACGCAGAAAGGTCACCCTCTTTGAAAAAGAATGTAATAAGCGGCTTCTGGCGGTTCCTATACACAGAAATTGTAACATCTTCTGCCAGGAGATTCCACTGTTGCAATCTGGAACCCAAAAGCTCCGCCTTGTTCTTCGGTAAATTCAGATCTCTTACAAGATCATTCAGTTCACCTTGGGTTAGTGGATGTAGTTTGCTCAAAATCTGTGTCACTTGAGGTTGATGGTTCAGGACCACCAATGTCCTCTTCATCAGTGGAAGCAGCTGAAAAGGATTCTGGCACTTTGGGAACTGGTAGGTCATCGCCATGTGGTACCGGAAGTATTGCAGAGGGGATGTTTGGATATTCCAGAGTCCATTTTTTCTTCTTTGATATGCCTTTCCCAATTGGAGGGACCATGCAAAAGTAACAGTTGTTGAGATGATCAGTGGGCTCTCTCCAAATCATTGGGACTGCAAAAGGCATAGCTTGCCTGTTGCCAGTCAACCACAGTTTAAGATGTGCTCCACATGTATTGCAGCATATGTGTGGCACCCAGCTCTTATCTTGATCTCCTATTCTGCAGCCAAAATACAAACTGTACGCCTTCTGGCATTTCTAACTACGATACTTTTGATAAGGACAAATGCACTAACTAATGGCAAAATTTTATCAGAAATAAGGTATTTATACACAAAGGTGATGTAATCATAGGTAGGATTGCATCATCAACTTCTAGTAACATTTTTATTGGTCATTAGAAAAAATTATGCAATCGCCCACAACAGTTGCGTCATATATATATATATATAAATTGACCGTAATTAAATAAACTAGTAGCATATATCTTGAAAACTAGAGCCAATCAACATTTTTTAATGTCATTTTCGTTTTCAGCACACCAAAATTAGTTAAGATCAGCTATTTTCATTTCTGGTACATTTTGGTTGTTGACTAGTGTTATAATTATCATTACGATTACATGCGTACGATAGCCTAGTTCGTTAATTTCTGCAGTCAATGGATAGTACTTATCAAATTTATGTTGGTAACATTTATCTAAATGGGCGTCATATGGTATTGCTGCCTCCACTATAAAAGCTGTTTTGTTCTGTCGATTGATTATCGTTAAATCAGGTTTTACGGCATGTGTCTTAAATGAGGTGTTACTGCTGTCGAAAAGTGATGGTTTAACTATTATCTCTTTATTTATTGTTATGTCACTCTTATTATTGTATGAGGATTTCAGTTTCTCATAAATAATGTCTACATCTCTATTGTGCCTTTGTTGGTATAATGTTTGAAATTTGGTACATCCATTCAATAAATGTGACACTGTTTCATATGGGTGGTTACATATTTTGCACATTTTCGTGTATGCCTGTGGGTAGTATAGATGTAAAAGACTTTCGCATTCCAGCAACTGTAACCTCGATCTCACAGCAAATGAAAGTATTTTATTACTTAATTTAACATTAGATAGAAAACTAGATGACAATGAATGGTTTACACATTTCATTTCGCGCACTATTCTCCCTTGTGACGATTTACTTTTTAGTTCACTTAGAATTAGGTTAAGTTTATGTGATTTAAATCCAGAATAAAAGGCATTTGCTGACTTGTACGTTAGTCTCACATCTTCATCTACGTCTAAATGTACAGTGTAATGGCCACTGTCATCCACTTTCACACACACACACACACACACACACACACACACACACACACACACACACACACACACACACACACACACACACACACACACACACACACACACACACACACTCACACACACACACACACACACTCACACACACATATATAAAAAAGACTCCTCCATTCTTCTCTCTGGAATGGTGGGATCATTTTTTGAGGTTGACAATTATATCTTTAAGTCCCTTCACCGGATATCTTAGAAAGACGCGCATTAAGAGAAGTTTCTGTCCCCTATGAACTGTAGTTTTGTTATCTTGTTTATTGCGCAGCTTTCTAGAGGTTTGAGAGAGAGAGCGCCATACGATCCTATCAGCTGTTTTCCTCCTGGCCTGGTTCCATTCTAGTCCTCGGTCCTTCAAAGATTGTCTAATGTTGTCCTCCCAGCGGACTTTGGATCGTCCTGGAGGTCTGGATCCCTGGCTCTTAGTTTCCCATGTTGTCGTGGTAGCCGATCTTCTCCCATTCTGCAGACATGGCCAAACCATCTCAGTTGGGACTGTTCTACTTAGGTCTGCAGGGGTTCGGTTTTTAGGCCTGTTCTTACAATACATATGACTTTTAATAGGCGAAAGTCAATTAAATATCTGTTAAAGTCAGTTATATAACTGTAACCACCAGGTCTTTACACTCCTTCATTTTAATGTTATTCTTGTTCAGAGTTTCTTTTTTATTTTTTGTTTGTTTGTTTATTTATTTAACGTAAAAGCATAATTGTGATTGCCCCTATTTACAATGATTTGACAAATGTGATGCCACTTTCTCTTATCGGCAGTTGTTTATATTATTTTGAATTGAAAACAATATATATCCTAATTATAACCCATCAGAATTTGAACGAGATATTTATTTTCATTAATTAAAAAAAAAAAAAAAAATCTTACTCGATTCTTATTCTCGCTACTAGCCCTGGTATTGTCCAGCCAAAAATGGCGTCTACGTCGTTCAGCCTCGTTTTCGATTCTGACATCGTTCGCGTAACTCAATATGCTGTATCAAGGGGCATTAGGTAAGGCTATCATTGACAATTACCTTGATTTTTCTCAAACAGACAACGGAGAGCAATCCCAGGCTACAATCTTCTTGGAGCAAACTACAAGTAGTCGGGAATACGACATAATGAAGCCTTCCCCGAAATCTCGATCAGGCAGTTACGCCCCGAAAATACAGGTTAGTTTCTATTTGTGTCGTCGTCATCATCATCATCATCATCACCATCGTCGTAATCACTATCACCCCCATCACCATCATCATCATCATAACTACCACCACCATCATCATCATCAACATCATCATAATCACCATCATCATTAACATCATCATCATTACCAACATCGTCATCATAACCATCATCGCCATTATCATCATTACCATCTTCACAATTACCGTTATCATTACCATCACCATAACTGACACGTGGTCACTTATGACATGGACTCAGTGGCAGGTCTAGGATAAAATCATGATCACTGTCCATTTATGTGTGTGTGTATTTGTCCAGACGATACGTCAAGGCCTTAAATCCTACCCCCGCAGACCCAAGTAGAACAGTCCCAATTAAGATGGTTTGGCCATGTCTGCAGAATGGGAGAAGATCGGATACCACGACAAGCATGGGAAACAAAGAGCCAAGGATCCAGACCCCGAGGACGACCCAGAGCCCGCTGGGAGGACAACATTAGACAATCTTTGAAGGATCGAGGACTAGAATGGAACCAGGCCAGGAGGAAGACAGCCGATAGGATAGTATGGCGCTCTCTCTTCCAAACCTCTACACTTCACGGTAGAAGGGGAACGACTAAGTAAGTAAGTAAGTATTTGTCTCACTGGTTGCTGGTGCACACGAGCTAAACTCCATTTTCGCAGAGACGTATTAAGAACATGATTGTTATTGTTAATCAGAATCGACCTCACTGCACTCCGGGTAAACCTATAGGTGCTCAGTCTCCCACAGCAAATGTCGAAGGGAATGAATGCTAACTGTACCTGTAGCACGCTGGTTGTACATACGATGGATGCATCCTCTCTCACGTTCATCTCTGCTAGTCCCACGTTTGATGCCATCAGTCTCAGCCTTGTTGATTCACCAATTGCAGTGTCATTTTCTAGCAGGCGATCATTAATTGCCCTTAGTATCTCTCCCTTTTCCATGTCCAGTGTCCCCATTATGGGTGCTCTCGATGCCAGTCTGTCAGCTCTCTCATTGCCACGTACCCCTGCATGACAAGGACAGTAGATTCACACCAGTTCGTGAAGACTTGAAGATTCCATTGATGTTTTCCATTCCTGCCGCAGCCATCCGTTCTGAAATTTCCGAAGCATGGCTTGAAAGTCTAACAATATAACTGCCCTGGTTGATGGAGTTTCAGACAGCCACCTCAGTGCTGTAGTAACTGGCTTTACCTCCATTCTCATGCTGGAGGTTGTTGTCATGTAGGATCCACTCTGTTCAGCAACGACCCTGCCCTTTATTCTCGCAGAGAAGCCACATCCTGATTTCTCACCACGCACTACAGACCCATCAGTGTACACAATGGCGTCGTCAACCCTATCATGATCACTTATCATCTGATTAATCTCCAGCTCTGCTTTTCCACTGCCCCAAGATCTGCACTCGCTGCCCCAAGATCTGCACTCGCTGCAAAGGCTAATGATGACCTGCTGGTAGTTTATCCAGTTCTCCCCTGACTTACTCCACTCTTCCCCTTTGGATATATTTTCAACCCTGATCACCTGACCAATCGTAGTTTCTGCCTGTGCCACCCATGATATCCCCCTCTTTATTCTTGCTCCTTAGATGTCAGCTACGTTCTCATGTAGGTGATGTCTTTTGTCGGTGTTTACCCGCATATTGGCATTTGCCTGGGCCATCGCATATCTGGATCTAATCGACAGCAATCCGAGCATGTATCTCATTGTTACAATGGGGACATCACGCGTGCAGCCCAAAACTAATCGCATCCATTCATTTTGAATGCGTTCCAGTCGTTCACATTGTGACACTGACTGCGTGAGTATTCCTAGCCTGTATTCGATTACTGAAATCACGAGCTGATGATACAAGAGAAACAATAGTCTCTGTTCCAAGCGCGCAGCAGCCATTGTTTTTAATCGACATGATACTTGAACGATAGCCCACGATCAAACGTTACTCCCAGATACTTCAGCCTGTTTTGCCTTTCAATGTTCTGCCCATAGAAAGTGATATCTGGAAGGTCTGCTTTCACTATGGAGTTGTACAAAGAGCACCACATCACACATGCCTTGTTGGGATTGACCTTTGATCCGCTTTCCTTACACCATTTAGAAACCACATGTAGTGTCTCTTGTATCTTCTTCTTTGATCCTTAGCCGCCGACCGTCAAAGCAGTCAGTGGCCGTCACGCCTAGTGGCGTCTTGTAGGGCAACAACAAATTGATTCCACTTTGCTCGGTCTGTGGCCATCCTTCGTACAGTGCCCCATCTCTGGTTCATTCTTTGCATCTCAGCCTCCACAGTCCTCCGCCAAGCTGTTTTTGGTCGGCCTCTCTTTCGTTTTCCCTCAGGAGTCCATAGCATAGCTGTTCTTGTGATGGCATCGGGGTCTCTGCTGAGAACATGGCCAACCCAACTCCAGCGTCTGCCAGCTATGATGGTGTGCATGTCCTCTTGCTTGCTCCGAGTAAGCAGATCTTGGTTGGTGATGGTATTCGGCCAAAATATTCGGTGAATCTTTCTTAGGCATGTTGTGTGAAAAGAGGACAATTTCGACATTTCCTTCTCTGTAACTCTCCAGCATTCCGCACCATAGAGAAGCCCAGAAAGCACACAGCTCTGATATAATCTTAATTTTGTGCTTTTGCTGTATTGAGAGGACTTCCAGATGTTGTTTAGGCTAAAAAAGGCTGTTCTTCCTTTGTTCATTCTGTTGTTGATGTCTTTGCTTGCTCCGCCGTCTGGTGTTACTATGCATCCTAGGTATGTGAAGGTGTCTGTCTGTACCAGTTTCTGATTCCTTACTGATATGGGCTCAGGGTTGCCCACATTGAGCGTCATGACTTCTGACTTCATTAGATTGATGTTCAAGCCCACCTGCTGGCTATACTTATTAAATCTATCCGTTTTTTTCCTGGATGTGTTGATGTGAATGTGCTAGTAGTGCAATGTCATCTGCATATTCCAGATCTTCCAATGTAGAAAATGTAGTCCATCTTATTCCTCTTGTACTGCCCTCTGTTGTCTGGCGCATCACCATTTCTATGACCGTTAAAAATAGAGTGGTTGATAAGGGGCATCCCTGTCGTACTCATGTCTTCACCTCAAAGGTTAAGTTGCTCTGCCCAACGCTACACGTATAGTTGGCATAGAGGATTTTTATGATTGACACTATGCAGCTTGGAATTCCATAAGCCCTCAGTATTTTCCATAAACTGTCCCTATGTATACTGTCAAAAGCCTTTTCAAAATCAACGAAATTAATGTACAGCTGTCTTTGCCATTCTGAGCACTGCTCTATAATGTTCCTGAGGGTAAATATATGATCTACACATCTTCTGTTCTTTCTAAATCCTGCTTGTTCTTTCTTCAGTTTGTGGTCTACTGCTTTTGAAATTCTCTGTATAATTATCCTGCCTAGTATTTTGCTGGGAACTGAGAGAAGAGTGATTCCGCTCCAATTATTGCAGTCTGCAAGATCTCCCTTCTTGGGCAATTTGACAATTATTCCTTTGTTCCACTCTGTTGGTGTTGTCCCTGTTTTCCAGACTTGTGCAAATAGTGGTTCTAATAGTTCTGCTGCTAGCTCAGAGTCTGTCTTAAATAGCTCTGCATTTAAGTTATCATGGCCAGGAGCAACTCCGTCAATGCCGGTCCCAAGCCCGGATGAAAAAAGGAGGAGGGCGGCCTGCATGGAGGCCGTAAGGAGGCAGCCCCTCCACCATGCAAAGGCACAACAGGCCAATCACCTGTTGCTTTAAATCATGATTACGCGAACTACAAGAGAGAAAACCGGACTGATTCTAAAGGCGACGAACTGGAACGGACTACGGACTACGACTTATGGAACTTGGAACACAAGAAGTATAAATGGGAAGGAAGAGGAGCTGGTGGAAGAGATGAGGAAAGCAAAACTAGAAATCCTGGCTATAACGGAAACGAAGAAAAAAGGACAAGGAGTCATGGATCTCGATGGCAACACGTTGCTCTACAGTGGTGTACCCATATCTGAAAGAGCTAAAGGGGGCGTGGGTTGCATTGTGGCCCAAAATCAAAAAGATAGTATCAAGGGATGGAACTTTGTCTCGGAGCGCATTATGGTTGTAAAACTAAAAGAAGGAGAAACCATAGTCAACCTGGTCATAGTGTATGGGCCAAATGAGGATGAGAGAGCAGAGGTCAAGGAGGAATTCTTCGAGCTGCTTCAAAGGACAGTGGATGACTGCCTAGATGAAGTTATTATGCTCGGAGATTTTTAAAGTATTTTAATGCCAGAGTTGGAAATGACCATGCTAGATGGGGTGGAGTTATCGGAAGATATGGAGAAGATACTCTCAATGACAATGGAAAGCGACTCCTTAGATTCTGCAGTGAGCAGAATCTGATCATTACAAACACAAAGTTCCCCCATAAGCGCATACATGCATACACTAGATGTGAACCAACCAAGAATGAGAAGTCAGTGATCGACTATGCCATTGTTCGGAGAAGCTCATTCAGATATGTCCGAGATGCAAGAGTCTGGAGGGGGCCAGAGATTGGAAGTGATCACTACCTGCTAACAATCAAACGAACAACTGAAAGAGTTGCTCAGCCTAGGAACTGCCCAACATCACGCAAGAAACCAAGTAAACGAGCAGGAGAAATGAGCATTAGGACCTACAAGCTGAGAGAGCCAGAAATTAAGACCAGATATCAGGGGCTTATTGCTACAGCAGTGAGCAACACAGAAGAACGACCTGATGACTTGGAAACCCTCTGGAATGGACAGAGGAAGTCAAAGAGAAGAAAATGGCATGGAAACAATACTTAGGAGCTAAAAACACAACAGGACAAATGGAAAAATATAGAGAATATGTGACACTCAGAACAGAAGCAAAGAACAAAGTGCTAGCAGCAAAACAGAAGTCCTGGGAAGAATTTGGAGAAAAGCTAGAAAAAGATGCACAAGAAAACCAGAAATTGTTCTATAAGACCCTAAAGAACATGAGGAAAGAAAAACAATGCCCTCTCAAATTTATAAAGGACAAGCAAGGCAAATTGCTTACTGCCCCGAAGGAAGTAATGGAAAGATGGAAAGAATATTTCTCAGAACTCCTGGATGGTGAGCATGATGAAGCATCAGAAATGATAACCACTGACACAGAAGAGGAAACCAATGATGGTGAAGATGACATAAAGATGGAAGAACTGAGGGCAGCACTAGAGAAAATCAAGATGGGCAAAGCAGCAGGGCATGATGGTATAACACCAGAAATGGTTAAGTACATGGGAGCATCAGGCGACCTATTACTCTCAAAGGTCCTACAGGCAGCATGGTGCAACAAGACCATACCAAAGGATTGGGAGATTGCCATCATAACACCAATTTTCAAAAAGGGTGACAATCGACAATGTGGAAACCATAGAGGCATATCCCTTCTCAGTGTCCCTGGTAAAATCTACTCTAGAATCCTAGAGCAGAGACTCCGACGCCTAGCTGAGCCACAATTGGATGAGGTCCAGTGCGGATTCCGAGCAAACCGAAGTACTCAAGACCTAATCTTCACACTCAGACAGCTGAGTGAAAAGGCCCTTGAGTATAAGAGTGAGATCCATCTTTGTTTCATAGATCTGGAAAAGGCGTTTGACAGGGTCCCCTGGAGCAAACTTTGGGACTGTTTGGCAAGGAAGAATATTTCCAGCACCTCTGATTCATGCTATACAGAGCTTCTACAAGTCTTGCAGAAATTATGTGAGGACAGCAAACCATAAGTCAGAAGAGTTCAGGACCACCACTGGTGTAAGACAAGGTGATATCCTATCACCTTACCTCTTCATACTCCTTATGGACGATGTCATCAAGGCATGTAAGGAGAGAACAAGAAAGTATTCAGTGGGGTACTGGAAGATGAGACAGGTCTATATTTCGGAGCTGGCATTTGCTGATGATGTTGCCCTGATTGCTAAATCAGAGGCACATCTCCAATCCAACCTGCAAGTCTGGAAGGAAGAGCTGGAGAAGAGAGGGATGGTCATAAGCAGCTCTAAAACAAAATCCATGGTGATATCACGAGAAGAAAGAAAACATCAGATTAAGTTGGGAGAACAGGTCCTGGAGCAGGTCGACCACTTTAAATATCTCGGAGCTATTATAGACCGAAAGGGAGGCATCAAAGAAGAGTTGGCCACTCGAAAAGCAGCGGCTGGGAGACTTTTTCAGGCCATAAATCGTGGATGCCTCAGCAAGAAAGAGGTTGGTAAGAAAACGAAGATGGCTGTATACCGCTCCACCTATGTCCCAGTCTTGACATATGGATGCGAGTCGTGGGCAATGACTACAACCCACAAAAGCCAGATCCAAACCTCAGAAATGAGGTATCTGAGGAAAGTGGTTGAAGTAACAAGAAGAGACATGGTCCGCAACCAGACGATCCGTCAAGGCCTAAAATCCCATCCGCTGCAGACCCAAATAGAACAGTCCCAACTAAGATGGTTTGGCCATGTCTGCAGAATGGGAGAAGATCGGCTACCACGACAAGCATGGGAAACAAAGAGCCAGGGATCCAGACCTCCAGGACGACCCAGAGTCCGCTGGGAGGACAACATTAGACAATCTTTGAAGGACCGACGACTAGAATAGAACCAGGCCAGGAAGAAGACAGCTGATAGAATGGTCTGGCGCTCTCTCTTCCAAACCTCTACACCTCATGATAGAAGGGGAACGACTAAGTAAGTAAGTATGGCCAGGAGCTTTTCCATTCTTTAACCCTTTGATTGCTGTGATGATTTCTTCTTTTCGTGGAATGTCTGTATTATCATCTAGATCGTTTTCAGCCTCAGGAACATTCAATTGTGTCTCTGGTGGTTCCTTGTTCAGAGTTTCTCTGAAATGCTCTGCCCATCTTGTTTCCTGTCCCTCTGCTGTCGTGATGAGATTTCCTTGCTTATCTGTTACTAATGTAATATTGTTTGCACCTCGTTTTCCACTGATGAATTTAGTTATTTTGTATACTGTGCTTTGTTCATTTCTCAATGCTGCCTCTTCTGCCTGTCTTGCAAGATCGTCTAGGAAATACCTTTTGTTGGCTCGGGTTTGGCGTTTAACTTCCTTGTCCAGCTGCTTTCCTTATATATTGTTGAAATGGTGTTGAATTTCTGGTCTATATCATCAGTCAATGTCTTTTCCTGACTTTTGGCAAACTGATATCGTTTCTTTATGTCAGCCGCAAAAGCTTTTCTGGTAAGGGGGTCCTTAAATTTGTTGATGTCAAACCTTTTCTGTGTAGTTACAGTTGGTCCAGCCCTTCTTAGTTTTACTTTCAGTTTTGCTACTACTAAATGGTGATCACTTCCCACATCTGCACCTCTTCTTACCTTCACATCTTGTAATGCATGTCTACATCTACCGTTAATCATGATGTGGACTATCTTTCATACTTGACCTCTTCATCGCTGTCATTCGTTGGTGCGTAGCATTGTATTATTGTAGTATTGGTGAATCTCCCTCTCAATCTTAATCTTATCAGTCTGTTGTTGATGGGTTTCCATTCCAGTAATGTCCTTTCTATTCCTTTCTGTAGAATAATGGCTACACCTTCATTGTGCTGTCCATCCTCTCTTCCAGAGTAAAGTACTGTTTCTCCTGTTACTGTTTTAACTTTTCCTGCCCCTGTCCATCTGCTCTCGCTTATCCCTAGAATGTTTAACCTATAGTTTCTTATTTCTGCCGTGACTTGTTTTAGTTTACCCGTCTCGTTCATTGTCCTAACATTCCAAAATCCTATTCTTGTTTTGCGGTCAGGACGTCCGTTTTCGTGTCAGTGGCTTCCTTTCGGCTTTCACCACTGACAGTCATGCGAGCCTCAGACTCCGGATGTCCGTCCCGCAGCAAAGTTTGTTCATTTGTTGTCGTTTCCGTAACTTCATTTCTTTTTACATAGACAGGGGTGTCAGCCCTATGCTAAAACCCCCCACCTGGAGGACCAGGGTGCCTGCTTTAGTCTGACTCGTGCCCGCGCAAATCTGTCCAGCTTGGTAGAACCTTCCAGGAGTAAAACTCCCGCTAGCGTAGCTCTGGGGGTAATCAGGGTACGCAAGCCGCCATACCTCGACAAGGTATTGACAACAGTGATGGCAGGTCTCTTGTATGCCTTGAACTATTTCCTGTTTGTTTGAGCCAGTTATGTACATTAGTATGTGATCTGCGAAAGTTAATGTTCGTCCCAGTCCTGCTGGTTGAAAGGTTGCTACGTTTGCTGTGTAGATATTAAACAGCACCGGTGATAGTGGTGAACCCTGGGGTAGTCCCGGGCAAATGCGCATTGGTTCTGATGTCCAAGTTCCCAAGCGAAATGCAACCGATCTCTCCATTAAGGCAGCTGCTATCCACCTTGTTATCCAAGGGTTTACACCACATGCCGTTATACAGTCTATTAGGCTTGCAAAGTCCACACTGTTATAAGCATCCTCTAGGTCATTTGCGACAGCCACCGTTTCTCTTTTACCCTGGAATCTCTCATACATATCCTACGCAAACGTTCCAGCGTTACCCCATATTGTTTTTATAGGCCTATAGCTACCCAGGGTATCAGAAAGGATGTGTGCATTTTCGAGATGGCTCATTACTTGTCTGGCAACTATCTTTTCAAGTAATTGTTGCTGTCATTTTTGACGGAGTCATCTGTCAAGTTATTTGCTTACGTTTTTATCATAAGAATAATTGTGTCTTTACCTGCGATGTCAGGTTGATTAGGGGTTGTCTTCCCTTGTTTATTCATTCATTGTGTTTGACCTTTAGGGTCAAAGGTAGACAGTTCTGGCGTATGCCCATAGGCAGGGTTTTTTAAGCGGGAGTTGAGTTAGACTTCCGGCAAGCCGTGAAGTGTCCTGGTTTCTGAAGGGACGAGAGTCCATTGTGTTTTTCGGGGAGAATCTTCGAAGTGACTGCGATGGCAGTTTTCCCCAGTGAATCTCTGTGCGTTGGAATGACAGCAGAGTTCCTTGTTAGGTTCTGTGGACTCGGTTACAGGTAATACCGACTTTTTCCATTATTACGCTTTCGGTGGCAGAACATGTTAGAAGATTACCTAGTCTGTGAACTGCAACTCACCGGTCCTCCATTACAGAACATATATGTTGTGCTCAAGGTAGCCATCCAAGACTATTAGTCTTCATACCATCCAGAAATCCAGTGACGAAGATATATTGTGGGAGCCGCAGATTGGCGGCATATTTATGTCCACATACGCATTACTGCAGGGTTGATGGTAACCTGCTTATCAGCAGTACACAGCCGACGTCAGAACGAGGCCTGTGTTTTCGGCTATTATACTACAGCCTGATAATGTGCAATTGGCGGGGAATGCCAAGTTGTACCTATGTGTCAAGGTGATTAAGGTATCTGACGCGTTTAGTCAGAGAGATCAGGCGGCATTTTGAACTGTCATTGAATAACATTATTATTGACCATGCACGAATATTGGAATGTTTACCAGCTTGTTGAATGCCTAATGTATACCTATCGATTTCCGGTCAGCATGACCTTGTTTACAACGACTGTTCCTGTTGATGCTACTATGTGTGTTATCGTCAATAAATGTTTTGAAACGTGCCTGCAGTGTTCAAGCATCCTTGACTACTGCATGTGAGTGTAGGGGTTGCAGTGTCTACATATATACGAGCCTAAACACATTCGCGCCTTCATTCGCACCCACACTCAGTTCATCATACGCTCGCACTACACACCTAACAACATGTATACTGTCTTGGGCCAGTGATCACCTCAACAAGAGAAAAAGACAGTTACATTTCTGGTGGGCCAGCTGATGGGGCTATATAGATCATTGTACACAGCACGCCAGCCTTAAACAGACACCCCATCAGGCTACTTACATTTCTGGTGGACCAGTTACGTGGGCTCTTCTGATACATTTCTGGTGGACAGAGCGAGCAATTAACATTATTGATGACATTAATGTGGTCCAGAAATTTACATTTCATGGGGCTATTTGCGTGAGAAGGACAAGTACACATTACATTTCTGATCTGTGGGTCTAAGCTACACACTGAACAGCTGTAACACACATCGCTAATTCTACACTTGCAAGTTTTGGCTACAACAGGACAGAAATAGGTCATCAACTGTTGACCCAGATAAACAGGGCTAGCATTTATGTTATAATGCTGCTTGAACAACAACAGGACAAGTACTGAAGTTAACATCTAGGCATTTGCTACGTGGACCACAACTGCAAGTCAAGTCCCTTACAGTAAACGGTACACGTTTCAGTCAACAACAGACTTTTCTATGTCCGAGCATTCAAGTTACATTGTTCAAGGTCAAGTGTTTGTAAACAGTACGTGGAAATTGTAAACATTCAATGTGCAAGTCCTAAGTCGAGAAGGTCATAGTAACTTTTGTTCGTGAATGCCACTTTATGCTACAGTGGATTTGACATTCAGTGCGCGCTTGACATTTTGTTTCTGTGTTCGCAAGGAGCAAGTTAGTTACTGTAATATCATGTGTGACTAAGCTTTATTTTGCAACACATTGAATTGATTGCTATTTATGTTAATTGTACTATTGTTGTGTATTTTTCTTGTGTTCTTTTGCGGGCTGGTTGGGTAAAGGTGACTCCTTTAGATAAATGCCACGTAATAGAGGTTATCTATTGAGAGCGTGTCGTTAGGGACTGCAAATTTCCTTAATTGGAATTTGCTAGCGACAATCGTTGCTATTTACGTTTAGCTGTGCTGAAACTGTACTTATCGTTGTTTTTGTAATATTTTTTCTGTTTTTCAGTTTTGATTTCATTTGTTTGTATCTGTAGGACTTTCCTTTCTTTTGTTTATTTCTTTACACCTTTTCGTTTATAACAGTGTTGCCATTTGTCTTGTTTATTTTTCGCGGTCATCATTACACATTTGTGTAACATTTTTTTTTTTACTTTTTGCTGTATTGTTTATTTGACTTCCGCGAACGTTTTTGGTCATTGTTCTGTATTTTTGTCTTTGTATTTATGATTGTATTACATTATTGTCATACACAGTCTACATACATACACTTGGTCATGTATTATTATTACTGATAAGGTACACTCTTCATATAGAGATTGTTAATAAAATATTATTATATGAGATATTTATACAAGTTCTTTGCTAAAAGACTTGTTGTCTACAAAGATTGAGACAAGGTAAAATATATATGCAAGTTCTTTTTAAAAAAAAAAAGACTTGTGCCCACAGTGATTGGGATATAAAGGTAATTTAGTAAATTTTTTCAGGTTTCTGATCTCATTAGACAGAATGTCTACATTGGATTTCTTCATCCAGCAAGGGTTAACCCTTGGTAAGTCTGGTAAAGAATTGGAAGAATATTCATCTGCTCTATTCGCCATTGCATTAAAGTCAGAAGAAAAGAAACAAAAAGAGGAAATTAAATTGAAAGCAGAAGCTGAACAAAGGAGAGCAGAAGCTGAACTAAAGAAGCTAGATGCTGAGAATAGAAGATTAGAACTTGAAGAGAAAAGGTATCAAAGAGAAGCTGCTGCTGAGGAGAGAAAAGCTCAAGCTGATGAAAGAAAATTCCAGATGGAAATGGAAGACAAAAAACTTCAAGCTCAAGCTGCTGCAGAGGAGAGGAAAGCTCAAGCTGCTGCAGAGGAGAGGAAAGCTCAAGCTGCTGCAGAGGAGAGGAAAGCTCAAGCTGCTGCAGAGGAGAGGAAAGCTCAAGCTGCTGCTGAGGAGAAAAAACTCCAATTTCAAGCTGCTGCTGAGGCTGAAATTAGAAAAATGGAACATGAGGAAAGAAAACAGAAAATGGAACTTGATGAAAGACTCGCAACTTTGGAGTTAGAGAAATTGAAATTGGCGAGTCCAGGTGCTCATCAAACAACTTCGAGTACGACAAAGGAGTTTGTAAGTAGGATCAAACTACCTCACTTCAATCCTTTAAAGGATGACGTAGCAGATTATCTAGATAGATTCCAATTTTTATGCGATACGCATAACATAAAAAAGAAAAATATGTTGAACAACTGATGGAATTTTTTACAGGTGACACAGTGACTACTCTTATGACAATAGACGAACATGACAGGACTAATTATGATGTTGTCAGAGCAGCATTGCTAAAAAAATACCAACTAAAAGAAGAAGACTATCGTCTTCGTTTTAGGACAATGTTGCCAGAAAATGGAGTAGATTTCTCTGATTTTGTTACAAAAATACGTCGTACATTTACACGATGGGTTGAATTGTCTCAGACTGAGAAAACATATGAAGGTCTAATGGACTTATTATTGCGAGATAAGGTTTTGTCATCTGTTAATGATTCTTTTCTTGCATTCCTTCATGAGCGTAAGCCTAAAAACTTAAAAGATATGGAGGAATACTGTTGTCAGTATGCCACCGCGCATCCCCATGCTACAGTTAGCAATTCTAAAGTGAAAGAAGGGTTGCCAGCTGCTTCGGCAACACCATATGGCCCTAATTTCAAAAAAAAATTTCAGGGTGCTCAACAAAACTGGAATAGGGGAAGTAATCAGAATTACACTCAGAAGCGGAGTAATCCAACACAAGATGGTTCTTCGTCTATGAATTGGAGACAAGATGGTAGTTCTCGTAATTTTAGTGGTAATAATTTGAGACACTTTCGCAAAGGCTATCCAAATAATAACTATTCGAACTTTCGAGGTAATCATTCTCGACGTCAAGATTATGACGATGGTGAATTTAGAAACCGGGATTCAAACCGGAATGATGATTACAATAGGCAATATGATAACAATTACAGGGGAAATGATAGTCGAAATAATTACAGGGGAAATGATAATCGAGGCAGACCTAGATTTAACAAAAAAAGACCTTTCCAACAGGCAAACTCTGCACAACAAGAGTTTGATGGAGCCTGTAATACAGTAAATGATAGTGGTAACTCTAGGGCTATCACTGGTTGTGCTTTCGATTTTGGGAGAGCAACTGAATGCCCCCAATGCTTAACATTGTTCGACTCATCGACTGTATCTACTCTAAGTTGTGGTCACCCTCTTCCTGCTCTACCTGCTACAGTTGCGCATGATGGGAGAGGATCTCTCATCTTACATAAAGGTCTAATAAATGATAGGCTAGTCTCAGTACTTTTCGATTCGGGATGTACTACAGTCGGGGTTAGGGAGTCTCTGATAGATCCTTGCTGTGCCACTGGAAAAACAATCAAATGTGTTACATTTGGTGGTACTATGGAAAGTTATCCTACTGCTATTATTAGGATTGACACTCCCTTCTTCACAGGAGATGTCCATGCATGTCTTCTTCCTAATCCTATTGCGGATCTTATAATCGGTCGTATTCATGGGGTTAAGGAATGCACCCCGCAACAAATTTCTAGTTGGGAGGAAAAAAACATTCAAACGGTCAATGCAGTGGTGACAAGAGCTCAAGCTCTTAATCCCCCAACTTCATCGGATAATAGTAATGAAGTTGATAGCCAAGACGAGCACTTGGTGATTTCCCATGACTCGTTTGTTAAACGTCAAGAAGAGGATCCTTCTTTGAAGAAATTCTTCCTTCTTGCAAAGAAAGGGGATCCCAATCAAAATACTAATCACAAATCGTATATTACTATGAAGAATGGTATATTGGTACGGATGGTACAACACTCGGACAAGTCTATGCACTCGCAAATTCTTGTGCCTAAGTGTATGAGAGCCTTAATTCTTCAGCATGCACACGATTCTCAGTGTGCTGGACACATGGGGTTTTCCAGAACTAAAACTAGAGTCCTTGCGTCCTTCTTTTGGCCATTCGTGAATAAAGACATCCGAATTTATTGCCGATCTTGCAAAATTTGTCAAGAGGTCAAGTCTAGAGGTCCGAGATATGCTGCTCCTATTCAGGCTGCAGATATTCCGATTCGGCCGTTTCAGAAAATGGCTATAGACATCATTGGTCCGTTCAAGATTAAGTCAGCCAGAGGACACCAATTTATCCTCACTTGCGTGGACATGTGCACGCGTTGGCCAGAGGCTATTCCTCTGAAGAGCATATCAACTGTCGATATCGCTGATGCTCTTTGGCTCATATTTTCTCGTCTGGGATTCCCCGGAGAAATACTGTCGGACCACGGCACTCAGTTAATTTCGGACGTTATGTCTCAGGTAATGGCTACGCTGGACATTAAAAGGTCTCTCAGTAGTATTTATCATCCAATGTCCAATGGATTGGTAGAACGTCTTAACAGGACACTAAAGAACTTACTTGGCAAGATAACGGAGGATCATCCTGAAGATTGGGACAGGGTTTTACCTGCAGTCCTCTTTGCCTATAGAGAAGTTCCCAACGAGCATACAGGGTTTTCTCCTTTCGAACTTGTCTTTGGTGCGCAACCGCGCGGTCCGATGTCCTTGTTACACGATTTGATAACTTCTGATAATATTGACGATGATACACAATCGTCATATGAATATGTCATTGCTCTTAGAGAAAAGATTATCGAATCGTGCAGGTTAGCAACTTCATCTTCCGAATTTGCGAAAGAAAAAGCTAGGCGATTTGCTAACAAGAAAAGACGCCTACGTCAACTTTGTCCTGGAGACAAAGCGTTTGTCTTACTTCCCTCAAGAGAGAATAGACTTCTCATTTCATGGAAAGGTCCATACACTATAGTCTCCAAAATTTCCGATGTCGACTATATTGTCGATGTGGATGGAAGGCATAAAACCTTCCATATAAATATGCTAACAGAGTTTATTGAACGTCCAGACTATTTGCAGCCTATTTTCCAGGCGATGGACGACTCTCCAGTCCAACATGGTCACATCTCATCCCTGTCCGTTATACAGGATGAGGAAACTATTTTTTCTGACGTTAACTTACCTCTTCCTGCGATTCCACTGAATTCAACGGAATCGTGGAGGGACGTTACAATCTCTTCGAACTTGTCTTTTGAGGAGCAACGTCAAGTATCCTCTACGCTACAATCATATCAGGATGTCCTTACCGACATTCCTGGACACACAGATGTCATAGAACATGACATCATACTTACTGATCGTAATCCGATCAGAGTAAGACCATACCCAATACCTATTCATTTTCAAGCACAAGTCGAGAAAGAATTGGATGAAATGATTCAACTGCAAATAATTGAACCATCCACGTCAGCTTATTCTTCGTCGATATTTATTGTTTGAAAGAAAGACAATAACATACGTCTTTGCGTTGACTATCGCAAATTAAATCAAGTTACGAAGTTCGATGCTGAACCTATGCCGTTATTAGATGATCTACTTATTAGACTTTCTAAAGCTAAATTCTTTACTAAACTAGACTTGTCGAAAGGTTATTGGCAAGTCCCACTGACGGAACACGCCAAACCTCTCACTGCTTTTTCGACACCTAGGGGTCTGTTTCAATGGAATTTTATGCCTTTCGGGCTTATGAACGCCCCAGCGACTTTCGTGCGCATGATGCGACGAATTCTATCAGATCGTGCAGATGTCATCGCATATTTAGACGACATCTGTCTTTTCAGCGATACTTGGGAAGAACACTGTTTGGGTCTAAAGGAATTGCTATCTACTCTACGTGAGCATAGTTTGACTGCAAAACCCTCTAAAGCTTTTGTTGGGTTTAGTGAAATTTCCTTCCTAGGTCATCGAGTTGGTCATGGTCTGTTGAAGACAGAGGACCAAAACATTTCGAAGATATTAAATATCTCGGTTCCGAAGACAAAAAAGCAAGTGCGTAGTCTCTTGGGATTGATACAATTCTATGGAAGATTCATTGAGAATCTGTCCTCCATTATGGCACCACTTTCATCGTTATTGAAAAAAGGTTCTCCTAATATGGTGCGTTGGTCCCAGGAATGCCAATCTTCATTGGATCAGGTTAAGAATTTGTTCTCATCTCATCCTATCTTAAGACAACCAACGATTTATAAGACTTTTGTTCTTCGTAGTGATGCCTCTTCCACTGGGATTGGAGCGACACTAATGCAGGAATATTCAGGAACTCTGCATCCTGTAATGTATATTTCTAGGAAGCTAAATGCGGCAGAAAGGAATTACTCGGTTTTAGACCGTGAATTGTTGGCTATGGTTTGGTCCATTCTTAAGCTACAAAGGTTCCTTCTGGGCGCGCATTTCTTTATGGAAACCGACCAAAAAGCTCTTACGGCTATGCAAAGTAAGGATTTGAAGAGCTCGAGATCTACTCGTTATGCTATTGCTCTTCAGCCTTTCCATTTCACGGTGCGAGCTATCCGTGGTTCGGATAATGTGATGGCGGACATATTGTCCAGATGCCCACATGATTCCAGTTAAATCTTGTGTCCTAGTTTTTCCTGATACACTTTCGGACTTAGGTCTGTCCTTAATATCCTAATATGTTGTAATACAAATGTATTTGGATGATGTTTAGATAATTTAACAAATTTCATTTTGTCCATCCATCAGTGATATGTTGCTAATATAGCATTGTAATTCATGACATTTGTATATTGCTATAATTATAGTATTTGGTAATGTTTGATATATGATTGGTATTGCCAGCAACTTAGGTTTCTTTAATGGTACCCCCTTAGTTTGTTTGGCTTAAAGGAAATATTTTCTCCTATGTTGGGAGATGATTTGTACCCTCTTCAGACGCTTTGTTTATGCGTCTATTCTATCTGATATTAAGTTCATTTTTTCATGAGCACATAAGTGATACTTGTGCAATCTTGCTCATGGACATATTTAAAAAAAAAATTTCATTTTTTTTTTACAGGGGGGTTGTAGTAATATGTTGCTGTCATTTTTGACGGAGTCATCTGTCAAGTTATTTGCTTATGTTTTTATCATAAGAATAATTGTGTCTTTACCTGCGATGTCAGGTTGATTAGGGGTTGTCTTCCCTTGTTTATTCATTCATTGTGTTTGACCTTTAGGGTCAAAGGTAGACAGTTCTGGCGTATGCCCATAGGCAGGGTTTTTTAAGCGGGAGTTGAGTTAGACTTCCGGCAAGCCGTGAAGTGTCCTGGTTTCTGAAGGGACGAGAGTCCATTGTGTTTTTCGGGGAGAATCTTCGAAGTGACTGCGATGGCAGTTTTCCCCAGTGAATCTCTGTGCGTTGGAATGACAGCAGAGTTCCTTGTTAGGTTCTGTGGACTCGGTTACAGGTAATACCGACTTTTTCCATTATTACGCTTTCGGTGGCAGAACATGTTAGAAGATTACCTAGTCTGTGAACTGCAACTCACCGGTCCTCCATTACAGAACATATATGTTGTGCTCAAGGTAGCCATCCAAGACTATTAGTCTTCATACCATCCAGAAATCCAGTGACGAAGATATATTGTGGGAGCCGCAGATTGGCGGCATATTTATGTCCACATACGCATTACTGCAGGGTTGATGGTAACCTGCTTATCAGCAGTACACAGCCGACGTCAGAACGAGGCCTGTGTTTTCGGCTATTATACTACAGCCTGATAATGTGCAATTGGCGGGGAATGCCAAGTTGTACCTATGTGTCAAGGTGATTAAGGTATCTGACGCGTTTAGTCAGAGAGACCAGGCGGCATTTTGAACTGTCATTGAATAACATTATTATTGACCATGCACGAATATTGGAATGTTTACCAGCTTGTTGAATGCCTAATGTATACCTATCGATTTCCGGTCAGCATGACCTTGTTTACAACGACTGTTCCTGTTGATGCTACTATGTGTGTTATCGTCAATAAATGTTTTGAAACGTGCCTGCAGTGTTCAAGCATCCTTGACTACTGCATGTGAGTGTAGGGGTTGCAGTGTCTACATATATACGAGCCTAAACACATTCGCGCCTTCATTCGCACCCACACTCAGTTCATCATACGCTCGCACTACACACCTAACAACATGTATACTGTCTTGGGCCAGTGATCACCTCAACAAGAGAAAAAGACAGTTACAGTAATTTATCATGGACATTCTGTAGTGTGATAATTCGATAGCTGCTGAAGAACATGATAATATATAGAACTCAAATCCAGTGCAAGTCTCAACATACACTTTATTAGTGAACATTTGTAACGCTTCTTAGAGAAAATGCATACACAGACGCATACATGTGAATTTCAAAATATTGTTCAAAA
Source organism: Oreohelix idahoensis (assembly GCA_024509875.1). Lineage (NCBI taxonomy): Eukaryota > Metazoa > Mollusca > Gastropoda > Stylommatophora > Oreohelicidae > Oreohelix > Oreohelix idahoensis. Next base: position 321,731 of record JAMPIV010015114.1, on the reverse strand, counting down.
TACTACAGTAAAATGGTACTGGCTCTCCACACGACTCGCAAGTAGAACAAGCCATCTCTTCTTCTAAACGAAGGTAAATCACTTGAATCCACACACACAACTTGAAACAATCCTGCTTTCATTACCACCAGCAACCAACTCTCAGACTAATCCCTTTCACTCAGACTTAAGCTCAGAGCTCAAATCACTCGCGCATTCTTCGTTATGAGGCCTGGTGAACACATATTCACAACAATCCACCACCCAGTGGGATTTCTTCTAACATAAATGCTTTTCACAGCAACTTACAACCAAAACTTTAATGGAAATTCCCTATGAAGAATATATCAGTTATATCTTGTCAAAATCCTTTCTTGACAATTGTCGTAGATTTTCGATAGGGGAATTAAGACATAGATTGGTCCCTTCTGAATAGAAATAGAACAGGTGATAGCTCAGTGGGAGATAATAAATAGAAATAGATTTTCACGAGTGAGATGGTGAAAACTAGTTAGAATCTGTCCCTGAAATCGAGAAGCCTCTCTCTTTCAGCCTATCTCTACAACAGAACTATTTGCCAGACAGTCTAATAGAATATATATATATATATATATATATATATATATATATATATATATATATATATATATATATATATATATATATATATATATATATATATATATAGCACCACTCATATACACACACACATAGGTGACGACAGTTAGACGCACAGACGTGAAAACTATAACAATGGAATATAGATATTTTGGAACGAGCTGATCGACACGCTTGAATAAAGTTTATGTAAATTTTATTAACATAAAGAAAATTCTCCACAACAAATAAGTTCGCATATCAAGCACATATAAATACACATAGGTTAATGAATTACTAAAAGAATAATAGACCCATAGGTGTAATCCTTTCCCCCTCTGTTTAGCCCACGATCCCGTTAGAAGAAAAGTTATAGCCCCCAAAGAGTCACATATTTATACGCTATGGTCTAGTATTTCCCTCTATAGTTTAAGAACAGAGTTGATACATTAATCTATTCTAAGAGGAAAACAGTATTTAGCAACAAACTTGCATAATGAAATTACAAAGTGGGTGCATAAATCATACCATAAAGGAATTACTCAGTCCTGCTTTCTCTCTGTTCACTTACTATGGCCACGGACGTACTTTCTTACTTACAAATTGATGTCTTTCACCTTCAGGCGCAAGCTTTAGGACACACACAAACAGTGAATCTGTATTCTTTTGATAAAGCGAATCCCAGCTCTGCAGATACATGTTTCATCCATTGTTCCGGGGAGCGTTCACTTCACACTATATTTTAAGATTACTGTTAATGTCACTTGAATCAGTTCAGGTAAGAAATTATAAACGGGCTCACAAGGTCAGAATCTCGGGGTTTCCCGTACTTAGGAAAAAGGCAGGTTGGTAACTTCTCTCACTATAGAATTATTGGTCACACCACAGTTGGTCAAACGTCGGAAATGTTACTGTTTGTATTTTTTTTTCTCGCCACAGCGGCTGAATGTACATGAGATTTAGGGAAGAAATATAATCTGTCTCTATAGGCCCAGTTACATCATTTAGTCTAAAAATTCGTAAGATGGGTACTCTGTCTATTTCTGGATGCAAACACAATGCCAGACAGATTTTAACTTGTAAACCTACGTATTTAAGAACAAAAAAATCTTTCTCCTAGGTTATTCTCATATATACTGGAAAACCGCTGGTAGGTTTTGGGTTTGACCCAGATACTGTATAAGGGAAGAGAAAAAACATAAATACTCACCCCTAATGTTTACACAATCCTACGCGTAAATAGAATATGTCCACTTCGGTCATTTAACTTAAATTATAAACCGCAAACTTAGAGCTTGCTTATTTAAAACTCAAGTGAAATAAATTCTAGTCATTACAAAAATCAATCATCATGAATTAGAAATACATACATATTTCGTCAATACTCAATGATGAATCAATGCATTAATTTTAGATGGTAAGACTATTCTCTGACTGGTTACTAGCAATTTAATTAAATTTATTAATAGCCGAATGAGTTTTTAGCTAGAAATTATAATTTATTATGCTATCCACTGTAACACAGTAACTTAGAGAATTAGACTGACTGGCCTAACTGGCAAAACACTTATGCACAAAAATCTAGTGAAGATATCATTCGAACTAACAATATATCACTCGCCAATACTAGTCAATATATAATTTACCTTCACGCAAACTTCTAAGAAACTTCACTTATACAACGTGTTCTAGAACTACGAGCTAGATGTCCCTCTAAAGCTGTGGCAGTACTGAATGAATAAAGTTAGATTTCTGTGGTATAAATATCTGAAACTGACAAAGAATCAAAGGGAAATTTGTAACTAGCAGACTCTGCCAGATGTTGGCACCTTTAGAAAATCTAAATAAACTGTATCTCATTTTGCGAATCAAACAACTTTTTATCGCACCCTTGCCGAAGCCAGGTCTATATTAAGATCTAGATGAAATAGAATCTACATATATTATCGCCTCACTCTCGCCATCTGCAGAAGTGGTCGTAAAAGAATTATAGCGAGAGTCTTTGATATGGCGGTTCGCATCTTGTAAATTAACTTACAACGAACGAATCCAGGCAAAGGTAATAGACAGATTGTCTCCCCTTTCCATCACCGACTGATCTCATTACGGCGATTTTTATGATCGCTGTCGAGATAATTACAGGTGAGCGGGACCAGGTCTGCTCGCTAGCCTGCATCAAAGAGAAAGCAATTAAATGCTATCCGCCATAAACTGCTTGCTAAATTATAAGAAAGACAGAGGTTAGAATTGCTAACAATCTAGCGTATGCGAAAGAAAGGTAATAGAGTGAAAGAAAGGTAAAAGACAGGTGCAGAATTAAGAATAAATATCTGAAATTTATTAATCATAATCTCTGCCACAGACGTCCCCCCTTTAAGATATGGAACCAATCCATGTCTACTTTATGGAAATAAATTTTCGATATCAGTAGCTTATGGGTGCCTGTTATCTACACTATCGTCCCCCCCCCCCCTTTTTCCGTCTCTGTCCAATTCTTACTCATGAAATCTGCTCCCAAAGTTTTCTTTCTCTGGAATGTATTTCGTGCGCGCCTGAAAGAGTGTCGCCGCTTTTGACATTTTTGAAAGATTCCGTGTGTTTTCAGTGGAATTTCCCTGCCACTATCGTCATCTTCGTCAGTTTTGGCGAGCGCCAGGAGATGTTCGGAGGTTGGTACTGGTCTTTCCAAGTATTTCTTTAACAGATTTACATGGTAGATCTTCTCCTTTCCTTTAATAGAGATCTGGTAGTTAGCCTTTGAAATCTTTTTAAGGACGGTAAACGGCCCTTGCCATCCGATACGTAGTTTGTTGTTCCCGGTCGGGAGTAACAAAAAAACTTTCTCTCCTGCTTGCTATTCTCTTTCTTTCGCGGCTTTCCTGTATCGGTTAGCGTGCTTTGCGCGTGCTCGCTTAAAGTTGGTCGTTGCTAGGTCCCATCCTAGTTTTAACCTTTCCTTTAAATCCGACACAAATTTACTGGCTGAGACGACTTTCTCATCAGCCTTCTGGTCTGTCAACGACTGAAGTAAGGCTTCAAGCGTCCCCTTAATAGGTCTGCCGAATAAAAGAGTCGCTGGGGGAAATCCTGTAGACGTATGAGGGGATTCTCTGTAGCCAAATAAAGCTGCAGAAATACAAAGATCCCAATCTTCAGGTTTCACTTGTCCCAGTTTACTTAACATCATGTTGAGGTTTCCGTTGACACGTTCTACTAACCCACTTCCGGCCGGATTATAATGCTTTATGTAGATGTGCTGGTTCCTCAAGATCTTAACGATCTCATCCATTAACAGGTTTCGGTGTGGAGATCCGTTATCCGTCAACACTTGTTGAGGGAATCCCAACCGAGTAAAAATCTGTACGAGGGCTTCTGCGACATGCTTGGCATCCGCGCATGTAAGCGGTATAGCTTCTGCCCATAAAGTGCATGTGTCAACTAAGGTTTGGATAAACCTGTTCCTTCTTTCAGTCCTTTTTAAGGGTCCTAAAATGTCGATCACTACCCGTTCAAATGATATTCCCATTATTGGCATTTCACCCATGGAAACTGAGGGTGTCCGTTGCTTGGGTGGCACACGTTGGCACTGGGCGCAGGATTTCACATATCTGATAATATCAGAGTTCATTCCTGGCCACCAATAATGAGTAGATATACGCTGATTTGTGGCGTTCTGTCCCATATGTCCGCTAAAGGGAAGAGAGTTCTCCATTTCTAAGATTTGCCTTCTATACTGTTTCGGTACTAGGAGCTGATTGTAACCTTGTTCAGGCTTGCCCGTTCTGCGATAAAGTACGCCATCCTTAGAAAAAATGTCCCCGTGCTGTCTAGGGTCCTTAGCCATGGGCAGATTCCTAAAGCAGGGTGCCAAGATAGGGACCTTTTGTTGCGCCTCTTTAAGTTCCTTAGGTAACAAATTTGGCGCAGGCTCCCGTTCCTTCTTGTAGTTACTGCTACCACAAATGGCTCTTCTGGTTTCCCAATAAACACGTATGTACCGCCAAGTATGATTGGGTAGATTGGGTCATCCATAACAGCCGCTTTGATAACACCTCTGACAAAATCAGAGTGGATCTCAACCAATGCGATGGGAAGCGCTGTAGGTGCATCACTCTTAAAAACTCCACAAAGTTCGACGGTTTCTCCGGTCTCTTGACCGGGTTTGACCAGGTGCCTGGTGATAATGCAATCATAAGAAAGCCCCGTGTCAAATAAACAAAAAGTTGAAGAACCGTTCAAAATAACAGTACCTCGCGTTGAGGGTCTCTCTCCCTCAGGTTGAGAATCACTGACATTAATTCCACCTTGCGAGACTGTTAGCAAGCATCCGATGCGTTTAGGCTCGGTATGCTCGCTCTGATCATATGTCCCGTGCTCAGGAGTTTTCCCGTTGCCACCTTGTTCTTTCTGACCGCGCTGCCATGTAGGACGGTTGGGTTGATCACACTGTTTGTTGTTGGTGGGGTACTTGTTTATGTAGAACTTAGACTTTTCAGGAGGGGGGTTTTGGGGTCCAGTTTCTCTGTGGTTATTTTGGTGAGAAGCTTGGTCTAGATTATTCTTTCGAAAAGGCTCTTCTGTCGGTTTACATTTTGTGGCCGGCAGTCCGGCCAGCGCATTATGATATCGCTCAGACTTTTCCAAAATGTCTTCAAGCTTTTCTGCCCTATGCTTAGCTAAAAATCTGCAGGTGACAGACTACAAAGTATTCTTTATCTGTTCGGTTAAAACAAATTCCTCAAGTCCTTCATAGGTAGAGGTGAGCTGTGAAAACTCCAGGCACTTTGTCAAGTATCCCTTCAGGCGAGAAGAGAACTGCTGAAAAGTTTCAGAGCTCTCCTTCCTGCTGTTACGGAGCAGTTGCAAAAATTTGCGCACATTCATTTCAAAGCGCTCAAGTAAAGCTTTCTTCAACACGTCGTAATTTTCTTGTTGGCTGCATTCCAGCTTAGAGTACTTATCATAAGCAGTACTTTTTAAAGCCTGGGAAAGCTTCATACACCAACGCGACCTCTCTAAACCGTACAGAGTTGCCATTTTCTCGAATTTTTCTAGCCACATGTCAATCTTTTCATTAGAACAGGGGAAAGATTCTAGAGCAAAAGACAGCTGCTAAATGAGGAGATTGAGTGTTAGATTGATCAGTTAAAGAAGAATGAGGAGAAGACTCTCCATTGCTGGAGGTAGAAGCAGCCCCACGGCTTTGAACCTCTAGAGCTTTAAGCGCCAGCTCATGCTGTCTCTCCTCCCTCTCATTCTCTTGCTGTCTCTCCTTCTCTCTTTCCTCGTGCTGCGCCCTGCGAGCTTCCATTTCTGCATCAATTTTCTTCTGCTCTAAAGCTTCGGCTGCTTTTTCCTTCTCCCTAGCTTCTGCTTCTTTCTTCTCCGCATCATATTTGTCAAGTTCGTCCCTGACAAACGCTTTCGCTTCTCCCTGTAATCCCTCTTCCTTTGCTTCTTCTCTGAGCATCTGCCTAAGCTTTGCCCGCTCTGCCATTGTAAAGAACTGACTGAGTGTTAATCGAGAAGGAAGTAAGAAAAAGGATAAACTGGTTCCTTACCACTTACGAGAAAATACAAAAAAATATTATTATTTAACTGGGATACCTCCTCCTATAATATTAGTTATCTAACTATCGCTGCTATTAATGGCAATGAAAGCTCTAACTGCAAGCGACTATGCCAAATAAATGGTAGTTAAGATTAATCACTAGCAAAAATAAGTTGCTACAGTGGAAACAAAACAATTATTGCAAAAATTTTTGGAGAAAAAAAAATCCGTTAATTTTTAAATCCACTACAAGTTCACCCCTGAAGTCAGATCGAACGAACGAACGAACGAACTTTATTTTCAAAGGGTTTAGAATTGGGCACGTAGGCCCGTCTGACATTCTGCCCTTCCTCTCTCTCTCATCATGTATACTGTATCCTTTCATCCTCACATTTACTTTAAGCATTATTAAGGCATTTATCATTATAAAAGTAATATAACATCAAACATTTGCAATAATCATCATAATTAAAGTATGTTTTTAAAATAAATAAAGATAGATAGATAGATAGATAGATAGATAGATAGATAGATAGATAGATAGATAGATAGATAGATAGATAGATAAACAGATAGATAGATAGATAGATAGATAGATAGATAGATAGATAGATAGATAGATAGATAGATAGATAGATAGATAGATAGATAGATAGATAGATAGATAGATAGATAGATAGATAGATAGATAGATAGATAGATAGATAGATAGATAGATAGATAGATAGATAGATAGATAGATAGATAGGTAGATAGATAGATAGATACATAACGAACGAACGAACAAACAAACTATATTTTCAAAGGATTAAGAATTGGGCACGCAGGCCTGTCTTACATTCTGTCCTTCTTCTCTCTGTCATCTTACATACCGTATCCTTTCAATAGCACATGTATTTTTAGCATTATTTAAGCGTACAAAATTCTCGAGGTAAAATAATAACATACATTTGTAACATCCAGACATAATCAAATTTAAGGTGGGAAAAAATTATTAATTAAAATAGATTAACAAAAATTAATACCTTAAAAACAAAAAACAAAAAAAGAAACTAACAAACACAATCAAAACAATTCATACAGTAAATAAGACATAATTAGAAACGTAATCAGATAATGGTGGCATATAATAAGAACTCGTGACAATTTGGAAATCTGCTGAAATAGCTGGGACTTCATGTGTACGCACTCCTTAACTTAGTTCAAACACCTTCTTCTTAAAAAACCCTGTGATTGTTAGACAATCACAAACTCAACCAGCGGTTTAATATTACAAAGTCAATACATAACATATCTTCCGACAAAATCAACCTGTAAATCAAAATGTATAATACTCAATAATGCTGTGGGGAAAAGAAAACCAATTATATTTATGTGGTCAGCAATCTCATAAACAGATCGTTAGTCTAGAGGATAGTTATTTTTAAAGATACTAAAACTCACGAGACATCACACTCTTACTCTATTTCAGAATAAAGAAAATTAATCCTGCAGACGAGCTGATATTTTTCGTCTCGTCTTCCTATTCTAAGTTCAAAATCCCGTTAGACGAGAAATTTTTGTCGTACTTGCTCAGGATTTGAGTTCAATTCCCGGAAAACGAGCCCACATCTGTCGTAGATTTTCGATAGGGGAATTAAGACATAGATTGGTCCCTTCTGAAGAGAAATAGAACAGGTGATAGCTCAGTGGGAGATAATAAATAGAAATAGATTTTCACGAGTGAGATGGTAGAAACTAGTTAGAATCTGTCCCTGAAATCGAGAAGCCTCTCTCTTTCAGCCTATCTCTACAACAGAACTATTTGTCAAACAGTCTAATAAAATATATATATATATATATATATATATATATATATATATATATATATATATATATATATATATATATATATATATATATATATATATATATATATATATATATATCACCACTCACATATACACACACATAAGTGACGACAGTTAGACGCACAGACGTGAAAACTATAACAATGGAATATAGATATTTTGGAACGAGCTGATCGACACGCTTGAATAAAGTTTATGTAAATTTTATTAACATAAAGAAAATTCTCCACAACAAATAAGTTCGCATATCAAGCACATATAAATACACATAGGTTAATGAATTACTAAAAGAATAATAGACCCATAGGTGTAATCCTTTCCCCCTCTGTTTAGCCCACGATCCCGTTAGAAGAAAAGTTATAGCCTCCAAAGAGTCACATATTTATACGCTTTGGTCTAGTATTTCCCTCTATAGTTTAAGAACAGAGTTGATACATTAATCTATTCTAAGAGGAAAACAGCATTTAGCAACAAACTTGCATAATGAAATTACAAAGTGGGTACATAAATCATACCATAAAGGAATCACTCAGTCCTACTTTCTCTCTGTTCATTTACCCGTGGCCACGGACGTACTTTCTTACTTACAAATTGATGTCTTTCACCTTCAGGCGCAAGCTTTAGGACACACACAAACAGTGAATCTGTATTCTTTTGATAAAGCGAATCCCAGCTCTGCAGATACAGTTTTCATCCAATGTTCCGGGGAGCGTTCAATTCACACTATATTTTAAGATTACTGTTAATGTCACTTGAATCAGTTCAGGTAAGAAATTATAAACGGGCTCACAAGGTCAGAATCTCGGGGTTTCCCGTACTTAGAAAAAAGGCAGGTTGGTAACTTCTCTCACTATAGAATTATTGGTCACACCACAATTGGTCAAACGTCGGAAATGTTACCGTTTGTAATTTTTTTTCTCGCCACAGGGGCTAAATGTACATGAGATTTAGGGAAGAAATATAATCTGGCTCTAAAGGCCCAGTTACATCATTGTTAGGGCTTCTTTTTCTTTGAAAGGTTAGTTGAAGGTGTAGAGTCTGTTATTATCGACTATAACGCGAATGGATCCCTTCTTGAAAACGGAAGTAATCAATCAAATAACAACTGCCAACAATGGGCACATCAGCAAATGTCAAAGACGGTTTCAGTTATAACCATTTATTGGACGATGCACGATGGACGAGACAAACTGGTCAACAAGGATGACGGACGATTAACTGTCAACATTACGGCATACAGCACAGAGTTCATATTTTAAAGCAAAACATAGTGAGTCCATTTCGTAAGGTAATCTCTTTTGAAATGTCTGACTGGTTATATAGTATTCCTTATCAATGGCATCCAAGTAAACAAATAAGGCAGTTATGTGCGACAGGTCATCTATCAAATTATCTGTGACCTTGGCAAATGACGAAGATCCTTATCAGTTCTTCTATATGATAGAAACAATGTTCCAATATCTTTCCAACGTACTTTGCTGGTACTGGCCGCTTACTTTAAACAATGTTGAGTTATAATAATAACAATTCATGCCAACGACCTTCGTGGCATTAGAGCTTCTATATATATAATCCTTGATTCACCTCTGCTATACGTAGTATGTATTCGTAACGCCGAATACAGATTCACCTCATAAAAATACTAAGCCAATCCTGGATTATTCCCAATGCAGGAATCCGTCGGATTTAACATTTACATAATAAGTTCACGTAGGACTCCATTTTGAACCAATACGTCACTGGTCCAACTAGACGTCTACATGAGACAGAAATACATTAATATATATATATATATATCATACTTGCTTCTCTTCTCGAGAAAAATCACCAGTATAATGTTGACCCAGGTCCTCATCTTCTTCATAGACGGACGGTCACACTAAAGAATAAATATACCCGCAACACGGGTTCGAACGCCACAAATCAATGGACTGATTCTTGGGCACAAACTTCTCAACCCCAGCTATGACGTAGACTGGTCTTTGGCAACACATGCGGGCGGGGTAACCCATACTCGCATTAGTGCACAATCGTGCGCTACGAAAAATCAAACTCACCAAGAATACTTACTATCATGTAAGTCGGTGCGTAAAGTTTATTACAGAGGTAGGACCACATATTAATAAATATGAGACTACCCTCATCTGTAAACGACTGTAAAGGCCTACGAAAAGGGCTCTACAATCATTTAGTCTTAAAGTTCGTGGGATGGGTACTCTGTCTATTTCTGGATGCAAACACAAAGCCAGACAGATTTTAACTTGTAAACCCACGTATTTAAGTACAAAAAAATGTTTCCTCTAGGTTATTCTCATATATACTGGAACACCGCTGGTAGGTTTTGGGTTTGACCCAGATACTGTATAAGGGAAGAGAAAAAAAAAACATAAATACTCAACCCTAATGTATACACAATCCTACGCGTAAATAGAATATGTCCACTTCGGTCATTTAACTTAAATTATAAACCGCAAACTTAGAGCTTGTCTTATCGTTTAAAACTCCCGTAAAATAAATTCGTCATTACAAAAATCAATCATCATGAATTAGAAATACATACATATTTCGTCAATACTCAATGATGAATCAGTGCATTAATTTTAGATGGTAAGACTATTCTCTGATTGGTTACTAAAAATTTAATTAAATTTATTAATAGCCGAATGAGGTTTTAGCTAGAAATTATAATTTATTATGCTATCCACTGTAACACAGTAACTTAGAGAGTTAGACTGACTGGCCTAACTGGCAAAATACTTTTGCACAAAAATCTAGTGAAGATATCATTCGAACTAACAATATATCACTCGCCAATACTAGTCAATACATAATTTACATTCACGCAAACTTCTAAGATTTTATCCACGAGAAACTAAGAACTTCTCTTTATATAATGTATTCTAGAACTCAGCTAGATGTCTCTAACGAGAAACTAAGAACTTCACTTATACAACGTGTTCTAGAACTACGAGCTAGATGTCTCTCTAAAGCTGTGGCTGTACTGAATGAATAAAGTTAGATTTCTGTGGTATAAATATCTGAAACTGACAAAGAATCAAAGGGAAAGTTGTAACTAACAGACTCTTGCCAGATGTTGACACCTTTAGAAAATCTACATTAACTCTATCTCATTTTGCGAATCAAACAACTTTTCATCGCACCCTTGCCGAAGCCAGGTTTATATTAAGATCTAGATGAAATAGAATCTACATATATTATCGCCTCACTCTCGCCATCTGCAGAAGTGGTCGTAAAAGAATTATAGCGAGAGTCTTTGATATGGCGGTTCGCATCTTGTAAATTAACTTACAACGAACGAATCCAGGCAAAGGTAATAATAGACAAATTGTCTCCCCTTTCCATCACCGACTGATCTCATTACGGCGATTTTTATGATCGCTGCCGAGATAATTACAGGTGAGCGGGACCAGGTCTGCTCGCTAGCCTGCATCAAAGAGAAAGCAATTAAATGCTATCCGCCATAAACTGCTTGCTAAATTATAAGAAAGACAGAGGTTAGAATTGCTAACAATCTAGCGTATGCGAAAGAAAGGTAATAGAGTGAAAGAAAGGTAAAAGACAGGTGCAGAATAAAGAATAAATATCTGAAATTTATTAATCATAATCTCTGCCACAACAATAAGCATTGTTATCATTTCTTCGAGGCGTTTTATCACCAGAATCATTGTCACCATCACCACCACTAGCATCCTACTTGTGGTGAATGAGGTTAATGGTGTTATTAATTAAGTGTAAACAGATTGAGGTCAAGCTATGTAAGTTCCCTGAGTCTAATTGTTGATGATGATTCTCAGAGTCCCTATCTGCCACCTCTCAGATCTCAATCTGTGTAAATAGGCTCTGTGGTGTTGTGTGGCTGAAGAAAAGATGAACTAACATGTAAACAGAACTGTAACTCAATAATATTAAAGTGAGTAAGACTTTTGTAAAATTTAGGTAATTATTTTTTACAATTTATTCTCCCTGTACCTCAATTTCTTTTGGACAGGGATTGTCAAACTCAATTGAATTTTTATTTACACTATTTAAAATAAATAAATTGGAACTCTGTCCATGTCTCTTGTTTATACAAACGAAAAAAAGACACTGAAGAAATCCACCCACTGTTCTGTTTACCGGCTTGTACTGATCACTGCTAATATATTGGAAAGACTGTTGGGTTCATCACTTCAAAGTGTTTATTATTATTTTTATGGTTATCGTTATTATGGTGGAACTTTATGATAGCAATGATTTTGTCAGTGCCTTTTTTCAAAGGACTTAACTGGCAGGGTTTGAAGAAAACAGTTGGCCCATAGGTCCTCAGACTCAACAAATGGTGCTCCTGGTCGAAGGTGTGGGGCTAGCTACAACTTGAATGCTGAGCGATCACTCCTAAGATTTTCGTCCCTCGACAGGTTTCCTGCCACCAATAAGTATTCTGACATATAACCTGAAAGGAGAGGAACATTCCTCCAATAAAACTCTCATCTATAATACTTCCACACATAATCACTGTAACAACTCACCTTGATCAGCCATGTGTGCTGATCATTACACCACTTTATTTTTCATTGTTTAACACCACTGCTGTGTAAACATTCTTCTACAGTGATAGTACAAAGCTCTTGTTTCCTCCTCCAAGAAGTCTCTTCCATACAATAGATAGGGGTGTACAATATATGGCTTGTGATCCCTTAATACTTCTTACAACATCGTATACAGGGTTTTTCGTTCATACAATAGATAGGGTGTGCTTACTCTAGCATTGAAACCTGTGGATAAATTCTTTCTAACATTCTCTACATGATTTTACATAATATTCAAACATTTATGGCACTGCAAAAGCCAATATCCCTTCTGGGTTACTGCATTGGCATGCGCAAAATCTGTAAGCCACTAGCAAATATTTTATGCCTTTCTTTCACTCCGGAAGACTGCATTCCTATTTTGGCTATCGTAACACACTTTGTGGCCTACATGTTAATTAAAGCAATACAAATATTTATTGTGCCTTACCCTCAAACAAGAATATCACATATCATAAGCTTGACTTTGGCAGTTAATGGGTTCTACTACTGCCTGAAATGTCCAGACGGCGAAAGCTTTTGGTCACACTAGCTCTCCCGCTGATGTCAGCTCTTGATAGTTTTTTTCAATTCAAGTGGCGGTTTTTGCCAACGAAAGGTTAATTTTATTTCCCCAAGCGACTCTACGTCTTGACCAATCAAAACGCGTGTTAAGAAATTTCAACTTTCTCATGCAACCAAATTGAGCAGTTTCACAAGTTTGTTTGTTAGTCTGTCTCAATTTTTATTTTTACCATATCTTTGTTATTAATGGGTCGATTTTTAATATAAAAGGTGATTATTAAAGGGACCACTGTCCTCTATCTTCCTATATAGGTTTCCTTTACCCATTTATCTTCGTTTTCATCTTGGTAATATTTTCTAATTATAGTGCTCTGTTCACTAAACTAAATATTAATAAAATAATTTTCCAAGACCAGATAATTTATTATAAGGGAAAATTGTATGATATATATATTATCCAATATTATTGCTACCCTTCAAGCATCCCTGTTATTTATAAAGAAATAAATTATCTAAGCTTCTTTCAAGCGCCTAAGTTAGGTTTTATTTCCATTGTACAAACCACATTTTTGTCGTAGATTTTGGATAGGAGTATTAAGACTTGGGTTTGGTCCCTTCTGAATAGGTTGGAATGAGTGATAGTCACGGTGAGAGTTAGAAAAATGAAATAGATGCCACGAGTGGTGAGATGATAGACTGTGGTATAGAGGCTGTCGCTGAAAGCGAAAAGAATTATTCTCCCTCTCACCTATCCTGTACGACGGCTTTTAAAGAGTCCGACAGTCTAAACCACATATATATTACATATAATTCTATCTACTCACGGACACGCACATACACGTGACGACAGGTAAACACACAGACGTGGGAAAACTATAACAATGCTTATACAGATAATTGGGATCGAGCTGACCAACGCACTGATTTTTTTGTTCAAGAGAGATATTTTAATTATCATATCAAAATTTCTCACAACACCAAAAATTACATCAAGGAAAACATATACAAATAGTCAAAAAATTTAAGAAAATGATACAAGTATGATAGCCCGTTAGAATCTTACTCTAGGTTTAGCCCACAGCCCCGTTAAGAGAACAGATGATGGCACAAAGAGTTATAGATACGTAGGGTTGAGGCTAAGAGTTTTTCTTCTTTTCTCGTAAATGTATGCACAGAGTTGAATAATCTGATTTAGCCTAAGAAGTAAAGAAACTCTAGCAAATAGTAACAAATTCTGCAGGTTAAACAAAAAGAATTAAGACAGGAAATGGGTGACAATCTATAACTGTAAAATAACACTCTGATCTGCGTACACTCATTCATTCAGCCATGGCCATGCAGTTATACTCACAACTTTGCTCGCTGCCTCTGGGAACATACTCAATTCTAGGACCTTCACACAGACCCGAAAATGCAGTCCTTGACCAAGAAATCCCCAGTTCCAAAAGACGTACTAAACTCTCAGGGAACGATTCCTTGGGTGTTCTAATTTTTCGAATGTCTGATTTCAGTCACATAAAATATTGTCCAGGCACGAAAGTTAGCAGAGCACAATGTCATTAGCTTTGGATTCTAGGATTTAAGGAATGTCAGATCGGTGTCTACTTCCAGGAAGTACTATATTTGGTCACCACAATACTAGTCACAATCTCTTGCGGAATGTTAATGTTTCTTGTAATATTCTCGCCGCCAGGCAGCATGTACATTTAAATTTGTGGAGCAATTTGAACTGGCTCAAAAGCCCAATATATATTTCTAGTCTTTAGAAACCGTTAGTGGGATTGCTATTACTGTCTCTCTCTGATGGCATATGCACTGTCAGATCCAGTGTTACTTGAAACATAAAAAAAACCCCACGTGGTTAAAGATAGGAAATGTCTATGCTTCTCACAAATATGTCTCTCAGGCTACTAAACGCTGGCAAGTTGGGTACCACCGTTTCACTATATAGAAGAAAGAACACATATCAAATAATTTACATATATGTACTCATTATAACTTACATTTTAAATAGCAAACCTACAGCTTGACTTATATTTAAAACTTCCCGTAAAGTAAGTTATATAAAAATCAATCATCAGGAATATCTTCGTATTCCGTCAATATTCACTGACGCATCTAGCATTTATAAGTTAGTTATTAAAACAGTTTCGACTGAGTATTTAACAGTTAATTTAAACTTATTTCAGCTACTTGTTTAGTAAGCTAAAAATATAATTTATTTTGTATTTCCACTGCAACTCGACGATTTAAGAAATAACAAACTATCAAAATATTCACTCTGCACACAGAACTAGTTTAAAATGGAATCGGCGATTTTAACACTAAATCACTTCACAAACTAGATATCTATTATATATAATATTAATATACCTCAACCACAGAATTACTAAGAACGTTAAACCACTTCGACCAAACTAAGGCCATCTCTATTTACAGAGATTATTTAGAAATCGAACGAAGGTTGTTCTAGTCTAACTGCAAAGTTACTGAGTGAAATGAAATAGTTTCAAACGTGGGTTAATATTTTAAACCAGACAAAGGATGAACTATCTCCCCCGCCCCGATCTCTCCCCCTTCTCATAACAGCTACGTTATACTTAGAGGCGTGTCGTAACTGCCACCGGGCGATTACGCACCTGCGTTGACAAACTGACCGGGAAAAGCGCGTGTCAGTTGCAAATCTCAGACCACCGTCTACAACTGCGTCGTACAGATGCCGGGTTTGACACCTTAAGCGAGTGACAGGTGAAAAATGGTAGACCAAAAGTCTGCTCTATGTCCAGCGAAACGAATTTCTCACACCCCAGGCCTAGAAATCTGGTCGGGCAGCGCTCTGACCCGGGCAAACTGCAGACGTATGTCTGGCGAGAACCGTATATTCACAGCTATCTGCGCGACTGACATCTGATGCAATAAGGTTACTAGTCAGTATGAGAAAGAAAAACGATGATGGAAAGGAAATATATTTTTCGCAACGAATGATGCGAAAAATACAGGAAAAACAAGTACGGAAAAATAATAAAATAAAAGGATGCGGGTGAGAGAATAGGAAGAAGATGTAGGTAATTTAATGATCAAAAACCCACGTGACAGGACGTCCCCCCTTAAGATATGGAAGCCCTCCATGTCTACGTTATGGAATTAAATTTCCTATAACCGTAGCTTCGGGGTGTCTGTCTTCTTCCCTCTCATCTTCCCCCTCCATCTCTCTCCAATTCCCACTGAAGTCTACTCCCAAGTTTCCTTCCTCTGGAATGTCTCCCATGCGCGCTTGAAAGAGCGTCGCCGCTTCTGACATTTTTGAAAGATTTCCTGTGACAGCGGTGGAATATCCCTGCCACTATCATCATCTTCGTCAGCTCTGGCGATCGTCAGGAGATGGTCGGAGGTTGGCACTGGTTTTTCCAAGTATCTCTTTAAGAGATTTAAATGGAAAACCTTCTCCTTTCCTTCAATAGAGATCTGGTAGTTAGCCTTAGAAATCTTTTTCAGGACGGTAAACGGCCCTTGCCATCCGATCTTCAGTTGGTTGTTCTCAGTAGGGAGTAACACTAAAACTTTCTCTCCTGCTTCCAGTTCTCTCTCTTCCGCGACTTTCCTGTATCGGTTAGCGTGCTTGGTGCGTGCTCGCTTAAAGTTAGTCGTTGCTAGGTCCCACCCTAGTTTCAACCGTTCCTTTAAAACCGACACATATTTACTGGCTGAGACAACTGTCTCATCAGCCTTCTCGTCTGTCAGAGACTGAAGTAAGGCTTCAAGCGGGCCCTTAATGGGTCTGCCGAATAAGAGTGTAGCTGGCGGAAATCCTGTGGAAGTATGAGGAGATTCTCTGTAGCCAAATAATGCTGCAGGAATACAGAGATCCCAATCTTCAGGTTTCACTTGTGCTAGCTTACATAGCATCATGGTGAGGTTTCCATTAGCACGTTCCACGAGCCCATTTCCGGCCGGAGTATATGGCTTAGTGTGGATGTGCTGGGTCCTCAAGTTCTTAACGATCTCATCCATCAACAGGTTTCGGTATGGGGATCCGTTATCCCTCAACACTTGCTGAGGGAATCCCAACCGAGTGAAAATCTGCACCAGGGCTTCTGCGACATGCTTGGCATCTGCGCATGTTAGCTGGATAGCTTCTGCCCATAAAGTGCATGTATCGACTAAGGTCAGGATGAACCTGTTCCTTCTTTTAGTCCTTTCGAAAGGCCCTAAAATGTCGATCACAACCCGTTCGAATGGTGTTCCCATTATTGGCATTTCACCCAAAGAGACTGGGGGTGCTCGTTGCTTGGGTGGCACACGTTGGAACTGGGCACAGGATTTGACATATCTGATAATATCAGTATTTACTCCTGGCCACCAATAATGAGTGGTTATACGTTGGTTTGTGGCGTTCTGTCCCATGTGTCCGCTGAAGGGAAGAGAGTGCCCCATTTCTAGGATTTGGCTTCTGTACTGTTTCGGTACTAGGAGCTGGTTGTAACCTTGGTCAGGCTTGCCCGTTCTCCGATAAAGTACGCCATCCTTAGAAAAAATGTCCCCGTGTTGTTTGGGTTCCTTAGCCATGGGCAGTTTCCTAAAGCAGGGTGCCAAGGTAGGGTCCTTGTATTGCGCTTCTTTAAGTTCCCTAGGTAACAAATTAGGCGCAGGCTCTCGTTCCTTCTTGGTTTGCCCTCTTGTAGTTACTGCTGCCACAATCGGCTCTTCCGGTTTCCCAATACACACGTATCTCCCGCCAAGTATGACTGGGTAGATGGGATCATCCATAACAGCCGCTTTGATCACCCCTCTGACAAAGTCAGAGTGTATCTCCACCAATGCGATGGGAAGCGCTGTAGGTGCATCACTCTTACGAACTCCACAAAGTTGGACGGTCTCTGCTGTCTCTTGACCGAGTTTGACCAGGTTTCTGGCAACAATGCAATCATAAGAAAGCCCCGTGTCAAATAAGCAAGAAGTTTGAGAACCGTTCACAGTAACAATACCTCGCGTTGAGGGTCTATCCCCAACAGGTTGGGAATCACTGTCAATAATTCCGCCTTGCGAGACAGTTAATAAGCATCCGATGCGTTTCGGCTCGGTGTGCTCGGTCTGATCATATGTCACGTGCTCAGGGGTTCTCCCTTTGCCACCTTGTCCTTTCTGGCTGCGCTGCCATGTAGGGCGGTCGGGTTGATCAGACTGTTTGGGGTGGTTGGGGTACTTGTTCTTGTAGAACTTGGATTTTTCAGGAGGGGGGTTTTGAGGTCCAGTTTCTCTGTGGTTATTTAGGTTAGAAGCCTGAGAAGATTGCTCTAGGTTAGGTTTTCGAAAATGCTCCTCTGTCGGTTTCCGCTTTGTGGCTGGTAGTTCAGCCAGCGCATTATGGTAACGCTCAGACTTTTCCAAAATGTCTTCAAGTTTTTCTGCCCCCTGCTCAGCGAGAAATCTCCGGGTATCTGCAGGCAATGTGTTCTTTATTTGTTCTGTTAAAACAAATTCCTCAAGACCTTCATAGGTAGAGGGGAGCTGTGAAAGCTCTAGGCACTTTGTCAGATAACCCTTCAAACGAGATGAGAACTGCTGAAAATTTTCAGAATTCTCTTTCCGGCTGTTGCGAAACAGTTGCAAAAATTTGCGAGCGTTCATTTCAAAGCGCTCCAGTAACGCTTTCTTCAACAGATCATAGTTGTCTTGTTGGCTGCTTTCCAGTTTGGCGTAAACATCATACGCAGAACTTTTCAAAGCCTGGGAAAGCTTCATGTTCCAACGCGACCTCTCTAAACCGTACAGAGTTGCAATTTTCTCAAATTTTTCTAGCCAAGTGTCAATCTTCTCATTTGGACACGGGAAAGACTCTAGCGGAAAAGACATAGCAGTGAGATGAGTAGATTTAGTATTAGAAGGATCAGTTAAGGAAGAATGAGGAGAAGACTCTCCATTGCTGGAGGTAGAGGCAGCACCAAGACTTTGGACTTCTAGAGCCTTAAGAGCCAACTCGTGCTGTCGTCGTTGCTCATTTTCTCTTTCCAAATGCTGTCTCTCCTTCTCTCTTTCCTCTCTCTGCTCCCTCTCCTTCTCATGCTGTCCCTCCTTCTCTTTTTCCTCCTGTTGCATCCTGCGAATTTCCATTTCTTCATCCATCTTTTTCTGCTGTAGTAGCCGGTCTTCCGCTTCTTTCCTCTCCGCTGCTTCTTCTTTCCTCCTTAGTTCTTCTTCTTTCCTCTCCGCATCATATCTCTCAAGTTCGTCCCTGACAAAAGCTTTCGCTTCCTCTCCTTCCAGTCCCTCCTCTCTCGCTTCATCCCTGAGGAGTTGTCTGAGCTTTGCCCTCTCGGCCATATTATGTCAGTGACTGAGGCTAGTGGAGAAAGAAAATAGGAAAAAGGATACACTGGTTAGTACCACATACGAGAAAAAAATTACCAAAAAATCAAAAGATGATATATTTAACCCTGGGATACCTCCTCCAAAAATAAAAATCTAACTATCGCTGCTATTATCGGCAATAAAGCACTTAATGCAAAACACGACTACGCCAACTAAATGGTAGTTAAGATTACTTCTGAAAAATAAGTTGCTACAGTGGAAAAGCAAAATAATTATTGCAAAAATTAAAGAGAAAAATAATCCCTTAATTATAAAGTCCACTATCAAGTTCACCCCTGAAGACAGTTAGGGTAAGGGAGGCAATTAATCTGGACAAATAGTCCGAAACGCACTCCTTAGCTTTTGCTCAAACACCTACTTCTTCAAAACCCAGTGAATGTTATACACTCACTACTTTACCAGCGTTTAGTATTACAAAATCAGTAATTAACATATATTCCGACAATCAACCTGTAACTGAAATGTATATTATTTCTAAATGCTGTGGAAAAAACTATCAGTTTGTGTGGTCAGCACGCCCGTAAACAGATCGTTAGTCTAGGGGATAAATTATTTTTAAAAGATACAAAACTCACAAGACATCACACTCTTACTCTATTACAGAATAAAGAATCTTAAATACAAAATCCAGATAGACGAGTCCACGTTTGTCGTACTCGTCTTCCTATTCTAAGTTCAAAGACCGGAAACGAGCAACCATTTGTCGTAGTCGTCTTCCTATTCTAAGTTCAAAAATCCGTCGGACGAGAACCCATTTGTCGTATCGCCTTAGGATTTTGGGTTCAATTCCCGGTAACGAGCGACCATTTGTCGTAGATTTTGGATAGGAGTATTAAGACTTGGGTTTGGTCCCTTCTGAATAGGTTGGAATGAGTGATAGTCACGGTGAGAGTTAGAAAAATGAAATAGATTCCACGAGTGGTGAGATGATAGACTGTGGTATAGAGGCTGTCGCTGAAAGCGAAAAGAATTATTCTCCCTCTCACCTATCCTGTACGACGGCTTTTAAAGAGTCCGACAGTCTAAACCACATATATATTACATATAATTCTATCTACTCACGGACACGCACATACACGTGACGACAGGTAAACACACAGACGTGGGAAAACTATAACAATGCTTATACAGATAATTGGGATCGAGCTGACCAACGCACTGATTTTTTTGTTCAAGAGAGATATTTTAATTATCATATCAAAATTTCTCACAACACCAAAAATTACATCAAGGAAAACATATACAAATAGTCAAACAATTTAAGAAAATGATACAAGTATGATAGCCCGTTAGAATCTTACTCTAGGTTTAGCCCACAGCCCCGTTAAGAGAACAGATGATGGCCCAAAGAGTTATAGATACGTAGGGTTGAGGCTAAGAGTTTTTCTTCTTTTCTCGTAAATGTATGCACAGAGTTGAATAATCTGATTTAGCCTAAGAAGTAAAGAAACTCTAGCAAATAGTAACAAATTCTGCAGGTTAAACAAAAAGAATTAAGACAGGAAATGGGTGACAATCTATAACTGTAAAATAACACTCTGATCTGCGTACACTCATTCATTCAGCCATGGCCATGCAGTTATACTCACAACTTTGCTCGCTGCCTCTGGGAACATACTCAATTCTAGGACCTTCACACAGACCCGAAAATGCAGTCCTTGACCAAGAAATCCCCAGTTCCAAAAGACGTACTAAACTCTCAGGGAACGATTCCTTGGGTGTTCTAATTTTTCGAATGTCTGATTTCAGTCACATAAAATATTGTCCAGGCACGAAAGTTAGCAGAGCACAATGTCATTAGCTTTGGATTCTAGGATTTAAGGAATGTCAGATCGGTGTCTACTTCCAGGAAGTACTATATTTGGTCACCACAATACTAGTCACAATCTCTTGCGGAATGTTAATGTTTCTTGTAATATTCTCGCCGCCAGGCAGCATGTACATTTAAATTTGTGGAGCAATTTGAACTGGCTCAAAAGCCCAATACTGTATATATTTCTAGTCTTTAGAAACCGTTAGTGGGATTGCTATTACTGTCTCTCTCTGATGGCATATGCACTGTCAGATCCAGTGTTACTTGAAACATAAAAAAAACCCCACGTGGTTAAAGATAGGAAATGTCTATGCTTCTCACAAATATGTCTCTCAGGCTACTAAACGCTGGCAAGTTGGGTACCACCGTTTCACTATATAGAAGAAAGAACACATATCAAATAATTTACATATATGTACTCATTATAACTTACATTTTAAATAGCAAACCTACAGCTTGACTTATATTTAAAACTTCCAGTAAAGTAAGTTATATAAAAATCAATCATCAGGAATATCTTCGTATTCCGTCAATATTCACTGACGCATCTAGCATTTATAAGTTAGTTATTAAAACAGTTTCGACTGAGTATTTAACAGTTAATTTAAACTTATTTCAGCTACTTGTTTAGTAAGCTAAAAATATAATTTATTTTGTATTTCCACTGCAACTCGACGATTTAAGAAATAACAAACTATCAAAATATTCACTCTGCACACAGAACTAGTTTAAAATGGAATCGGCGATTTTAACACTAAATCACTTCACAAACTAGATATCTATTATATATAATATTAATATACCTCAACCACAGAATTACTAAGAACGTTAAACCACTTCGACCAAACTAAGGCCATCTCTATTTACAGAGATTATTTAGAAATCGAACGAAGGTTGTTCTAGTCTAACTGCAAAGTTACTGAGTGAAATGAAATAGTTTCAAACGTGGGTTAATATTTTAAACCAGACAAAGGATGAACTATCTCCCCCGCCCCGATCTCTCCCCCTTCTCATAACAGCTACGTTATACTTAGAGGCGTGTCGTAACTGCCACCGGGCGATTACGCACCTGCGTTGACAAACTGACCGGGAAAAGCGCGTGTCAGTTGCAAATCTCAGACCACCGTCTACAACTGCGTCGTACAGATGCCGGCTTTGACACCTTAAGCGAGTGACAGGTGAAAAATGGTAGACCAAAAGTCTGCTCTATGTCCAGCGAAACGAATTTCTCACACCCCAGGCCTAGAAATCTGGTCGGGCAGCGCTCTGACCCGGGCAAACTGCAGACGTATGTCTGGCGAGAACCGTATATTCACAGCTATCTGCGCGACTGACATATGATGCAATAAGGTTACTAGTCAGTATGAGAAAGAAAAACGATGATGGAAAGGAAATATATTTTTCGCAACGAATGATGCGAAAAATACAGGAAAAACAAGTACGGAAAAATAATAAAATAAAAGGATGCGGGTGAGAGAATAGGAAAAAGATGTAGGTAATTTAATGATCAAAAACCCACGTGACAATTTTCTCTCCCCTATTAACACGCGACAACGCGTTGGTTCGCTGCCAAGCTTACGGCTTTCGTCATAAATATTGGGAAGGGTCGAGCGTGTGCATGTGTGTTTGGGGGAAAGGGGGGTTATTTTTTTACTCTTGGCGTTAGCAAATTCAAACCTTTATTTAAATGTTGGCGGTTTGATTTTCCGATGTCTTTGAGACGTTTTCAAATACTGTAGCTATTAATAGATTTTAGGAGTGCGTTAGTTAATTTTCAAGCGGTACGTTTGACCGTGTCTTTGGCAATTATTCATATATAGTAGTAGAGTTATAGGTTGGAAATTTACGTTACAAGATTTTCGAATCGGAGAAATTTGAGCGGGGTGTCGCACTGAGTTATTTTATTACACTACTTGTCATTAAGGATGATATGTTTAAGCGAATTAACCAAAAGTATATGTTTCAATTGCCACCACTAATCTGAGGTGAAGAAAATTTCCTTTGATTTAACTACTATTTCTGATTTAAGCGAATTAACCAAAAATACATCTGTTCCTATTCCTATATTCGTTTGAAATACTGCCCCTCGGATTTAGGATTAATTTAAATCTTTCGGATTCCGGCACATTTCAGACTAGGAGTCTAAACTTTGACACAGCCCTAATTACACGGAAATCCTTACACCAATCTAACACTACCACCCATTCTAATTCCACTTAAAAGTAGATGTTAATTAGAGCACAGAACATCCAACTTTTTTTTTTCCCTCGCATGAGGTCGCATATTTTTTCCTTGCATGAGGTCGCATTGGCACCCGCCCAAACCAGGCCCTGGTCAAGACCACATGTCCCAACACAAGAAGGCCCAATGACAAACTGTGTCACTGTAGTGATCCTCTGTGTTCTCACACAAGGGACCTAACGACACATGAATGTCACTGTACCGGTCCCTGTGTCTAGACACATGATCCTAGCCAAAGGCCGGATATTAGGGCGTTGGGTTTGCTAGGAGCATTACAAGTGCTCAAGCCCAGAACATCCAACGCTTCTTGTCACTTATGGGGAAGGAAGTCTTAGTGATAAATTACCCATCCGGTTGGGAGTAACATGACTTTAATTGTCTCTCCATTACTATTAATATAATAGTTCGAGTTGTCTCTCGCGAGAGTTCTCAGCGCTGTGACCAGGGCTGGATTAACCATTAAGCAAAATAAGCACGTGCTTAGGACACTGAGGGAAGGGGGCACCACAGAGTTTTTTCCCTTAGCTTCCATGCCCGTAACTCTTTCACTGCCACATTCGACTTTAGTCGGTTTTTTTGTAATTGCCTTTATCTGCCGTGTTATAAGTAAATAATTTGCTTATATTGCTCACTCTATTTGGTGTTAAATAAAAATTTAAAAAAGTTGTTATTTAATATAGTTGTGGGGTCTGGCCTGAAAGACAACTGAATTGTTCAATCTCTTATTTCACCTTCAGCTCTTATTGAGTCTTAATGTCTTGTCAGTTGAGCAATGGAAGGTCGAGGGGAGTACCATTGTTGGGCTGTGCTTAGGGCATCAGTTAGCCTCAATCTGGTCCTGGCTGTGACGGTTAGTTAGCCAGACGAAAAGTAGGAATGAATAAGAGAATGTAAGAAGATTAAGCTTCCATGCTCTGCAGCAAATTACAATTGCAGAAACAAAAAATAAATGAAATAAATATCATATCCAGTAGCGTAATTACAATGTAACCAAGAACTACTTATTCGGAGTAACCAGGAGGACATGCACACCATCATAGCTGGCAGACGCTGGAGTTGGGTTGGCCACGTCCTCAGAATGGACCCTGATACCGTTACAAGAACAGCTATGCTATGGACCCCCGAGGGAAAGCGAAAGAGAGGCCTACCAAAAACAACTTGGCGGAGAACTGTGGAAGCCGAGTTTTGCTGCAAAGAATGAACCAGAGTTGGGGCACTGTACGAAGGATGGCCGCCGACCGAGCAAAGTGGAATCAATTTGTTGCTGCCCTACAAGACGCCACTAGGCGTGATGGCCACTGACTGCTTTGACGGTTGGCGGCTATGGATCAAAGAAAAAATAAAAAAAAATTACAATATAAGGGCCCCTGACACAAATTAAGTGGAACACTCCTTATGTGATTGGCAGGACCATTATAATTAATATAAGAAAAATCTGTATGAAAAAATAATCTAAACTTTCTCTAATTAACCTTTAGCTCCTCAAGGAGCATAGGATTTCAACAAATTTCTGTCACGCCCTCCTGTCATGTGACATCGGCTCAAGATGTTTCCATGTCTGCTTTAATCCTTTCGTGTCGGCCTGGAGAGTTCGGGGCATACTATAACACTTACTACGGGAACAGAGAAAAGTAAAGGATAATATACAATGTTTTCATCTGATCACTAATTTCCAGGGCCCACTCGGTGATGGAGCTGCCGGCACGTGCCCGGTCCATCCGCGCGGTTGTTACGCCACTGATCATATCAGCATAACTCGAGCGGTCTTTCGTGCTGCGATGACTACGTTAGCGAGATGAAAAGTAGAAATTATTAAGAGAAAGTAAGAAGATGAAGCGTCTGTAGCAAATTAGAGTTCAAGAAATACAAAAATAAAATATCATCATCCCTCGGCGCCATAACAGCTAAATTAACGAGATTAGAAGTTGAAATAAGTGACAGAAAGTAAGAAGATGAAGCTTCCATTCATTCATTCATAACCCTCCACTCCCAAAGGAGCATAGGCCTTCAACAAACACATGCCAAGTCCTCCTGTCCCGTGCCATCATCTCAAGTTCTTTCCATGTTCTCCTCATCATTTTCACCTCTGTTTCCAACTCTCTTCTCCATGTACTTCTTGGTCTTCCTCTGCCTCTCTTGCCCTGGGGGTTCCAGAACAAGGACTGCCTTGTAATGCTATCAACAGGTTTCCTCAGTGTGTGTCCTATCCATCGCCATCGTCTTCTTCTCATCTCTTGTTCCACTGGCACTTGTCTAGTTCTTGTCATCAGTTCCACGTTGGTAACCTCTGCAGCAAATTCAGTTAGGTCACACACACACACACACACACACACACACACACACACACACACACACACACACACACACACACACACACACACACACACACACACACACACACACACACACACACACACACACACACACACACACACACACACACACACACACACAGACACACACACACACGCACGCACGCACGCACGCACGCACGCACGCACGCACGCACACACACACACACACACACACACACACACACACACACACAAGTATTGTATGCAACGAATCTTTCTCAATGAAAGTAGGAACGAGATTTCCTCAGTGTTATATAGAGTCAATCTTGAGACATGGAAATGAATCGCGGACAATTAATAAACGAGTAAAAAAAATCCTTGGATGTCACATAGATTCATTTTACAGAAGAACGGTAAGAGTATGATTGACATTTTAAAACAGGTAAAGATGATATCGACTGCTAAATGTCTTGGATAAACAGAGAAAAAAGGACACCACAATTTTGATGGGGGAACCTAAACGCAAAAATAGGAACAGACAACACTGGCTTTGAAGAAATCATGAGAAAGCATGGATTAGGTATGATGAACGAGAATGGGGAACTACTAGCAAACTTCTGTGCTTCATATCAACTAGCTATAGAAAGAAGCATATTTCCACAAAAAATAATACATAAAGCAACATGAATTTCACCAGACCACAGAACTGAGAATCAGATCGGTCACATATGCATTAAGTAAGAAGTTTAGGTCATCATTACATGATATAAAAGTATATAAAGTAGCATGTGTGGTATCAGATCACCATCTTCTGTTAGCCAAAACAAAATTAAAACTCAAGAAATGTATAACAGTACATAGCTGTAGACAAGAGTATAATGTGGGATATCTAAGAAATCAGGAAATAAGAGAAAACTTTTCAATCACAGTATCCAATACATACCAAGTACTCCAACAGTTGGAAGATGAAGGAGACACGGAAGACCATTGGCAACAAGTAAAAAATATATGAAACGAGACACGTGGAGAGTTACTAGGAAAAGGCATCAGCAAAAAGCATGGATAACAACAGAAATCATAAACAAGATAGAAGACAGGAAAAACAATAAAGATTTAAACAGAAGCAAAACCAGAAGCTCCAAAGCCAAGGCTCATGAATTGTACATAGAAGCAAACAAAGAAGTAAGAAGAAACATCAAAAGAGACAAGAGGAAGTATATTGAAGAGTTGGCAAGGGAAGCAGATGAAGCTGCAGCCAAAGGAAATATGAGGGACCTGTACAACAACACAAAGAAGCTAACTGGGAAATATAAGCAAGCAAATAGCCTCATCAAAGATAAGAATGGACAACGGCTTAAAAATATAGAACAACAAATACAGAGATGGACAGAACATTTAGAGGAACTTCTCAGTAGGCCAACTCAAACAAATCCCCTAGACATCCGGCCAGCTGAGAGGGAGCTGTAAATCATTTGTGAGCGACCAAGTAGAGAAGAAATAAAGAAAGCCATAAAGCTTCTGAAAGATGGAAAAGCAGCTGATCCAGGTGGCATTCCAGCAGAAGCCATCAAAACAGACATTGATACTTCTACGGAGATATTATACAAACTACTTGACAAAATCTGGGAGAGAGAAGAAATACCAGCAGAATGGAAGAAAGGTTATCTGGTCAAGTTGCCTAAGAAGGGAAATTTACAGGAGTTCACAAATTATAGAGGAATAATGTTTCTATCAGTGCCAGGAAAAGTATTAAACAGAATCATCCTTGAGAGATTAAAAGAGTCCATACACAAGCAACTGAGAGATGAAAGCGGGTTCTCGACAAAACAGATCCTGTACAGACCAGATAGCCACATTGAGAATAATAGTTGAACAAAGTCTGGAATGGAACTCACCGCTATACATCGGATTCGTGGACTATGAAAAGGCATTTGACAGTGTAGACAGAGAAGCGCTTTAGAAATTGATGAGGCATTATGTAGTTCCCATGAAGATCATTAACTTAATAAGGAAGACCTATGAAGACATGACATGCAGAGTTCTTCATGAAAGACAACTTACAGAACCGTTTAGGATTAGAACGGGAGTGAGACAGGGATGCCTCTTGTCTCAATTTCTTTTCTTACTAGCAATAGATTGGGTTATGAAAACATCGACTTCACACAAGAAATGGAATCCAGTGGAATCTGACTAAACAGCTTGATGATCTGGATTTTGTAGATGACCTGGCTCTTCTGTCCCATAACCATAATCAAATGCAAGAGAAAAATAAAATACTTGATGAGAGGTCACAACAAGTGGGCCTGAAAATACACTGGGAAAAGACAAAGATAATGAGAATAAATGCAAGAAATGATAAACTTGAAGAAACGCCACTAAAAAAAAAATAGAATCGTGCACATATCTTGGCAGCAATACAGACAAGTTGGAGTGAAATACGATATCAAAATAAGAAAACAAAAAGCAAGAGGAGCTTTCATTGCATTGGGAAACATATGGAGAACAAGAGAAATCAAGTCCAACAAGAAAATAAGAATCTTCAACTCAGATGTGAAGTCAGTCCTATTGTATGGCCCTGAGACATGGAGAACAACAAAAACAACAACCAAAAAGCTACAGACTTTTATAAACGGGTGCTTGCGTAGAATAGAAGGACTGAAATGGTATGACAAAGTCACAAATGTGAAATTGATGACAAGAACCAGACAAGTGCCAGTGGAACAAGAGTTGAGAAGAAAACATTGGTGATGGATAGGACAAACATTGAGGAAACCTGTTGATAGCATTACAAGGCAGTCCTTGTTCTGGAATCCACAGGGAAAGAGAGGCAGAGGTAGACCAATAAACGCACGGAAAAGAGAACTGGAGACAGAAGTGAAAATGATGAGGAAAATATGGAAAAAACTGTAGCGGATGGCACGTGACAGGAGGACTTGGCGTGTGTTTGTTTGAGGCCTATGTTCCCTTTGGAGCTAAAGTGAATTGATTGATTGAATGAGGATATCCTAATGATTGATTGAATGAGGATATCCTAATGATTGATTGATTGAGGATATCCTAAAAGAAGTCATTGAGACAACGAAGATTATTTCTCCTATTAGAAGGAAACAATCCACTTTCTTGTGGAATGTTGAGAAGTTTATAGCTGGATGGCACTGCCATAAGAGGAACGATTTTAGTTCTGTGTCATTGTTTTTGTTTCTTTGTCTTTGTCTTTCCGTGATCTTGTCTTAGTGTTTGTGTCCTTTTCTTTTTTTTTCTATGTCCTTGTCTTTGTTCCTTTGTCTTTGTTTGTATTTCTATGTTTTTGACTTTGTTTCATTGACCTTGTCGTTGTTTATTTGTCCTTCTTTTCCTGATTACACTTTCGTGTCCATGTCGTCACCACGAGAAAATAAACAGCAGCTATATCTTTATTACTTTGGCATTTTTATTTAGTTTTGTTTATTTGTTTGTCGAACGTTCTCCATTCTGTAACACTCGAAGATACAGAACTCGGATTCAATGACACTGTTTTATTTGTTTTCGTGTAATGTTTTATTTTTCTTGTTCTCCTTGATGATAACTGTTTTTCTTGTGTTGTTATTACTCGTGTCCAGTTATTCTTTGATCTATCACGCATACAGCTTGAATATTGCTTCCTTGCTTTAGCTGTCTCCTTTTCTTTCTCTCTTTCTCTCTCTCTCTCTCTCTCTCTCTCTCTCTCTCTCTCTCTCTCTCTCTCTCTCTCTCTCTCTCTCTCACTCTATAGATTGTTCTCCTTCTCTGCGTCCCGTGTTTGTATTATTGTCTCATGTATCATTTGTTGTATTAATATTTATTTTTCAACCGTTATTATTTCTTTCTCCTGTCTCTTCTATAATCTTTGTAATATTTTGTGTTCTATGGATGTGTATGTTGATTTTAAAATTTTTTTTGCATACTTTTATCAATAAGATCTGTGAATTATTAATATATTTTTTGTCGCACTCTATCGCTCCTTATTTGTCCATGATATTAATTATTTCCAATTGCAAATTGAATACCCATGGGGCTAAAAGGAGATAACCGTACAAGAAAATCCCCTGGGGTTAAAGGGAGATAAACATTCAAGGAAAATCCTACCAGGTTATAGGGAGATAAACTTATTACTTTTTCCGTGAAGTGTTAAGTCATACGGACAGTTTTTATTTAGTTATTTTATCCATTAAATTCACTACCACAAGTTTCATCAATTTCGCTCGCACTTTCATTTATTTGTCGTGATAGGAAACCAAAAATGAAGCTAAAGTAGTCGCTTTTGTCTACCCTTGAGAAAACCCCAAAAAAACTTTGCTACTAACATTTCCTACCTAATTTTTGTTAGCAGTCTGTTGTTACCCTTCATTATCTTTATACTTTATTAAATAACTTTATTGCAAGGAAGAAACTTTTTTTTTTAAACAAAGTATTCTTTTCAGCCCTTTATGGGTTATAATTAGGATGCATAGTGTAATAAATTCAAGACAATAAAATCAGATTTCCGATAACCAAATATAGTATTTTCTTCTGCCCTCCACTCAGTCCAAATACAGTAAATCAAAACATAAATTGTGTGTGACACCCCCTTTCAAGAACCAAACAAACAATAAAAATAAAAAAACAAACTAATACAAACAACAACAAAATACCAAAAAAAAAAAAAAAACAACAAACACTACCCTGCTGATAACAAGGTGGAAGGGGGTGAGAAAGCCTGCAGGTGTCCGATATTACATGAATACCACCAACTATCTGCCATCATCCACACGAGTACTCCATCAGACTACCCCTTATCCTCCACGGATTTGGTTTGGTTTTAAGAACTATCTTCATTGCACACGGACTACTCCATCAGTGCTCCGATCTCCTCCCTTAGATCATACAAGGAGGATCTCAGCACAATGCACGAACTCCGTAGCACCGGCGAGAATCCGAATGTGTGTGTGTATAGGAACCACACATTCTATAAATATTTTTGTGGTCGGTAGGTTTCTAATTTTTAAATTTTGTCCAGGGGGGGGGGAGCAGAGTTACCTTCAAAAGTTCTAACTTGTCCTGGTATCCTCAAAGACGAAGTTCTCCTAACGCTATCAGTAAAAATCCTCTAGTCCAAAATCATGGTATCCTTAGAATCATAAATCCTGAAATCGCTCTCTATCGCCCACAACTCTTCTATTTATACTATTTCTTATTTTTTCCCGCCTTTTTTCACACGACCCGTCCTTTTTTCCACACGACACAATAATTAACATTTGCACTCCTCTCCTCAGCTTTTCGACCTTTTTGCACACGACATTCTGTTATTTCGACTTTATTTTCACATGTGTGATCTTTTCCAACTTAACAATAGGATTAAAAAAAAAAAATCAGATCACACAAACATTCATTTCCCACTTTCGCGCTTATAAAACCCATTCCTTATTATCTGGGACTGACCTACGTTTGCCCTGTCAGAGCAGTTACTGGCAACTGAACTTTGAATGAATACTGCGTTTTGTGTAAAAACGTCTTATTTGCTTTTAAGGTCTGTCATTCTACCATGTAGCATCTTATAGCACGCATAAATGCTTAGCGTGAAGTAGGAGGGACAAAGCTAGCGTGAAAGGGCAAGCGGTCACACTCGAGGCGGACGCCACACCTCTTAGCCACCGACCCCACAGAACTTCCTCCACGGAAGAAACGCCAAAAGCCAGCAACACGCATTTCTTGGTTAAACACATTTTTGTTCGTGCGTTCCTTCGTCCACTCTGTATGTTCTTTTTGTTCCCTTCCCGTTATGCTTTTCTCTTTACTCTTTTCCCCTAATTAATTCGCATAGTTGCACTTACTTTCTGTCATTCTGTATTGATGAGTATTAATGTGTATCATTTTTGTATGTCTGGCTAATCCTTTTGTTAATCCATCCGCCACTACTGTATCATTATTTCTTGATCATTTGCCTTCTCTTGTGTGAACAGTTTTCTACTTTCGATTCCATATTTCTTTGTATCATATTATTATTATTATTTAAAATTCCATTGTTTATTCTTTCTTTCATCTTATTATTTTTTTGCCCGCAGAAGCCCTGTGTTAAATTTTCTTTTTTTCTATTTTTAAAAAAAGTTAAAATATCTTTCCCTTTGTTATGTTATTTTACTCTGTATTTCAATGTACAACATAACTAGATTCCCGCGTGCTGTATCTCATTTTGATTTATCTGCTAGAAGTAACATTTTTATTTTCAATTAGAGTTTCTCCTTTGTTTCATTTCAATGTAGCAAATAATGGCTTCCGGCTGAAACTTGCATCATGAAATGATACAGCTGTGCTGTGAAGACGTCTCCTTACTTGTGTCTCACCTTATTTGACGACTGGATATCACTCTATTTGACGACGTAATCTCATTTTATTGGACGACGTAATATCACCTTATCGGACGAAGTAACATAACTATTTGACCACGTAATAACCCTATATTTGACCAAGTAATATCACTCTCTTTGACGATGTAATCTCACCTTATTTGCCCACGTAATCTCTCTCTATTTGACCTCGTCATCTCCCTCTATATGACCATGTAATATCACTCTATTTGACGACTTAATATAACCTCATTTGACGCAGTAATATCTCTCTATTTGCCCACGTAATCTCACTATTTCACCATGTAATATCACTGTCTTTGACGACGTAATTTCACCTTATTTGACGACGTAATCTTTCTCTATTGGATCACGTAATCTCACTTTATATTACCACGTAATATCACATTATTTGACGACGTAATCTCACTCTATTTTACTACGTAATATCACTCTATTTAACGACGCAATTTCCTTTTATTGGACGACATAATCTCTCTCTATTTGACGACGTAACCTCACTCTATTTGACGACGTAACCTCACTCTATTTGACGACGTAACCTCAATCTATTTGACGATGTTACCTCACTCTATTTGACGACGTAACCTCAATCTATTTGACGAAGTTACCTCACTCTATTTGACGACGTAACCTCACTCTATTTGACCACGTAATCTCACCCTACTTTAAACAGAAGTGAACATTTATTAAAAGTCAGGTCATGTATAATTAGGACATGGTAAAAATATTATTTATTTACTTATTTAAAGTTCTTCAATAATCACACTGAAACAGCTTACAGTTCATTGGGAAAATGGATGTTGGTTCGTAGTCGTAAGCTTTGTTGATTTTATATGATTTTATTATTAATATTTTTGTGTAATATTTCTACAATACATTGCGGGCCCTAGGTCAGGAACCATTGATGTAGAAAGGCAAAAAAAAAAAACCAGAAAGGAAAACAGACAGAGAGATTGACAGACAGAGAGACAAATAGGACAAACAGAGAGACAGACAGAGAGACAGACAGGACGGACAGAGAGACATACAGAGAGACAGACAGGACGACAGACAGGACAGACAGAGAGACAGACAGGACAGACAGAGAGACAGACATGACAGACAAAGCGACAGACATGACATACAGAGAGACAGACAGACAGACGGACGGAGGGAATCGATTAAACGACTGATTGATAGATGGATATGTAGGTAGGTGAGTAGATCGATCGATCAGTCGGTAAGTAAGCAGGTAGGTAGGTAATAGTTGGAAGGGTGGGTGAGAAGGTAAGTTGGTAGTCAGGTAATTAGGGAGGTAGTTTGGTAGGTAGGCAGGCAGGTAGGTGAGTAGGTGAATTGGTGGGTAGGTAGACAGGTAGGTAGGTAATAGCTGGAAAGGTGGGTGAGTAGGTAGGTTGGTAGTCAGGTAATTAGGGAGTTAGTTTGGTAGGTAGGCAGGCAGGTAGGTGAGTAGGTGGATTGGAGGGTGAGTAGGCGGGCAGGCAGGCAGGCGAGTAGGTGGATTGGTGGGTGAGTAGGTAGGCGGTCAGGCAGGTGGGTAGGTAACTGGGTAGGCAGACGGCCAAGTAAGTAAATAGGTAGGTAGATAGTTAGGTAGGCAGGTAGGTAGAAAACAACAGACATGAATGTGGTGTGTTAGGTGGGGGGAAATAACATGCACCAAGAAGAAAGACAAGAAATTCTTTCATCATACTCTACTCAGTCATTCTTTATAACCACAGAAACTTGGACACATTCTAAGAGGAACACATAACAGATTACAAATTAATGCTTTATAACCAGAGAAACTTGGACACATTCTAAGAGGAACACATAACAGATTACAAATTAATGCTTTATAACCAGAGAAACTAGGACACATTCTAAGAGGAACACATAACAGATTACAAATTAATGCTTATGTATTACGGATCTTTTGTTTGCTTTTAAGGACTATCTTCTTTGCACAAAGAGAACTCCATCAGTGCTCCGATCTCCTCCCTTACATCATGGTTCTTTAATCTCTTATACGTCGTACGTCGTATCAATAAAATCTTTTGAGTTACCACAAGGGGAACAAACGAGAGATTATTTACATGATCAATTCAGGAACGGAAACTCGGAATAGTTGATGAGATTTGGTTCAAAACAAACATTGGTACAGTTTGTATGGTTTTATGAACATTGGTTTAGTTTGAAAATATTATATGTTAATCGATAGTGGTACATTTTTTGCACATATGGTGTTTAATAAAGGTCCCGTTTAATTGTAAAAAAAAAAAGGAAAGACAAATACAATGTGGCATGTCATTGGTTCTTTACCCTTATGGCTTGTCGTTTAAATGATAGTTAGAAGAATGTATAGACGTTCTATAATCTTATCCAGAAATCTCCCTAAAAGTAAGTTTTGACTCGTGGATAGAAAAGTGTATTTCCTAATGATAAGACTACTGAGGACTAAAGGGAAGGTAAATGCTGCTATTTTAAATAAGAATAGATTATCTCAGTATTACATGCACTTTCAACGATATGCAAATTAATCTATAACATCCCCACATTTCGTTTAAATTATCAGAAGCACTTAAATTTACTTCTAGCACTTGGATTATTTCCAGCACTGAATGTATTTCTTGCTCTTGGATAAATACTAGCGCTGATCTCTGCTTCTGATGTTCATGCCGGGATAAAGACGAAAAGTGAATTAGCTCAGGCTAGCTATTTCATATATTCACATCGAGTTCCGTCCGTGGGTCCCGCGCTTGCCCGATCCAGTCTATTCCCCCCCCCCCCACCCCCCACCCCCCCCTTGACACCCCCCCCCCCCCCCCCTGTAAATTTAGATCGTGATAATGTTCATCTTGCATATTTTCACCTGGGGGATCAGTAGACACATTTCCCAGACAGTTCATTCATGGTGCATTTCGAGTGCATTTGCGACATTTTACAACCTGGCTAGCGGGACTGGTCGATTAATATGCAACTTTTTCTCGAGCGAAAATGTAGGAAATCATTTGTTTTTTCCTGTCTGAAGATACCTAATTTTGAAATATGCTTTGATGGAAGTTGTGAGAAACATAAACAATGTTCTCCTACAACTTTAGGTTTTTGTTGCTTCAATTTCCTCTTAACCTTTCATCTTTCTAACAACATTTCTTCTCTTCCCTTTTCTTTCTTCTCCTCCAAAATGTTCGCATTGTTGTTGTGGTTGTTTTTCATTTGTTTAGTATTTTTTCTTCTACGACTGTTATTTTCCCTTCAATTTTCTCATTTCCTTTTTTTTCTCCTACAACTTAGTGTCTTTTCCTTCTCTTCTTGTTTCTTCTCCTTCACGATTTTCTTTTTTTTTCTTTGATTTTCTGATAACTTGTTCGTCTTGTGTGTATCTTCTTCACCTTCTTGCTTTTCACTCTGTCACCATTCTTCTTTCGTCTCCTTTATTTATTAATTTACGTATGTACGTTATTGGTGATATTTTCATAGCTTTAATATTTCCCCTACAAATTCCTTTTTTTTTTCTTCTAAAAATTCCTTATCGCCTTTAATTTTCTTTCTTCTACGACTTCTTGTTCTTTCATTTCGTCCGTCTTGTGTTGAATTATACCGTACATCATCAAACATGAATTCCCATGCTCGCAGTATATCACAATGAACAATGACCATTGTCCGTGTTTATATCATCATGAATAATTTACAAGCGAGGAGAATATTGCTCTGCCATAGCTAACGTCCTGTATTTCCCCAAAAGCGGTCGGCATCTCTTGACACCGCCAACTTAACAAAGACATTGACAACCATGAATATAATATCACACGGGCCGGTTCATCGGCATCCCAGATGACCTATTTCTGTCGCTATTTCTAACGACCAGAGCTTTGCTGGAATATCTAATTTCAGCTAATAATCTTTATTTGGCGTCATATTTGATGCGATCGGATATTCTTAAGCTCTGAATTGGAAACAAGCTACAACTATGTTGCATTTCAGAAACCAACTGGTCAACTCAGAACAACCGTTTGTTGTAATAAATGTCGATATATAAGGGATCGTAGGTTCAATGCAGTTTGGCTGTTAGTATTTCATTGTGTGGATTACATTGTCCTTCTAGCAACTCCTGTGGTTTAGTGCGTGTTTGACGTCGTTGCAGAAGATCTAAAAGGGTTCTTTGTTCTTGATTATTGGTTCTGGATTCTTGGTTTAGCGGTTATTGTAGTTATTATTATTTTTTTGTACTTTATTTATTATTTACAAATACATTTACGTGTTTTATTCTTAGTTTTCACTACAAGGTGGAGATCAAGGTCCTTATCTTAAAAATAACGTACTGGGGTGGTAGATCCATGTTTAAAAGGTGAAAAGTCTTTTTTGCTTAAAGAAAAAAGAAGCGAGTAAGTCTTTTTAACTGTATGTTTGTCGTGATATGCGTTTGCTTCACGAGGAAGAGTTACTGAGTTTGAAACCTGGTAGCATCACTCTCCAGTCTACCCACTGCGGACAGTAAGTACAACTCACAGTCTTAGTTTAAACAGCAATAAGATAAAAGTTATGATCATTAAATAACAGAATGATTATTGTGTGAATAATCAAGAAAATAAACAAAGACCAAATGCTGGTCTAAATAGCTAATATCTAGTACAATCAATTATAAACAACATTCTAAAGTTAACAAAATGCACAATGGCGTATAAAATTAATTAAATTCCATATCGTAATGATAACCGACAACTAGGTTGAACAGGGTAGACTTTCTCCTGAGATGGTGGATCTTCTTCTTCTTCGTTCACTCTCAGACGTCGACTTGAATATGTTCAAAGAAAGCAGTGATCAGTGTCGTAGATTTTAGACAGGAGAATTAAGACTTGGGTTGGTCCCTTCTGAATACATTTGAATAGGTGATATACACAGTGAGAGTTAGAAAAAAAAATATAATTTCCACAAGTGAGATGATAGACTGTGATATAGAGGCTGTCTCTGAAAAAAATCGAGGAAATCTTCTCTGTTTCACCTATTTTCTACGACGGCTTTTAAGGCGTCAGACAGTCTAAACACAGATATATATATATTACATATATTTCTATCTACTCACGGGCACGCACATACACATGACGACAGTTAAACACACCGACGTGGGAAATCTATAACAATGAATATATATATTAGAACGAGCTGACCAACGCACTGATTTAGTTCAAGAGAGATTTTAATTATCATAAAAAATCTTCTCACAACACCTAAAAGAAATACATCAAGGAAAACATATACAAATAATCATAAACTTCAAGAAAATGCTACACGGATGATAGCCCCGTTATGATCTTAACTCTAGGTTTAGCCCACAGCCCCGTTAGGATGACAGATGATGGCCCAAAGGGTTATAGATGCATATGGTTAGGGTCTAATATCGTCCCCTTTCTTGAAGGTAAGAACTTACTTATGACAGCAGTATCTATTCTAAAGGAACAATTTAATTAAGCAGCAAGTCTGTCATAAGGAAAAATTACAAAGTGAGTGCATGAACCAACGAACATCCTTCCGTCACTTTCACTCGGTTCATTCATCAGGGTACCCTGGCACACGTGCTTACCTATCTGTACCGCTGTTCGCCGTCTGGCGCAGACTTTGTGACACTCACACACTTTCTGTTTCTGTCGTTGAATGAAACCGACCCCAGCTCTACAGATTTGTTTGGTGGTTTCGTCAAAATCATCCGGGGAGCGTCGACTTCCTGCGACAGTTCTTTCAGACTAAAATTAGTGTCACTTGGCTCACGAGGTAAGAATTAGGTTTAAGCGGGCACAAAAATGTCAGAAACACCAGGTTTCCCTTAGTTTGGAAAAGATGACCAGTGGACAACTGCTCTCAACAGACAGTCTTGGTTCACTATCCACTCTTTCAATAATGTCGGTGTCGTAAATTTATTTTGAGAGAAAAGAGTCGTAGAAATAGTGGTCCGGTTTAGAGTGGAAAATGATGATAGAAAGCTCAGTGATAGAAAATGTAGATATTAAATAGTTGCTTCACAGCGTGCTGGAGGAGAGTAAAGACAGACTTATTTACGACAAATCGCTTCTCTCAATCTTCTCTTCCGCTCTCCTGGTCAAAACAATTATTTGCCAGTTTTCCAGACTCGCATCTGCGCGCACACCGATTTGGTGTTTTTCACACACACAGACGATGTAGATACAAACTATATTAAACGAATAGGGGAAATGTTGGGCTGTGGGTATATCCAACACACAGAACTAAATGAGTTTATGTGATTTTATTCACTTTAAACATCAATCACTAACAAATATCAGGTATTACATAAATTATCATAAGTACACAAATGCAAATAACAAATTTGGGAGGGGTGAAGAAGATTGGTATCGACTAAGCCCTTCCCGCTTATTAGACAAAGACAAACCCAGTCCAGAGATAGATAATATCAGGAACATAGGTACGTTAACCTAACAGTGAAGTTAATTACTCTGAAAGAGGTGTTACAAAGTTAGGTATAGGTGATAGAAAAAAAGAACTGTTCTTCCCAGCTGTTCTTCCCTTTACTAAGCAAATGGAAAGGAGGGGGTTTTTAAACAGAGTTAACCAATTAGCAACTCCCCCTTAAAGGAACAATGCAGGGAATACAGAAAAATTATATTGCTAGGCAAGAAAGTTAACAACAGGTTTACAAAAGAAAACGATTAAATTTCCTGTCATTCATACACACGCGTGAGGATCCACACTCATATACTCACACACTTACCGAATGCAGCCTCAGACGATCCATAAAAAGTATATAAAAACAGCAAGTACTCTTTCGACATATGAACTGTCTAGTCCTTCGATGTCCCGCCCCAGATGTTTGCGAGGGTTTGTTGGTAACAAATATTCTCACTTATCGCAAGACTTGAAGACTAAGAGTTCTCGTGTTTTTATTATATATATAAAAGGAGTCTATGGGATGGCACTAACACAGTTCGGCACAGGGGTGAAAATGAAGTGGTCTCTTTTAATCCTCCGCTATGGTAAAATTCCTTCAATGCGTGATGATAGTTTTATTAAATCCAATTGAGGAAAAAAAAACTAGGCTGTCACAGTCAGGAAAATATGTATTCTCTCACAGTAAACAGTAAATATGATATCGCTACTGGCGATGAGTACCTTCCAGTTTATCTTACAGGTTTGTAAGGGTAATTTGATGATTATTCTTTAAAAGGTTCTTGGGTGGGCTTTATTTCATTTAATTCTGACAGCTAGGTCGCAAGGACCGCCACAAGATTATATTTTAAAAGAAATGTTTCTTCAATATGACTGGAAGTTTATAGGATGATTTCTTTATTTCTTTCTTTATTTAGCTGGGACCGCAGGTACGATCACTCTGTGTGAAAGAAAAAAAGACATGTAACATACCGAAAAATCAAGCGCGATAAATTTCCCGTTAAGCCTATAATACACTCGAGTATTTAATTATGTATTTAATAAACACTGCGCGAGTTCTAGTGGTTAAAACACACGTCTATAAAACTAGGACTTAACTGAATTTATTAATTATAAATTCCTTCGCGACTTTAAAAGTTAATTTAAGCATCTATTATCTTTTGAAATAATATAATAGATAGATCATTATATTTACAACTGGAACTATTGAGACGGTTTAATTTAATAGGTTTAAATTAACACAAAATCCAATGAAATATAATGAATGAACTAGACCACTGATCACTTTACACAATATATATATTACCGCTTTGCACAGAAATAGAATTCACTGCAAATAAAATGAAAATCCAGGGGATAATCTAGCAAGATTTCAAATATCGCTAGTGCTACTATCAAGTTCTGGCCCGCGAATGATAACGTGTCTAGTCTTCATGGTCTATTTAGCTAAAATGGAATGTAAGTTGAGTGGGACATGATAAACTTGACAGCTTATTTGATCTCACGAACTTTTGGGGATCTGACCGCCAAATCAAGAGAAGAAACCGCACCCTGGTCTTCGTATCTCCGTTCGCTGCTGCCCGTTTCGGCTTTCCCCCGTTCGCTCGGTTGCGATTGACACCGAGACGCGAAATTAGCGGCAAGCAACTGCGTCTCGTATCAGGGACCACTACTGTCTTTGATAACGCCGATAGTCTCCCCTGAAATCCCTCAGTCTGTCTCTTTGATCTCGTGCCGCCTACTAAATGAGTCCCGGTGGAATGAGTTCTGGCAAACGAAAAGTTACAACAAATGTTCAGGGGTTCTAATGTTATGAAAAGCTAAAGGTCCCTTTAAATCATCCATCATATCAGGGACAATTCACTTGTCAAACTAGACGTACGTCACAGTCGGAAATGTAAATGTTATTTCTTGTAATTA
Organism: Oreohelix idahoensis; assembly: GCA_024509875.1. Classification (NCBI taxonomy): domain Eukaryota; kingdom Metazoa; phylum Mollusca; class Gastropoda; order Stylommatophora; family Oreohelicidae; genus Oreohelix; species Oreohelix idahoensis. Next base: position 281,263 of record JAMPIV010015114.1, on the reverse strand, counting down.
TTCTCGCCGCCAGGCAGCATGTATATTTCAATATTGAGAAGAAGTATGAACTGGCTCAGAAGCCCAGTATAAACATTAGTCTTTAGCAACCGTTAGTGGGATTGGTATTACTGTTTATCTCTGATGGCACATGCACTGTCAGACCAGTGTTATTTGAAAAAAACCCTACGTGGTAAAAAATAAGAAATGTCTATGCTTCTCACAAGTATGTCTCTTTACTAAACGCCGGCAAGTTTGGGTCACCCCAGTATTCACTGCATAAAATGGAAAAAGCACATATAAATAATTATACATACTATGTATAAGGATATAACTTATAGTTTAAACGGCAAGCCTACAGCTTGACTTATATTTAAAGCTTCCCGTGAAATAAGTTATATAAAAAAATCGCTCATCATGAATTAGGAATAATGGGGGTATTCCGTCACCACTCATGATGCATCTAGCCTTTATAAGTTTGTTTAGAAAATATACTCGACTGAGTAGTTAGCAGTTAAATGAAATTGTTTTAATAGCCGAATGGGTTTAGCTAGAAATTTATAATTTATCTTGCTTTCCACTGTAACTCGTCGACTAAAGAAATAACAAACTATTAAAATAATCACTCTGCACACAGAACTAGTTTAAAATGAAATAGGCGATTAAACCATTTATCACTTCACAAAATACTAGAGATCTATTATATATAATATTTACCTCACGCAGAACTACAGACTAAACCATGAACTAGAATACTGTAATTTAATGGTAATCTAGAACTCGGCAAATGCCCAAGAAACTCAGACTTCGCCAAAACACAGATATTAAATCTAGCATAGCGATCTGTCTACTGCAAATTTAAGAGTGAGAATGAAATTAAAGTTTCAAACTTGGGTTAATATTTTAAACCAGACAAAGGAGGAACTCCTTTATTTCGCCAAATCGAAATATTCCCCCCTTCCCGTCTCTGACCCTACGTTTAACACCTGGGCATGTCGTAACTGCCACCTACTGACCGAGAGCGCGCGTGACAGTTTCAAATCTCAGACAACCCGTCTGCAGTGCGGAGCGCAATTTCACACTTCGCCGGACTATCCCGACGAAAACTCACGCAGTTGCTGCAAAAGGTAGACAATCCGTCTGCCTGCCATGTCCGACGGAGCGAATTCTCACACCCCAGGCCCAGAAATCTGGTCGGGCAGCGCTCTGACCGGGGAAACTGCAGACGTTCTGTCTGGCGAGAACCGTATATTCACGGCTATCGTTCGACCAGCAGAAACTGACATCTACGTAATCCCGTCACTAATGCGATTCTCAGTTTTGAGAAAAGAAACAGGTAAACGTTAAGGATGGAGAAGAAAATATGTTTTTTTTTCGCAAACGAATGGATGCGAAAAAAATACAGGAAAATAAGTAAAAAGGATAACAAAAAATAGAGGATACGGGTGAAAGAAGAAAGAAGAGGATGTAGGCAATTTATGATCAATAACCTCTGTGACAATCAGCTTGAGGCTGATCTCGGTATCTCCGTAGAGATTGTCCAGGAATGATACTGGTGACGGCTACATGTGATTTCTCTGTTCCTCATATGTTGAGCATCTTTGAAGCTGATGCTCAGCAGTCATTTTATCGGTGCCACAGGTACAATCATCAGTTTTTCTCACCTTTAGCTTGTTGAATAGATGGTATCCCAATCTGTTGTGGCCTGTGCGAAGTCTGAAGATTACCACATGTTCCGTTCTGCTAAGCTAGTAATTGTGACAAAACGTCTGAACATGCTCTTTTATGTGATCTCTCACACCTTCAGCCCTCCGGCAGTATCCTTTCTTTTCTTCATTTTTCTCACTCATCGCTTTTATTTGGCATGAATCATGCCTTTTTAATTCGTTATTTTCACTATTTTGCTCTTTGCTGGTCATAGCATGATGAAGTCTCTAACACGCCACTCCCCTATGGCAGTATTTGTTTACCACTCCTCAGAAGTATTATCGTAACAATACCCAGTCGTCAGACCAGTCACCCGCTTATCTCTTTGAATCTGTCTGACCGCCTGTGGAAACGTGTCCGTCAAACATTTGACCCCATTGGAAAGCTGTTGATCATGTTGAAACACGCTTGTATTATGCGTCCGATGAAAGAACACAACACTGTCTGACCAGACATCGGTCTGGCGGAGGCAAGCAGATAAAGGGGATAATTAGATATCTGTCGAGATAGACATCTGGGCGGAAAACATTACGCCAGGAAATCACGGTCACAATATTGTGAGAGACAGAGGTGCACCGGAAGTCTTATGTAACGATTTGACATCACTGTTGTAAGAGGCCACCCGTGTATATTAAATTTAATATTTTCAAACACGCGTTGGATGAGTAATGATAAACTTCCCCACCCAAACAGTGCTGGATAGATTTGATTGGTTCGCCAGAATCTATAATGAATTGCTTGGAACATTCGGCGGAAACACAGCTGGGATTTGAAACTAAGGAGTGTGAGATATACTGTAGAAATCAGACACACACAGGCAGACTGCATCGCAGCGTCAACTGAACACCTCCTACAAGCCAGAGGAAAGAGGATAGGACTTACAATTCCACAACTATAAGTACCAGATCGAGTATTGGGCAATTTTGGAATTTACAAGTAAACCCACCATTTTAATACAAGACTGGAAGCTTGGGAATTTTATCACAAGGAGTCAGAAAGGAATTTTAACAAAAGTTTTCCCAGGCAGGATTCATAGAACACCAGCCGTCAGAGGAATTAACTCATATTTCCCAGACCAAGTCATAAGAGGAATTATACAAACAGTTTTCTCAGGCCGGGAATTCGCAGAACACCAGCCGCCAGAGAAATTAACTTCCAGACCTACGTGATTTGAAGCTTATAATACAGAGCTGTATCCATTCTAAATCTGTGCCAGGAGAAGTGTGTATTCCCAAAATTTTGGGGTAAGTGTAAACAATTTATTTGCTAATGTAAATTCTACAGGTTTCTTGCTAAAGTGGTTACATATGAGGCTGGCAACATCACCATACGAAAATAGTATATGCATGAACCACGACTGCAAGTGCTGGTGATTGTTTCTGACTAGTCGTGCGGGAAACCCGACAGCAGAGCGACCCCAGACTCCGACTGGAGCAGTGATGAGTGATAATTACATCATCATCATCATCAGCTGCCATCTCCTCAACGAAGGTTGGCTGTAATGGATCTCCAACGTTTTCTGTCTCTTGTCTTGGTGGTGCACTCTGATAGACTCTTTCATGTCCATCTCTTGATGTTATCTTCCCACTTATAGCGCTGTCTTCCACTTGCACGTTTGCCTTCACCTCTCCCTTCTTTTGTGGTCTTCTGCAAGGTGTTATGCCTTTTTATGTGGATTAAGTATTTTAGCTGCCGAACTTTGATCTCCCTCATTAGTTCTCTTTTCATACCTAGATCTTGTAGAACCTCCTTATTTGTTTTCTTCTCTTTCCATGAGATACGCCCCATTCTTCTATATATCCACATTTCAAGAGCCTCAATTCTTTCTTCCAAATGCTTATTCATCGTCCATGTTTCTGCACCATACAGAAATGCAGAATATATATAACACTTTATGATTCTCAGTTTTAATTTGTGAGATAACTGTTAGATGTCAGTATATGTTTCATGTTGTTGAATGTAGCTTTGGCCATTCCTATTCTCTTCTTGATTTCTGTTTCACATCTGCCATCTTCTGTTATTATATGACCAAGATATACGTAGCTCTTGACCTGTTCCAGGATTTTCTCATTTACGCTTATCTTTAAAGTGGGTTAATCGTCTGTTTTGCTAATTATCATAGTTTTTGTTTTCTCAATATTAATGTCGAGTCCATATTCCTGACTTATACTGTTCACTTGCTTCACTAGTTCTTGTAACTCCTGTTCGCTTTCAGCTAACAACACGGTATCATCTGCATATCTAAGGTTGTTTATTGACCTTCCACTGATGTTCAGTCCTGGTATTTCCTGTATCTGTTTGAAATTTTTTTCGATGTATAGATTAAATAGGCAGGGGGACAGCACAGAACCTTGTCTGACACCTCTTTTTATGTCTATGTATGGTGAATAATTCCTTTCAGATCTTACTGTGGCAGTTTGCTCCCAATAAAGGTTACTGAGTATTCTTATATCTTTTCCATCTATACCTATGTTTTCGAGGCATTCAATTATTTTCTCATGATGGACTCTGTCAAAAGCTTTCTTATAGTCAATGAAGCACATGTACATACTTTTTTGGACCTCTGTATATTTTTCTGCTAATATTCTTAGGCAAAATATTGCCTCTCTTGTTCCACTGTTCCGTCTAAAACCAAACTGTTCTTCTTGGATTTCGCTGTCTACCTTACTTTTTATTCTTTCCTGTATGATTTTGAGCAGTATCTTAATTGCATGACTCATCAAGCTAATTGTTCTGAAGTCTGAACATTCTGTTGCATTAGGTTTTTTGGGCAACGTTATAACAACTGATGTCTTCATGTCGTGTGGTATATATCCTGTATATGTCGTTGCATAGATCAGTGATTGTATCTATACCAAAGCTCTCCAGGGCTTCTATCATTTCAATTTTATGTTATCCGTGCCTGCTGATTTTCCTTTTTGTATCATATGTATGGCATTCTCTACTTCTGATCTGAGAATGTTTGGGCCTTCTTTAGAATCTGGTGATGGTTTTTTACCTCTGTTGTCCTCGAATAGTTAGTTCTTTTATGTATTCTGCCCATCTGTTTGATATGTCTTTCTCATCAAGTAATATTACACCATTTTTGTTCTTGATACAGCTTCCTCCTTGTGCAAACCGCGACCTATTTGATAATTTCTTTATTTCTTCATGCATATCTCTTCTCATGTGCTTTGCTTCCAAGTCTTCTATTTCCTTGCATTTTGTTTCTATCCACCGTTCTTTTGCTTGTCTACACATAGTACGTATGTCATTGTCTATTGTTTTATATTCTGGAGTGTTTTTTGCTTTCTTTCTTTCTGCCATTTTACTCAAGATGTCCTCTGTCATCCAAATTTGATTTTTCTTAGGCTCCTTGTTAGGTAAATTTGCATTTGCTGATTGAATGCTTGTTTTTAAGCATCCCATTTTGTGGTTACTTTTTCTTCTGGGTTTTCTCTTCTATACTGCTCCATGCTTTCTGTCAGTAACTGTTGATATTTATTTTTGACGTCAGTTAGATATTTCTGTTTTATATCTGGTTGTTTCAGTGCTGATATTTCTATCTGGGGTTCCTCCTGTCTTCTGTTTCCTGTTCTTTTCAGTTTTATATTTACTTTGATGACGACCGGATTGTGATCTGAATTTATGTCGGCGCCAGGATGTGTCTTTGCACTTGTGACACTGTTCTTAAAACTATGTTTTATCATGATATAGTCAATTTGATTTCTTGTTACATCTCCTGGGCTTTTCCATGTGTATAATTTCCTTGGGTGGTGTTCAAAAAAGGTGTTACATATGACCAGCTGGTTTTCTTCACAGAACTGGATAAGTCTGTCTCCTCTATCATTTCTTGTCCCAAATCCATACTGTCCTACTATTTTCTTGTATTTTCCTTTTCCTACTTTTGCATTCATATCACCCATTACTATCAACACATCTGTAGATTTTACTGGTTTAAGTGTGTGTTGTAGCTCTTCATAGTATTGTTCTATTTCTTCCTCGCTGTGATCTTTAGTTGGTGCATAAGTTTGTAAGATTGATATGTCGAATGGCTTTGCTCTCATCTTTAGTAACATCATTCTGTCGTCGTGTGTCCAGTACCCACATACGTATTTTTCTAACTCCTTCTTTATCAACATTCCTACCCCTCTTTCATGTTTTTCTCCCCTGAGTGTATAAGCGTGTATTGGTCTCTTTTTATGTAGCCTGTATCCAATAGTCTTGCCTCTGCAACTCCCAGTATATCTAGTTTCCTGTCTGTTGCCTCTAATATTAGGTTGTCAAACTTTCCTTCTCCGTTTAGAGTTCTAACGTTCCATGTTCCTATTTTTAGGCTCCTCCTACTAGTTTTTAGGTGGTATTTCTCAGAATGCTCCCTTTCAACAGAATTTGAGGAACACCCGTCATTATGTACTTCCTTACTCAGTAGAGGAGTTGCGTCTTCCCTGTTAATTTGAACAGTAGATTCTTCCCAGGGGACAGAAAGTTCTCTACATATCGATTCTTATCTTGTTGTTGGGATCTCATTACATTCTGTAGGATGTACGTGGTAAGGCTCCAATCTCTTCCACGGTGGCTAGCCGTTGTCTATTTCTATGTCCGACACGCCTCTAGTGCGCCACACACTTTGCTGTTCCGCTGTACGAGCCGTTGATCTTTCTAGATTCCTCCGCCTCACTCACCGTCTCAGTCTTTGTGTACTAGGGATGGACATTCCCTTGAGTAAGATTACTCCTACTCCACTCATGTAGTTTAGCCAGTCAGCCAAGGCTGTTGCCCAGGATATGGCCACCGCCGTACACAAGCGGTATTCGTGGAGCCATACATGTGCCATACATGAGCTAGATAAAGAGAGAAGAACCAAATAGGATCCTGACTATCCTAAAAAGGACATGGCTGTCTCTCACCGTGAGGTACTATCCCTCCCTCTTTATCCTACACCCCTAATAATTACATCACATGTGCCTAAAGTGCATAGAATCCTTGTGTAATATTTATATACCTTTTTTAATTGCAATTCAGGTAAATCATTAGTCACGCATTCCAGACGCAATTTCCTAGTTAATACCCAGAAGGGTATTGGTGAATTTTCATCACATTCCCTGAGTTATATTGTGTGCTCGGGAATTTAATTCTTCTGAGAGGTTAATATTGGTGAGTGGAGCGCATGAAAATGGGCCTGTTAGTTTGCGGAGTACAAATGTACTCAGCAGAAGGCATTTACTTCTTTCTATTTGGCACAGTTCATGGTTACAAGACATCAGACTTAAGTACTGAAGTTCCTACGCCACTAGTGTGAGAGACGAGTATCACCACCAACCGCCTACGTCGGACAAATTAAGTGAAGTGGTGCCCTCATCATCACGAAGTGACGAAAACCACGGCTGCAGGACTCATCTGGTGCTAAGTTTTATGTAACAGGCTACAGCAAACATCAAAAACATTATTAACGCCCTACCTTAACCTCAGTGAGGAAACCTTAATTTCAATTTTCACCCAATTTTCCATATTTATTTTCCCATGTTAAAGACTAATTGACTATTAAATTTGTTGTACGTTATTTTAAACTAAACAATAATAGTTGATTCAGTTTATATGTACGTAAGCAAACGTAAGAGCCAGCCTTTCTTGATAAATAAATAAATAAATAAATAAATAAATATATATATATATATATATATATATATATATATATATATATATATATATATATAATATATATATATATATATATATATATATATATATATATATATATATATCTTTATATATATAGAGCCATTACTTATAAGAAGGGCATTCGTTGGATTACTCCAACATGGGGCTTGAACGGGCCAGAACCATTGCATAAACCCTTCACAAAAGGCGACGGGCCAGAAAATAAGTTAACAAATATGCTCAGCTCTTAAGCAGCGTTTGTTCTTGACTTCTGGGAATATCTTGTGAAGGCTCCCCTAAGGTAGAAACGCCATTCATCTTCTATCTACATCTTTGCCAAGAGTAATCTTGCGCGAAGATAGATACCTTGGACGACCTACGTTTAGATACGCTTGCGTTGTGACCATTAGTGGACCACTACTGCTAAGCAAGAGGAGGCAATCCCGTGACAGTAATATGCATCATTTTTTATGATGGCTTGGGTGCTCTGCTTCCCACTTGCTCCTGTATCTGCGCTTGATAAAACTCTTGACCTCTTCATAAGTTATTCTTGTGTCAAGTTGACGTAACTTTCCACTTTCCTTTGCCAATCTATCAGCCTCTTCATTTTCGGGGACGTTGCAGTGAAATGGAATCCACTGCATCAGAACTCTTTTGAATTGCTAACATTGTGTATGGAGTGTTACTCTCTGGTTATTGAAGTCGCCATTATCTGACTTTTCAGAGCTGCAATTACTGACAGAGCAGCTGTGAATAGAGCTACTTGTCTCTCAGCGCTTTGTGCTGCCATTAGTTTAGGTCCAGTTTTTAAGGCCTTTGCCTCTGCTCTGAAGTTACTTGAGACTTATCATGCTGCTGACTGACAGCTTTTTTGTTTGCCATTGCTAAGGCTCAGAAAGATTCCTCCACCTTCTCTTGCATTTGTTGCTGATCTGTGTATGTATGAATCCAGGTGTTTCTTGGGTAATATTTCTCTTTGTATTTTGTGGTTAGGACTCTTCTCTCTGTTTCATTCTGGCTGTTCTTTTTCTCAATACCTGAAATGTTTTCTGTCATTTCAGTGAAGCTCTGTTGTTTCCAAATTGGTAACTTGTATTCAGTGTAGATGGACTTAACTGTTGATATTGCATTGATGGGGAATGCTCTCACCTTTGTTTTGGTTGTTTTTACAAAGTTGCTTCGTTTTAGTTTTCTCCTTTACAAGGTCATTTATTCTCAGATACATTGGGTGTTCTTGGCCGCTGACTGTCACAAGATGTATTGGGGCGACCTCTTCTCGATCTCTTCTCCAATACGATAGTATTCATTTTCAATTGAAGTGAGGACTGATTACCTGGAATTTCCGGGTCACCACCTTTTTCTTTCTCTGCTATGTTGCATATATTTTGTATTTTCAACATTCTTTTTAATTACAATTATAACATCACGTAGATCTAGACGAATACAGTACATCGAAACATGATACATAATGCAGTTAACATACGTGACAAAATCTTCTACTCCTCACATCATGCACAAACATCAACTATATAAATAATCAAGGCCCACAAAATCCTCTTACACTCCTCTCAGTGATAGTCGTCATGTCTGTTTGGTTACCCGTTCATCCCTGCTGGAGAAGGAACAGATGAGATAATATTGATCGACAATCATGTTGGTTAATTTCAGGTGTGCCCGACATCAGGCTACAGATTAGCACTAAAATCACCAGGCGTATTTGCTTAATCGCTGATAAGGCCAAGGTGCGTTCTTCGCCAAGATGGTAATACGCTGAAAGTTGATAGCCACTACGGGGAGACACCTTATGGACAGACATGAATGACATAATCGTTTCCGGTCCGACGTTCACGAACAGATAACTTTATGGGAAAGTAAGATGTTACATCTTACACACATTGCTGAGAGAGTGGACGGACGTGTCACTTCCATAAATGAGAGAGGTGACATTTTGCATCACGCACATTATTTCAGGCGGAAATAATTTTGAAATTACCCCACAAAACACGCATGTTTGAAATGATTGACGCTGTGCTTAGCCTCGTAACAAACAAATGCGGGGGAAGACTTGCAATATAATCTGGCAATTTTTGCAAGTCTAGTTCATTGTGAGAATCGCTTGCCAAGACTTCTTCTTCTTCTTCGTTCACCCTCAGATGTCAACTTGAATAAGTTCAAAGAAAGCAGTAGTCAGCCTGAGGCTGTTGATATCTCAGTAGATTTTCGCCACGAATGGTACTGGTGATGGTCATATGCGTTTTCTCTGTTCCTCATAAGTTGGGCACCTTTGAAGCAGATGTTCGGCAGTCATTGTATCAGTGCCACAGTCACACTCATCAGTAGTTCCTATCTTTAATGTGTTGAATAGATGGTATCTCAATCTGTTATGACCTGTGCGAAGTCTGAAGATTACCACTTGTTCACTTCTGCAGAGCTGGTAATACGAATCATTTTTTGTGTGGCCTGGATGCACTTCTTCCCACTTGTGCCTGTACCTGCGCTTGATAAAACTCTTGGCCTCCTCATAAGTTATATTTGTGTCAAGTTGAGGAAGCTTTCTCACTTCCTTTGCCAATCTGTCAGCCTCTTCATTTCCAGGGATGTTGCAGTGAGAAGGGATCCACTGTATCACGACTCTTTTGCATTGCTGATATAGTCTGTGAAGTGTTACTCTTAGGTCATCCAGTTCAGCATTACTTTGACTTTTCAGCGTTGTAATCACTGACAGCGCATCTGAGATGATAGCTACTGGTCTCTCTGAGCTTTCTTCTGTCATTAAAATTTCTGATGTAGTTTTTAAGGCCTCTGCCTCTGCTCTGAAGTTACTTGAAAATTTCCCTGTTGCGACTGCTATCTTTTTTGTGTGCCATTGCTTAAGCTCAGGAAGACTCCTCCACCCCCATCTTCTGTTGCATTAGTTGCTGATCCATCTGTGTATGCATGGATCCAGGTAATGCTTGGGTAATGTTTCTCTATATATTTTGTGGTTAGGACTCTTCTTTCTGTTTCATTTTGGCTGTTCTTTTTCTCAATACCAGGAACGTTTTCTATCATTTCAGACAAGCACTGTTGTTTCCAAATTGGTAGCTTGTGTGCAGTATATACTGACGTAGCTGTTGATATTGCGTTTATGGGGTCTGCTCTCATCTTTGTTTTGACTGTCTACAAAGTTGATTCACTTCAGTCTTCCTCTTCCAAGTCCATTTTTGTCTGATTCATTGGGTCTATCAGCCTCCTGAATTTCTCGGCTTGTTGCTGGGCTCTGCTTTCTCTTCTATCCACCATAGGCTGGAGGTGAGTAATCTTTTCCAACTCTTCAATGGGTGTTGACTTCATGCCCCCTGTTATGATTCTCAATGCTTGGTTTTGGGTTCTGTTTATTTTGTCAAAGTGCTTGCCAAGACGACAACCAGACCTTGCCAGAGCAAAGACTAGAATCAAGATTCTTATATCGGAACCGGACCATTGTTTGAGCAATTTTGAGGACTTCAGAGCCCAGAATAAACTCTACCATTTAACAAGGACACCCGAAATCTGAGGAATCTAAAGCATAGAGTCAAAGTGGGAATTTATTGTTAAAATAACGACCCCTAAGAACATGTGAAAGAGGCCTATTTCAGTGCCTTTATTCCTCTGAGCTAAGATTGACGTAAGTTGTGCATTTTACATTCTATTGTTTTCATTACTAACATGTGAACTAATATGTACATATTGCCATGTGAGTATTAATATGTCAAAATTGCTAGTGGATGTCCAAGTCATTTGAGGATGACAACCTCAGCGTATAGAATGATGATTTCATGAACCACCACTGCAAGGGCTGGTGACTGCTTTATTGCTAGTTTCTTAAACAGAACTAAAAGCATAGGTGGTCCCAAGTTCCATATGGAGCAGGGAGGGAAAGGTGAAAGAAATGATGTACATTCTAATTATAATATTTACATTTACAAACTAGTGTAAAATGCCCATGTAAACCTATTCACTTTAAATTAATGAAAGATTTCAAGTTTTCAACCAGTGTAGATGTAAAAGAAAACATATACAATCTATATTGTGAACATTTTCAACCAGTGTCAATGTAACTGAAAACTTATTCAATCTTTATTGTGAACAGTGTTGATGTAAAAATGTAAACATATTCTATCTATGCTATTAAACTTTTCATTTGAATGTAAAGTAAATATAAAACTATTCAATTTAAATGTAAAGATAGTTTTCTCTCGAGGGATTAAGCTTAATTCTCATCGAGGGTAAATTCTGAGGTAGATGGGATAGTGGAATACGGCCATGGAAACAAATAAGTATGTGTCGGGAAACGCAATACTCAGCAGAGCGTTTTGTATCTATTCTTTTATATACTAGTTGTTGGTACCAGTACGGGTACTAATATCTGGAACCAAGTAAAGGTAGAAGTGGACTGACGTAGAACTAGACACCATCATCAGAGGGTCTTAGAGACGCGGGACGAGCTTTGCAGTTACTCCCTGATCTTACTAAGAACGTGCTACGCCTTTAATCTTGACCAGTGACGTAAGAGCTCCAGTGACCTATCTGCACAGAACCCAAAAACCCAGCGGGAGAAGAAACTATCATTTGCAGCTAAGTCAAACCTAAAAGCTGCCAAGTGACTTCTTTCATAAAACACTACCATCGCACGATGATGAGTATTTTCTGTTAAAGATTATTAAAATTTTGAAAACCTTGTTAAATCTAAGTGATTATTAAATCTGTTATTTGTAAATATACAAATTTAACGTCGATTTAATCATTTTAGATGTACTGCATGTTTGTCTCAATCAGTTTACTAAATACACTCTAAACAGAGATATACCATAATAATAAGAATTCCACTGAGTAAATCAGGGTGTGTGCTTGAACGAGCTGAAATTAATAATTGCTTAATTCTTCATAAAAGGCGGCGGACAGATATAAGTTAACAATTGCTCTGCCCTATGCAGCATTGTTCTTGACTTCTGAAATATCTTATGAAAACTCTCTGGAGATAGAAGTATCATTTCCTTCTATCTACAACTCTGCCAAAAGTAATCTTGTGCGAAGGTAGACACCTTTGAAGACTCATATTAGATACTTTTGAGTTTTGGCCACTGTTGGACCACTACTGAAAAGCAGGGGAGCAAATTCCGCGAAACTAACAAAGCAATCAGTGACCATCACGCCTTGTGGCGTCTTATAGTGCAGCAATAAACTGTCTCCACTTTGCGCGGTCGACAGCCATCCTTCGTGTTGTGTCCTAGCTCTGATTCATGCTCAGCACCACTGCCTCCATAGTTCTCCGTCAGGTAGCTTTTGGCCGTTCTTGCTTTCGCTTTCCTTCTAGAGTCCATAGCATGGCAGTTTTGGTGATGACGTCAGGGTTTCTTCCAAAGATGTGGCCAACCCAGTTCCAGCGTCTACCCGCTTTGATGGCGTGTACGTCTTCTTGGTGGCTGCGAGTTAGCATTCTTGGTTGATGATGGCGTGCACGTCGTCTTGGTGGCTGCGAGTTAGCATTCTTGGTTGATGATGGTGTTCGGTAGCATTCTTGGTTGATGATGGCGTGTACGTCTTCTTGGTGGCTGCGAGTTAGCATTCTTGGTTGATGATGGCGTTCGGTAGCATTCTTGGTTGATGATGGTGTTCGGAAGCCTTCTTGGTTGATGATGGTGTTCGGCCAGAAAATTCGAAGTTTTCTTTATGCAGTTTGTGTGGAAAGACGGCAATCTGGATATTTCATTTTCTGTTACTGTTAGTGTTATGCATAGGATACTCGATTCAACCCCATGTGGGTTATAATTGGGTATATAGAATTCTTTATTCATTTTAACATTTAATGTCTTTGTCTGTGTTGGTTCTTCCAGGCTGCAAATTTTTGTGACGTTACTTAAGTCTGTAGTGCTTATAGTGTAATGACTCTTGGAATACCCTGTATAAAAGGCTAATGGTAATATGTCAGTCTAGTCGATTTAGTGAATTTTCCGACGAAATAGAAAGCTGAAATGTTGTGATATTTATAGAGAAAACACTGAAATGATACGAACAAAAAAAGAAAGAAAATAAAATAAACTACATCAGACAACCAGGACTACGACAACCCAGGGGTGTAAAAGGAGGGAGTAATTTGAGAAATTCAAAATACTGTAGCAACACATTAAAGGCTAATATATATATATATATTTTTTTTTTGGCGATCTATATAGATAGCCGAAATTTGGGGATGTTATAAATTGCCTATAATTTTCCTATCGTTGAAAGTACAACTTATACTGAGATAAAACTCCATTCTTATTTAAGGGAATTTTTTTTTTTTTACTGTAATAAATTATTATGTCTCGATTATTTAGATATTTTGTTTTGGTGTTAAAGTCTGCTGCAGTCGCATACATTTGTTTACCCTTATGAAGATTTTCACATGATTTTTATTTATTTTTTTTTTTTTTGCCCAGCTTGTTGTTACGGTATTTTTATTGACGTCGTCTGCTAGAGGTTGGCAGCGTGCAATTTTAGGGGTTACAGCATTTAATATAATGTAAAATATTATTAGACTAGTGAACACTATACACACGATCGAATTATGACGTGTTAGCGTTGGTAGGTCACGCACCGTGACCAAGAGACGGGACCCCTTTTTGAATGACCGTCGAGCTGTAAAGACGTGTCCTTATATACGTCTAGGTCGGACATAATGTCTTTTCTGAGGAATCTCCTCCAAGAAGGAATTAATGATGGTTTCCGGGACCAATACCTTGAAGATTTTGTATTAGATAATTTTTTATGTCGTACGGCATCAGATTTAACAGAATTTGTGGATGTTAATTTTCACTCTGTCCCACATATGATAATGGCTAGGGACATAGCAGACTTATTAGGTGGAGTGTTTCGTACTTTTGTGGAACGGTATACACACGTCCAACATGGTTCTATAGTGAATAACATTCATGATGCTATTCTCTACGACAATGATTATGATCAACTAATGCACAACAAATGGAATGTGCAGAAAAAGGTGTCAGTTTTGGAAACCATTGATGAGAAAAGAGAAGAAGAATTATTGGAGATCATTGCCAGTCAAGAAAATACTATAAATGACTTGCGAAATGAGGCGAGTTCACTAAAATTTCAGACCAATACTGACAATTCTAGATTAAAGACACTGGAAGTGGAGATTGCAAATTCTAGGACCTCATTAGAATCCACTGTGGAAAAAAATAAAGCGTTGGAGTCTGAGATTGAGAAACTCAAATTGATAATTTCGCAAGATAATGCCGCAGCCTACCAAAGAAAACTTCACGCACAAGGTGCACACATTCAGTCTTTGTTATCTGAAGTTGGTCGACTGAAAACAAATGAGCAAACAAATATAGCTTTGAAAATAGAAACTCACACACAGGGTGTTAAGATTCAAGAGCTTACTTCAGAAGTAGCTCGATTGCAATCAATTAAGAAATTATCAGATAATAAGATTGATACTGAGTTAATAGCAGATAATCATACAAACCAGGCCATCCAATGTGAGTTGATTCTCACTGATGATGTGCAGTTAGGATCTCTTTACTATGATGAAGAACAATATAAACATTTCTGTCTAAATAGGGGCATTAAAACAAAGATTGAAATAGAAAAAAGGGAAAAGGAGATTGTATCAATTGATGACAATAATATAATGGATGTATGTCATAAACATTTCTGTCTAAATAGGGGCATTAAAACAAAGATTGAAATAGAAAAAAGGGAAAAGGAGATTGTATCAATGATGTATGATCTCTTTACTATGGATGAATTGAAAACAAAAACATTCTGTCTAAATAGGGGCATTAAAACAAAGATTGAAATAGAAAAAAGGGAAAAGGAGATTGTATCAATTGATGACAATAATATAATGGATGTATGTCATATAGATAATGATAAATGACACAGAGTATTTTGTATTAAATACACCTATGCCTTAGTCCTCGAAATACTACACACGAGAGAGAGAGAGGGGTGGAGTCAAACACATTCAAGGAATAACCAACACTATCAGTATTCCCAACTCTGACTTATGTATTTAAATACTTGTCACAACAAAGATACAACAATATACATAGTCCGTGAAGTGTAACACATTAATGAAAATCCCAGATAACAAAGTGCATTATGTTGTCACAAATAAATATCGACTTGCACTCGACAGTTCACGTCCGCCATCATGACCACAAAATCTCCCCCCTCTCTTCTTGACTGCCCCAATCAGAACGCCCCTTGCGTTCACCTCTGACCTGCTGACCTCGCAGTCTCTGTTGTTAAGTTATGTGTATGAGAACACGTCTCATACCCGACTGACATTATGTACCCGCCCCCAGCGGAGCACTGCCAGTCCACAGCTGTGTTCATCACACTGTGACATCTACTCTCCCCCCCCCCCTGGGGAAAAAAACGAAGTTTTTTTTTTTTTTTTTTCTCTCTGGAGGGCGGCTGGACGCACTCCAAACACCAAACATCCGGCTTTTGAGCCAAGTATACATTCATTTCCTTTTTGTCTTCACACATCTTGCATACTCAATTAAACATCATGTGGGGGAAAACTAAGAAATAAACAAGCATTCTACAAACGAGACAGAGTGTCAGCTACCACGTTAAGCTTACCCTCTAGAGGTAAAACAGTAAACTTGTACTGTTGTAGTAAGAGAGCCCAACGAGTTAATTTTGAGCTTGTCGATTTTGACGACTGTAAAAATGAGAGTGGTCGATGGTCTGTCTGTAATACAAAATGTGAACCTATCAAATATCGGGACAACTTTGAAACTGCCCACACAATTGCCAAGCACTCCCTTTCAATCGTAGAGTACCTGGTCTCAGCCGGCAACAGCTTACGACTCACATACATCACTGGATGTAAGGTACTCTGGTGGTCTTGCATTAAACAAGCACCAATTCCTACAGAAGATGCGTCTGTCCGCAAAACAAAGGGTTTGCGTAAATCTGGCAACAGTAAGATGGGTTTCCTAGAGAACACCCTCTTGATTTTGGATAAGGCTATCTCGCAATCTTGTGTCCACACGACCCTATTTGGCATCCCATTACTCGTTAGCGAGGTAAGTGTAGCTGCAATGGAAGAGAACTGAGGGATGAACTTGTGATAAAAATTCACAAGTCCAATTAGACTTTTCACTTGCTTTTTTGTTTTGGGTGTCTGCAACTGTAAAATTTTTGTAACTGTCTCATCTTCAGGTTTCAGGTGATTATGACCTACAGTATGTCCTAAGAAATTTAACTCTTTAAAACCTATGCAAACTTTACTCGGCCGTGCCGTTAAATTATGCTCTCTTAGACACTGTAATAGGGAAGACAACCCAATCATGTGATCCTCCCATGACTCATGAAACAAACATATATCGTCGATATAAGTAATAATATCAGATCGATGTCCTAACAACCTTCTCATCATCCTCACAAATGTGGGTGGCGCGTTCACTAAGCCAAAGCACATGACATTGAACTGAAATAATCCTTTGGGGGTGCTAAACGCTGTTAGAGGTTTCGCAGCCTCCACGAGGGGTACCTGCCAATAGCCTCTAGACAGATCGAGTTTGCTGAAATATGTAGCGTGGGTAAGTTGTGTTAACAGATCTTCCTGATTAGGTATTGGTTCAGCGTCAATGACGGTGATGCTGTTCAATCTCCGAAAGTCAATACATATACGAAGAGATCCGTTCTTCTTGCGAACCACAACCATTGGAAAAGAATATGGTGAATCAGATGAAGAAATGATACCCAGTCGTTGCATGTCATCAATTTCTCTCTCGACAGCCGATTTGAAATGCATGGGCAATGGATACGGTTTTACCCTAATAGGCTGATCGCATGTCAGAGTGATATCATGACAAATTAGGTCTGTTCGTCCTGGCAGATCTGTGAGGACATCCTTAAACTCCGCTAATATCTTTTGTACTTCCGACTTTTGTTCTACTGTTAGGTCATCACTGATCCGCACCATATTCCATGACTCCGAAGGAACCAGGGGTACGAGGGATAACTGGATATTCCCTTCACCTTTATAGTCTCCCGTGTCATCAATGACTGCCGTACATGCCACTGTTGCTTCAGTCTGTGCTGCCCTTGTGACTGCTTTCAATGCCTCAGGTCGTTCTATATATGGTCTCAGCATGTTGACATGAAATACCTTCTCCTTATTTCGGACCAAAATTAGGTAATCGACATCTGTCAATTTTTTAACCACCTTGAATGGTCCTTGCCACGTAATACTCAAGCGATCCTCTTTAGCTGGTAAAAGAAGCCAAACTTCCTCACCTGGAATCAGAGATACTAATTTGGTGTTCCGATTTGCGTATTTCCGATACCGTGCTAACGATCCCGCCAAGCAATCACGTGCCACCAAACAAGATTTTACAATACGTTCTCTGAGGCTGACTACATACTCATAACTCGTAACTGAGGTGCTATTTGCACATTTTCCAGTTAATAAATCCTTCAGTATGTGCATCGGCCCCCTCGGGTTTGCCCCATACAGTAATTCGAAAGGAGAAAATCCTGTACTCTCTTGGGGAGCCTCCCTATAGGCAAAAAGGACCGCTGGGAGTAACCTATCCCATTCTTGCGGAGATTCTGCGGTCACTTTTGCCAGCATGTGTTTTAATGCACCGTTAAAACGCTCGCAAACTCCGTTTGACTGAGGGTGATATGGACTCGTGAATGTTTGGGCAATACCCAACAGCCCAGTGATTTCTGACATCTCCTTAGAAATGAACTGACGGCCCCTATCCGATAATATTTCTTCCGGAAAACCAAACCTGCAAAACAGCATCTGCAAAGCCTCTGCGACTGCTTGTGAAGTAATATTCTTCATCGGCACCGCCTCCGGCCACCTGGTGCATAAATCTACCATCGTTAAAATAAAACGATATCCCTTGTCTGAAGTGACCGAGAGGGGGCCTACAATATCAATCGCTACTTTCTGGAACGGTCGGACTGACAAGTCCGTAACCTGCACTGGAGCTTTGGGAGTTCTGCCTTTATGCCTCATCTGTTGGCATATCTTACAGGACCTACAATATAGTTTAATGTCCTTGCTAAACAATGGCCAGTAAAATTGTGACAGCACCCTCTGGCGCGTTCGAGCCACACCCATATGTCCCGCGAAAGGGGAGTCATGTGCAACCTCTAACACTTTTGCTCTAAAACTAACTGGTACCACCACTTGGCGCTGAGTTTGTACTCCCTTAGCGAAACATCTAGTGAGAATATTATTCTTGAGCTCGAACCAATGTCTGGCCAACTTCGTGCACTTTATATCCCCTTTCTCGGCAAAATTGTAAAATTTACGCAATGATCCGTCCGACCGTTGGTGCTGGATAAAGTCCGACACCTGTGTATCCTGACTCCCTTTGACCAATTCCGATGTCTTAGCTTCATGATGCGTCGCTTCTAATGCGTCATCTGCCTTTGACTGCGCCCTCGTAATCACCGCATTGGCCATAAGCACACGATTGTCCCTCCATTTCTTGATGTCCATCTGCGTACATTCCTGCACACCTTGCACATTACCCACAATCAAATCCGCTATCGGTGCTTCGAGTACACAGGCCTGTACTCTACCAGATATGAAGGGAGTGTCCACCTCAATAATGGCAAGAGGGTAATATTCAATGTTACCCCCGAAAGTGACGCATCTTGCTGTCTTACCTATCAAGCATGAGTCGTCAATGCAGGATCTACGCACACCTATAGTTGTGCATCCCGTGTCTCTCAACACAGACACCTCCTGTTTTTGCACAAATCCTGGATGCAATTCCAAATGACCATTTTCTTGAAGAGAAGAGAGACAAGGCAGAGTGTGACCACAGATAAGCATAGGCTTACCGTCTGGTTCAAATAATGGCCTACACCCTTCGCAATTCTCATTGTTAAAGGTTTCTAATATGCAAGCCGAATTAGCTCGTTCTGAATTATTAGCACAGACCTTTGCCAAATGTCCTATTCCCTTACAGAGACTACAGTGTAGCTGAGTATTGCTATCCTTTTTTGGACTGTTGTTTGGAGAATGTTTGTCTACTCGGTCTGACTCCTTTTTCTCAAAGGATTTGTTTCTTTGGTAAGGTGAGCTTTTGCGAAATCGTCTTTGTTCCTGCTCGTTTGGCGCCTCCATCTGGATCTGATTTCGCGGGTACCTATCATGTCTGTCTCCAGTATATCTGTATTGATTTCTATCAGACTGATAGTTACATTTCTTCCTCGGTGATCTAGGTCCCGATAATTGTCATACCGTGCAGGAGATCTGTCTCCCCGAAAGTAGGGTCTATCATAATTAAATCTTCTGGGGCCAAATCTATCGGCACTCTTTGATCTATGTTGATTGTAAGGTTTTCTAGTAATCTTTCCTATACTCGCTGAAAAAGTCTCAGTGATACTTTCCCTGTGTATGACCTTTCCTGGATGCGCAGTGACATATTGGTGTCCTAATTCTGACATCATACCGATGTTTTTGGGCTTGCGTTCCTGGAAAAACGCTATAAGCTCAGATGAACACGATGATAATACTTTGTCCCGTAACATAAGGTCGAAAAGCCCATCGAAGTCTCTAGTAATACCTTCCATCTCAATCCATCGATTTAGCAGCTGAGTAATTTTTGCAATGAAATCCTCAAAATCTTGATTGACGCTTGGTCTCACGTCTCGGAAACGAGCCCGATACCCTTCCGCCGTTAGACGAAATTTCCTTAACAACCTCTCCTTGACTATGTCATAATTTGCTCTGTCGGCTATAGGGATGCTATACACAGTTTCTAACGCAGATCCTGAAAGCAAGTTTCCCAGCAAAACAGGCCATTCTTCCTTCTTTATCTTCCACGCCAAAACTTCTGCTTCAAAACGTTCTAAATACACGTCCATGCTGTCCAAATCTTGATTAAAATTGGGTAACCGTAGTCTATAGGGACGTGAGAATTCTTTCCCACCTGAATCCTGCTTCCTGGATTCATTATCTAGCTTCTTCAGATTTATTTCTCTGTCAGCTTCAATTTTCTTCAACTCTTTCTCTGCTTCTATCTTCTTCATCTCTTTCTCTGCTTCTATCTTCTTCATCTCTTTCTCTGCTTCTATCTTCAATTTCTGGAATTCTCTCTCCTCACACCGTTCCATTCTATCCTGATTTTCTTTCCATTTTTTTTCTGCCCATTCCTGTAGAGCAGGGCCTGTTAATGCTAGCGCTTTACCAGCATCAACAAATTCTAAGAGGCTAGCCATCGTTATGTAATGTAATAATATCAAAATTTCTTAACACAGTACCCAGTGTACAAAAAAAAAAAAGTTCAGTATTCTTCACTGGAAAATTATCAGATATTGTACTAGAAAATGAATCAAAATTATATGCAATACTCAGTCAGAAATACTGACTGTACCAAACAAATGGGTGTATTCCGTATTATTATGTGAAGTTACTCAACAGCACAACTTGCTGTACCCATGACACCCTTAATATTTAAACAGTGTAACCAAACCTCACTGCAATATAATTAATGGCATAAACATACATGTGATTCTCAACCAAACAAAGAACTACGTTTACACAAGCAAAAGTACCCAACCTACTCTTTTGCTATGGGTATTGGAATTGAAATTGAGATACACTTCACTAAGACAAAACAAACAAAAATACAAACAATGTTGACCCTAATGAAGGTGATTAAGATGACCTTACTATACGAACGAACACAACAGTACGGTGGAATAAGAAAAAGAAAAAAAAATACACTCAGACAGCAGCAGATGTCTAATTACAAACCGTAGCTGTTAACAAATGAAAACAAGAGTTTGGGAAATTAACGTATGTACATGATAGTAAGAAAAATACAAGAGAATACTCCAATTAAACATGACGAAGAGACACTATTACAAATATGACACCGTGCAAACAAACAAGACCTGCACCACTAATACACTAAAATGTGCAACGTGAATTATGCAGGGCAGCCAATAGGGTCAACTCTATGTGCCCGTGCTCCAGCACACAATTCACCCAGCAACAGTCCTAAAGAACAGTTTAGCACAATCTCTTACCGCAATGCAAAAGAGAAAATCCTAAACCCACACAACAACCAAATAACACCAAAATTATACTTCTACGAAGACACAACAAAAACCTACAATAGACAATGAAGTGACCAAAGGTAGTATGTTGCAACACCACACCAGCTGGATGACGTATTCACCACCCAAATGTAAAAGAGGTCACCGGAGAATGATTACTAATTATATAGTATTATAAAGTAGAAAGGTACTAGAAGAAAAATAAGTGTCAAATAATATATAATAACAATAATACTACATTAGGAAAATTAACTATAAATCAATTAAATTGATGATCTCCGAAGGTCTGGGTTCCTGATGATGACGTTGATATCCACAGCACACTAGTCACTAATGATCCAATGGTCCACAACGAACAACACGTTACAAAGTTACATAAAGTTACAAATATTGTCCATTAGGATGACCCCTGAGTGGTCCTAGCACTAACATGTAAGGCACAAAGTCCACGGTTGTCTCCAGATAGTGCCTTGTCTTCACTGAAATACCACAGGGATGTCACGCAAAAAGTCAGTCCCCTCGCATCAAAGTTCTACCACAAAAGTATGCTAGCCCGTCGTCAGCACAAAGCGAGGTTTTGTCGGCTCCACTCCAATAACATCTCACGAGTTCATGAAAGTTAACACCGTTTGCAAAGGTGTAGTGCAGTCTTCTACGTGAGAAAAAGTTCAATACAGAATTTGATGATGGACTGCAATGTTTTGTATACGGCAACGATCGTAACGTAAATCTGGTACTGTTCAGCTTCTGGCAACCTCCGTAACGACCCTGTGTAAAATATTGATACTGTAATGCACCAGTTCCCGTGTTCGGCATGCACACCGTTCCACAAGAAGACTCAACCACTTGATTTCTACAGGTACGTCGTCTCCTGAGCCAGTAAACACTGTGTAGTGGCAACACTGTCCCACTGTTGGCTTTCAAACGGCGCTGCAGCGGCCTCTACTCTTGACCAGTCAGACGCTTCAACTTGCAAAGAGCCACAAATGTCCTTATACGCTATAGCACATGTAAAGTGGCAGCGTACTGTTAATAAAAAATACTGCCTTGTATTTTCGCTCTCGCTACATCCTTAATGAAAGACCTAATTCTTTATACTCCTCTATCACACCTCCAAAATTTTAAACTTGCAACACCGTTCGTGAACTGAAAATCAGTCGTGGCAAAAAATACCACCCTTCACTGTGTATCGCTAATCCGTGACCCGTGACACACTATTCAAAAAAAGTACCTGACAACTGCGTGAATGACAAACAGGTCTGCGATGTACGTGATCCAAAATAGATTTCTGACCTGGCGCTGCACTGAAATTCCTACCAGTGGCAAATTTTCACTTCCTATTTTTCATCAGCATATGAAAAGATAATCAAACTTGAGGACCGAAATACGAGCTCCCCAGCTGACACAGAGTATTTTGTATTAAATACACCTATGCCTTAGTCCTCGAAATACTACACACGAGAGAGAGAGAGAGAGGGGTGGAGTCAAACACATTCAAGGAATAACCAACACTATCAGTATTCCCAACTCTGACTTATGTATTTAAATACTTGTCACAACAAAGATACAACAATATACATAGTCCGTGAAGTGTAACACATTAATGAAAATCCCAGATAACAAAGTGCATTATGTTGTCACAAATAAATATCGACTTGCACTCGACAGTTCACGTCCGCCATCATGACCACAAAATCTCCCCCCTCTCTTCTTGACTGCCCCAATCAGAACGCCCCTTGCGTTCACCTCTGACCTGCTGACCTCGCAGTCTCTGTTGTTAAGTTATGTGTATGAGAACACGTCTCATACCCGACTGACATTATGTACCCGCCCCCAGCGGAGCACTGCCAGTCCACAGCTGTGTTCATCACACTGTGACAATAAATTTTATGAATTTTCTCTTAGACAGAAAAAAAAGGTGGACGATGAAGTAACCTCATCGAAACAGATGCTGAATGACCAGATGGGTAAATTGAAATCTTCCACGCTTGACTTGGCATTATTGCGTGAAGATAATAAGACACTTATGGTTAATTCCCATGAAAGTAATGAGACTTGTAAGGAATTAATGGATGAAGTGCAATCAGAAAACGAAGAAGGGAATACAGAATCTGGTATTAGTATTTCTGTTTCCACCTCGAGTGATGATTGTTTCATTGATGACAGGGTGACTACATTAGAAGCGTTACTCCTAGAGGAGAAACAGAGATATGCTGACCTGGAAAAAGGAACACAACAACAGATCTATGAACTGTCAACAGCATTGATCACACTCGATTCTTTAAGGGATAAGGAGAAGAATATTAACACTAACCTGGATAAAATAAATAAGAAACAAAGGCAGGATATTACTTTCCTGACTTCTGAAAGTAATAATTTAAGAAATAGGGTTGATTGTCTACTCGATGTACTATCGATGAACGACAGAGGGGATAAGCCTATTTTACGACATGCAGTCAATACTAAGGGTGATACTAAGGTGTCTACACACCCAGTGAGGATTATTAGATCATTCCGGGGGAAATATACTTTCTCTCGACAAGATACTACTGCTAATTCTGAAAATAGATGTTGGCGACAGGATCAGGATACAACTGATCCAAAGAAAACTTTTGATGTTGTCGACATTAAAAAGGAGAGTACTAAGAAGTGTAATAAGTTGAAAAATAATGTTAGGGTTATGAGGATCTTGGATAAGAAGGTTAAGACAAATAAGTCTGACAGCAAAGTTTTTGCTTTGCCCAGCCAAGAGATGTCTAAGACATGTATGAAACCTACTACCTCTAGTAATGATAGGTATCACCCTAAGTTCAGTCAAGATGATACGTCATCCATTAAAAATACATTATCTATGGTGAAGGGGAAATTTAATTCGACAAGGAATACATATCGTCATTGTTCACAGTTTCGTGACAATGATATTACTTACATTGATAAAGGTGCATATTCTCGCACCGTGTTAGTGCGCAATCTGCCACGAGATACTACATGGCAGGAACTTAGCAATTTCTTCAATTATACTGCAGACGTTAAGTTTGTGCGTCTGTTGCCACCTACCAACAACATGTATGGTAAGCTATGGTTACATTCTGTAACAATAGAGACGCTCGTTTGGTTATGGAGCATGATAACGGTGTTTATTTTCATCACCATTCACTAAATTTACAACTAGTACCTGATTCTGCGTCACGCAGATAACAGGTTACATTAACACTGTTCGTCACATCTTTGATGACTCAGCACTAGTCAGTCATCATTTCTTTTCTTTATTGGTCATTTATTCTTATATGACTGAAATCTTGTAGGCTTGTCTATTAGGTGACACTTGTGTTGTCTTATCTACGATAACACTTTGTATTTCTGTCTTCATTTGTTTCCCTATACTTACTATAGAAAATAACTTTGTTAATTATTCTACACTATCACTAATACAGGAAGAAGAATCTTCTTCTACTAAGGTACAGATGTCTTTACCTGTACCTGTATTACAACCTATGGAATCTTGGCGGGATGTAACCATCTCTTCTTCGGTTACACCGCAACAGCATCATCAGATTGCTGATCTTTTACAATCTTATCCAGATGTGTTGACCGACGTACCGGGTCGCACATCACAACATTGACGACATATGCTTATTTAGTTCGTCATTTGAGGAACATTTTTCGGGACTTAAATATGTTTTGGACACATTAAGAAAGAATAATTTAACTGCTAAATCTACAAAAGTACAAATAGCGTTTCATGAAATAACTTTTTTTGGGACATATCACTGGAGCGTGATATATCCAAACACTTCCTAGTACGGTTTCCAAAATTTTAAACGTATCCGTTCCTCAACCGAAGAAACAGGTTAGAAGCTTGTTAGGACTGGTCCAATATTACAGCAGATTTGTACCTAACTTGTCATCTATCACGGCTGTCTTGTCGTCGTTGTTAAAAAAAGACATGCCGATGAAGGTGACATGGACTGGTGAATATGGTAAAATATTTCGTAAAATAATTGATATCTTCTCACATCCACCTATTTTGAGACTACCTGATGCTTCCAAAAAGTTTATCCTCCGTACAGATGCGAGTAATTACGGAATTGGCGCTTGTTTGCTCCAGCATCATGACGACGTCCTCCATCCAACGTTATATGTCTCACGGAAACTTAAGCCACCAGAAGTCAAATACTCCACCGTCGACAAGGAGTTATTGGCTGTTCTATGGGCGATAACCAAACTTGAAGAATTTCTACTGGGTGCACCCTTTGTGATCCAGACTGATCAGAAGGCGATGGCATCACTACGTCGTGCTAATCACAAGAGCCCGAAGCTGACAAGATATGCCATTCTCCTTCAGCCGTTCAACTTTACAATCGAATACATATCAGGAACGGGTAATATCGTCGCGGACGCACTCTACAGAAATCCTTCAGATGTCGATTGTTGAACACCGATATTCTTCGAATAAACTTCCACAAGTACTTATTACAAGAGTCAGAATACTATCGTTGAACTCTCGACATGGAGATGAACCTTCGACTACAATTCAAATAAATAATTATTAGAGACATGCGTTATACGAAATGAACGAAATCAAGAGACAGTGTGTTCGTATTTACGCCGGGACTTTGGTTAGTGTCCATTCAGGATAAAACTATTTGAAACAATTTCGGAAATAATACGTGAATTCCAGTCGAACTAATTTCGGTATGTGACATGAATTATTGGACGTTAACAAGGTCTATATTTATTCTGAATCAGAACACTTGAACAGTTTTTTTTTTCCTAATGGGAATTCACAAGGATCAGGACTACGGATGGATCGTCATATCCAATGTTAATTAATTTTAACTTAGTAGTTGAATTAATGGAAATTAAAATGAAATGTGAGAAAAAGATAAAAAAATGAAATATGAAAAAAATGAAAGAAAGAAAAGAAAGCTCACACAATTCTTAGATAATATTCCACTTAACACATTGCATAATTTATAATATCAAACACACATAACTAAGTTAAATTTATACTTTATTTTCTTTCCCTACTTTACTTCTCATTTGGTTTTTTTTTTCTTTTCTCATGACATCGTCTTTCATTTTCTTGCATTAGATTTTCCATAACTTGATTCTTAATACACACTTAATATAATTAATTAGTTTAATGTTAATTATTTAGATTAGTCTTGACATGACATTTCATTACGACAGACTTTAAGTTAATTGAGTAATTAAATATTAACATTAGACATTTTCTTTTAGCTAATATAACATTTATGTATAACATTTATGTATAACATGATCGTTAGTATATTATATGACTGTTAGTTAGTCGACATGACCACGACACTGTTCTAGACAGAACATCGTAGGACATATGTCGCATTTTTGTTAAATTTTTGAGATTATTCACTCAGATAGGTTTTCAAAAAAATCTATCGAATATATTTTTTTTTTCCCCGGTGGACAGGGAATTGTTACGGTATTTTTATTGACGTCGTCTGCTAGAGGTTGGCAGCGTGCAATTTTAGGGGTTACAGCATTTAATATAGTGTAAAATATTATTAGACTAGTAAACGCTATACACACGATCGAATTATGACGTGTTAGCGTTGGTAGGTCACGCACCGTGACCAAGAGACGGGACCCCTTTTTGAATGACCGTCGAGCTGTAAAGACGTGTCCTTATGTTCGTCTAGTGTCGGGCATGGAGTGCCACACAGTTATGTTGTATTTAAGTATGGACATGGGTCAGTCCACTGTTATTATGAAAAGAGATGAAATGTTACAGGTTAGTAATTGACTAAACCTAGGACGGGATGAAATAACAGTCCATATTAGTTTATATTTGTCAGACGCATAATCTCACTGTCGGCCGTTGGGATCACCAACCGCGCGTACATATAGTTATGACGTTCAGCCTACAGTAATTCATGGTATTTGACAAGGACTGATATGCAGATAGATCATATACGACGTAGGATCTAAATTGAGTATGTATTTTCTTCATAACCAACATGTGTGGATTGTTTATGTGTAAAACGGTATATTAAAATATGTGGACTCGATAAAGGACTTATCAAGTCAATTAACTTTTGAAATTCAACTATTATTACGTTCACAATGTGTTAATCCCACCTTCGCGTGATTTACCAACAAGAGCACGATAAAAATAATTGAATGAAAGAACAATGCAAATGGCCAGATATTAAGCACCGATTTATTAGTAATACATGGAACAGTATTTTATAATATATGACCCAGTGTTAACAGAAGAAAACATGAGCCTCAACACTTGTCTGCATCTTAACTGATGTATTGTCTTTACGTTGGTCTACTGTTTTCAACACGAGAATTGACAGCCACAAACAAATGTTTTTATTTTAATTCACTTTGCATAATAATCACCATGATATATTTGACCATCATCATCATCATCATCATCCTGCCCTTAAAGAACCTTAGGTCTTCAACAAACTTACGCCAAGTCTTGCCTGTCCCATGCAATCCGCTCAAGGTCTGTCCATGTCCTCCTTCATCCCCGTCATGTCTGTCTTCAGTTCTCTTCTCTATAGCATAATTGTCTAATTAAATGGTTCTCAGGGTGGACTATATTACTCCGCAGGGAGCCATATTACTCCCTGGGGGCCATGCCAAATTTCTAGGGGGGGGGGGGCACAGTAAGATGGTAAAGTACCTTTTTTCCAGCTAACCTACTATGCGGGGAGATGAGCAATTTAAAAAAGTGAAGAGCTCCTGATATAAGTAAACGTCTTATAAATAAACAATGTACCAGCTCCGTCAGCTTTTCGGGAGAAATTTAGGAAGAAGGCGCATTACACCCTGCAAGCTAAATCGAACACACATTAAAGAGTACGCAACCTTTCACATTTTTTTGTCCATCGTGCTTTGATTATTGACCATAAATCATGATGAGTTTGACTAAAGGATTTTAAAAAAAATAAAATGTTGCCTCGTTTTGGCGAGGTGGCGCCCCGTCTAACCTAGACAGAGGGACCATTGGTTATTTTAGGGCGCATGTCCAAATAGAAAAGACCTTGCGGTCTGTTTCAGTGATACGTTTTTGGTCGGCCTCTCTTTCGCTTTCCTTCGGGGGGTCCATAGCATAGCTGTTCTTGTGATGGCATCGGGGTCTCTTCGAGGACGTGGCCAACCCAGCTCCAGCGTCTGCCAGCTATAATGGTGTGCATGTCCTCTTGGTTACTCCGAGTAAGTAGTAACTACTTACTCTGGTTACTCCATCGTGTGGTAGATCATTTCTAACAGTTGTTTTCCATTTTTCGTTACAGGTCATACAGTCAAATCCCCCTGAGCTTGCCAGTCCCAGTGATGGATCTAAAGACAACCTGATTACTCAACGACTACCGTCTCCACCCTACAGAGGTCTGGAGAACCCTATCTTCACGTTCGACTCCTCAGTTTCCTTGTTTTCCAGGGCGCCTTCTAGAGTGTTCGAAATTACTCCCGCCTTTGACATTCCGTTTCGGGGACTTCCGCCCACGAGACGGGGTAGTTACTTCCCCTTTTTGCCTTCAGAAAGCAAAGCTAATCTTCTAGTGCCATCTTTGTCTGGAGCGGAACTAGGTAAGTCAGTTTGTTGATTGGCTGTTTGGTTTACTTCCCTCTTTTCTTTTTCAAGGGAAAGGTTCTCTTTAGACTTGTATATTATAGAGTGACATCCCCTTGTTGTGTCAATACTTGCCTGCAATAAGTGACCAGGACAAACATTAGAAGGGTATGTCACTCTATAATATACAAGTCTAAAGAGAATCTTTACCCTTTTAAACTGCTTATGCAAAGAAGCTGTATTCAGAACGAGATCGCATCACGCTCCGGTCTACTCAGCTGTAAAAATGGGTACCTGACTCCTCTTTTGAATTAGGGAAGGCAAAGGTAGAGAGGAAGGGAACTGGTAAGCCTACCTCATAAAACTGAGACCTAATATAGATGAAGTCTCTAACACTTCATTCTTCTACGGCAGTATCTGCTATGGTCCTGCCTTTACCGACAAGAAGCATCGGTTCACCATTGTAAGAGCCCTCGTGCAAGGAGCCTTCACCAGAGCACTGGCGTGCTCATAAAGTTGCTAGTTTCTGTAGCAATTTCATTGACATGGTCAGGTTGCCAGTCCCAAGCTCAGCCTCATATTAATAATCGCCTCTTGTGACTTGCCTGGTTGGAGCACAGATCTTTTGTCTTAATAGAGACTCTCGTAAACGACTGGGAAGAAACTGATTTGTTCACTTGTGGTAAACTGATCGCTTAGTTACAAACGACAAATGAATGCTGCAAGTGACGATGGAGTAAAAGAGAATCACTTTTCGAAGTCAATCTATGATGGTTTCATGTGGTTTTAATGACTATCTTTATTGCACGGACAACTCCATCAGTGCTCCGATCTCCTGCCTTACATCACACACGGAAGATCTCAGAACAGTGCACGAATTCTGTAGCACCAGCGAGAATCATAGTGTGTGTGTATAGGAATCACAAATTCTATAAATATTTTTGTGGTCGGTACGTTTTAAATTTTGCTTGGGCAACGGCCTGATGGTCTACTCTTAACGATTTCTAACTGCCTTTGAATTTTTTTAACGTGCGCAACTTGTAGACGGGACTTCCTATATTTTCGCCCTTATCCAAGAAGGCTAGGCATCCGATCTCACTACCCAGGAGACCAGGATGGAGTATGACATCATTAGGACCACTGGTTCTGAATAAAAAATTTCAAAAAATTATATTCCCTCCACTGGGAATCGAACCCGGTACCTTTAGAATTCGAGGCGGACGCGATACCTCTTAGCCATTCCGACCCTAATCTGTGATGAGATCCTTGAAATTAGGCAACTTCTCGTAACACAAATACAGTCGTTTCTGCTATAACGCGGTGTATGTGTTCCTTAAAATGCCCGCGTTGTGGAATTTCGTGCAATAAAAATAACATGGCTTATGGGAAATATATGTTCTAGTAAACTTTGCTGCACACACATTTGTTCTAGCAAAGCAAGTCTATTTTATTCTAACAGCGTTGTCTATAATCAACTTACAGAACCGTTTAGGATAAGAACGGGAGTCTTCTTCTTCTTCCTCGTTCGCCCTGAAAAGCACGGTGGTAAGCTGTGATATCTGCACCTTTCGGTCGACACATCCGACTTCTGCACGGCATTTTTGGGGACCGGGTTTGCCTTCCCTCTTCGATCCGTGCTCGCTCAGCTAGACTGCACTGCTGCAGACTGTTTCCAGGACTACCACGTGGAGGTGGAGCACGGTCTTGACCAGCTCTGGTTCGCTGGTTCTGACGCAAGCAGTCAAGCTATGAGTCGCTGACTGCGGTCTCTATTGCTGCGTCTTTGGGTGAGACAGGGATGCCTCTTGTCTCCATTTCTTTTCTTACTAGCAATAGATGGAGTTATGAAAATTCTCGACGAGAGGTCACAACAAGTGGGCCTTAAAATACACAGGGAAAAGACAAAGATTATGAGAATAAATCCAAGAAATGATGACAAGATTGAACTTGAAGAAACACCACTAAAGGATGTAGAATCGTACACAAATCTTGGTAGTAATATAGACAAAGTTGGAGGGACAGACAATGATAACAAAATAAGAATACAAAAAGCAAGAGGCGCTTTCATTGCATTGAGAAACATATGGAGGTCAAAAGAAATCAAGTCCAACACGAAAATAAGAATCTTCAACTCAAATGTCAAGTCAGTCCTATTGTATGGCTCTGAGACATGGAGAGCAACAAAAACAACAACTAAAAAGCTACAGACTTTTATAAACGGGTGCTTGCGTAGAATAGAAGGACTGAAATGGTATGACAAAGTCACAAATGTGGAATTGATGACAAGAACCAGAAAAGTGCCAGTGGAAACAGAGTTGAGAAGAAGACGCTGGCGATGGATAGGACTGTCGTGAAACATTCTAAATCCACATATATAAATTAAAAAGTAAAGGTAAAGCCTAACGAATTAATTCAATAAAAGGAAAGAAGAATGGTAAAAGACCAGTGCTGTCACAATGGCATACAAAAATCCCCTTTTTCTACTTCGTCTGCATATTGTAACGCTTTCACGTTTGATAGTAAAGCCTACAGCAGCATACACGCGTTTCAAAAAAATAAAACCGGTACTGTGTTTCTTAGAAAACCTTGAGATACGCACACTGCTTAATGACCTAGATAAAATACTAGCATTAATTTCATTTTATACACTGCGTAATGAAAAGACAGACGAACTTAGAAGAGAGAGATAGAGAGAGAGAGAGACAGAGGAACGCATGCAATACTACCACAGTCTCGCGATTAATATTAATGCCACCCCCAACGCGAAAGGCATGAAGCACTAACTTTTTTTCAAATAGACAGTGATAAAAAACACTACCAATACACGGTTAGGTTTTAAAAAACATGTTTAATGCTTATTAGGAAACATGACATTATACTGTTTTACGTCTGAAATCCTGACAGTACAGATGACACCCCATCTTATCGAAGTAAACAGGAGGTAGAAGAAAATACATATTTTGAACGCAGCCACTTAGCTCCATTAAATTTATATATTTGGGTTCCTTAGGACTTGCTGACAAAGAATATGTTAAGTGTTACGCAAATAGTCTAGGAATTAACAAATTATAGCCAAAATAAAATGGTGAGGTTGTCTGACAGCACCAAATCATAATTGCTCAGTGGCATGTTTTGAAACCACTATTTTACGGGAAATAGGCCAACAAGTTAAATCCGATTTCATTGGCTAGAAGAATATGTAAGCCTAAACATGATTAGTCGATTGCAGATACTATTTTGGTTGTTACGGGAAACGGTAGGAAGGGTACTTTTTTTCAAATACTTTTGTAAACATGGTCCTATTGGTTAGACCATTTGATATAGTCAATTAGGAGCGTCTGTTCAGTGCCACATTTTTAAAATAAACTTACTGAGAAGCAAGTGCGTTGAGATCCAGCTCATATTTTTCTTATGAAAGCCTGGGACAGAGGCAGATCGGAATTGTGCCATAACTCATTGCCAGTCAAAGTATTTTGTGTATTATTTCCATGAATTGTGGTAAGCTAGAAATATTTGATATCTTTTAGATGAAAATTGAATGTGAATTGATAATTTATGTCTGTAAATTTTTGTGGTTCAGTAGCAAACATGAGGCAAAGCCTAGATATTGCTCCAACCTGAACAAAACTTGTCGGAGAGTAGTATAACTGCATGGGATTGCCAATAGTACTATGACACCTATCTTATTGTATAGAAGGAATTACAGCTGAAATTGCAGAGGCGTTG
The DNA here is from genome assembly GCA_024509875.1 of Oreohelix idahoensis. Taxonomy (NCBI): domain Eukaryota; kingdom Metazoa; phylum Mollusca; class Gastropoda; order Stylommatophora; family Oreohelicidae; genus Oreohelix; species Oreohelix idahoensis. The sequence continues at coordinate 248,562 of JAMPIV010015114.1, read as the reverse complement.
TAATCATTAAGGAGAGGAATACTGATGAATGTTATTACATGAGAAGCTAACAGTTGGCCTACGGCGCTGAACTCGGTGTTTGTTATGTATTGTGCTCAGTGTGGAAATAGATTATAAATTAGTTCTGAAGTAGGAGGTACAACCTTCTTGTTTCAAGGACAGTGGTACTAACATATTAAAAGCAGCACCTGGTCTGAGTTTTGCTGAATCCAGAGACTGGTAGCAGACTCCTTAGTCAATATATCGACCTGTGTGGTGTCTCAAGAACACGGTGAATCAAGCGAGCAGTGTATCTGTCTGTTGGTTGTTGTGAACATACACTTCATCATTATCATAACCCTAGACATTCAACGTAGTCATCACAATATTCCAGAATAGGTCTGACTGAGGTATAAATGTGGTAGCAAGTAAGGTCATCTGTAATACACTACACTATTAGATACAGATACCTTCACAGCTGATCTCAGTCAGTACACTAAGTCCCCTATAAATATTTATATCATCCCACTTTACCACAAGGACACACATTGAGGAGATCTGTTGATAGCATTACAAGGCAGTCCTTGTTCTGGAATCCCCAGTGAAAGAGAGGCAGAGGTAGACCAAAAAACACATGGAGAAGAGAACTGGAAACAGAGGTAAAAATGATGAGGAAAACATGGAAAGAACTTGAGCGGATGGCACGGGACAGGTAGACTTGGCATGTGTTTGTTGAAGGCCTATACTCCTCGGGGAGCTAAAGGGTATTGATTGATTGATTGTTGTCTGTCATGGTGCGTTGTCTATGTTGGTGCGCAATGTGGATTCTATTAGGCCTGTGACTCTCGCGCCATCACGGGTTCTCTCGTTGTTTTCAAAATGTGTTATGATTTCTCAATGGCACGCGCCTCAAGCAGCCTCTGACAACCAAGTCCAGCTCCCGGCCTTCACGTGTGGCTCAGTTTGAGCCCGGCGGAACTGTTTTCACTGACGGGAGAAGGGGCAAATGCGAGCGACTGGCGCCTTAAAACCAGCAGCTTCGGGCAGATAGGGCTCGTGATCCTTGGTTGGTAGCTTATCTAAGAGAAGGAACTCTGAATTCAAACCACCGCTGCCTTGCGGGAATATCCATTTATGGAATTGGCTTCGGGAGTAAACCCTGAGGATAAATCCGGAGTCGGAGTCCCTAAGGCAGTCTAATGTCGATTCGACATTATTCTGGCAACTCCTGCGACGTGGCTGGTGCCAAACTGTATCGGCTACTGCCGTTCCTTTGGATCTACCAGCTGTGTGGAGAGGGGGAACATGCTGCATGGGCAACAGCTTGATCTCCATATAACTGTGCCCAAGCTCGCGCCCTGGAGAGGACACTCCAGCTTCACCGTATAGGTGTCGGCAAAACACGGGAAGTAGCAGTTACCGGTTATAAGCATTTGCCCAATTGGCGTAGGGCATGGCGCCATGGGCTACTTCCGACAGTGGGAGAGGTTCTAGGATCTCACTGGACAGCTACCGCCCGCTTCAAGCTGGGCAGCCCCCAGTCATTAAGGTGTTGTCCCGCCACTGTCTGCTTTCCCCATTGGGGGCATGGGGATTAGGGTCAAACCCGAACGGTGGACAGAAAATTTTGCACCAAGCAATTATCAGAATAATAAAAATAAGCAAACTCTCAGATTGGGATGCTGGAATGTCCGAACTATGTTGACTGGACTAACCGAAAATCTACAGGACGTAAACGATGTAAGGAAGACAGCCATAATTAATGATGAGCTTAAACGACTTCAGGTGGATATAGTTGCACTTCAGGAAACGCGCCTGGCTGGCTCTGGAACGGCGAGCAAGAAGGACTACACATTTTATTGGCAAGGGAAAGATCTTGATAAAGCTAGAGAACACGGAGTAGGTTTTGCGGTCAAAAAATCGCTAACTAAAATGGTTGAACCAGGCGAGAATGGATCAGAACGCCTGTTAACGCTTCGCCTGCAAACTAGCACAGGTCCCATCACCCTTGTCAGTGTGTATGCTCCTACTCTGTACTCTGCCTCAGAAGCTAAAGATGAGTTCTACGAGAATCTAGCAGCAGTCATCAAAAGCATACCTAGGCAAGAACAGCTTGTTCTCCTTGGTGACTTTAACGCTAGAGTGGGTGCCGATAATGTTTCATGGCCTTCATGTCTGGGCAGGTTTGGTATTGGCAAGATGAATGAAAATGGACAACGGCTCTTAGAGTTGTGTGTCCACCATGACCTCTGCGTGACCAACACCTACTTTCAGACAAAACCCCAGCATAAGGTGTCATGGAGACACCCACGATCCAAGCACTGGCACCAACTGGACCTGATTCTCATCAGAAGGCCACTTCTCAGGTCTGTGCTCTCCACACGCTCGTACCATAGTGCAGACTGTGATACAGATCACTCCTTGGTTTGCTGCAAAATCAGAGCACAACCAAGAAAACTCTACTGTGTCAGACATGAAGGGAAACCACGCATTGATACCAGCAAGATGTCAGACCCTGTCATGATCACTAGGTTTACTGCGACCTTCAAGAAAGTGCTCAGTAGCCCTCAGCATGGTAATACTATTACAGAGAACTGGGAGCATCTACGGAACACCATTCAAAGTACTGCACTTGCCACCTTTGGTAAGAAAACGGCAAAGTCAAATGACTGGTTTGATGCTTCATCAGATGTGATGGCACCTGTCATTGAAGTTAAGCGCAGTGCTATGAATGAATACAAACGTTCACCGAGTGCTAGAACCCTACAGATCCTGAAGGCTACGAGAAGCAAAGTTCAACAAACTGCTCGACGCTGTGCAAATGACTATTGGCTCCAGCTCAGTGAGAGCATCCAGATCGCAGCGCAAACAGGCAACATTAAACAAATGTATGACGGTATAAAGAAAGCACTTGGCCCCCAAAAAAGTAAGATGGCACCGCTAAAAACCATCAGCGGAGAGAAGCTAACCGATAAGGGTAAGCAGATGGAGAGGTGGGTCGAGCTCTCTGAGCTTTACGCTAGAGAAAATACTGTTACGCCTGCAGCCCTTGATGCTGTCAAATGTCTGCCAACTATGGAGGAGCTGGATGCCGAACCAACATTAGAGGAACTCAGCAAGGCCATTGATAGCTTGGCCTCTGGCAAAGCACCAGGCAGCGATGGGATTCCTCCTGATTTAATCAAATGCTGTAAGAGCACGCTATTACATCCCCTGCATAGGATGCTGTGCCAGTGCTGGGAAGAGACAACTATTCCTCAAGACATGCGAGATGCCAGGATTGTAACACTATATAAAAATAAAGGAGACAGAAGTGATTGCAATAACTACAGAGGCATCTCTCTTCTTAGTATTGTTGGTAAGGTTTTTGCCAAAGTCATCTTGATGCGACTCCACAAGTTAGCTGAGCGCATATATCCAGAGTCACAGTGTGGATTCCGAGCTGGTAGATCAACAACAGACATGATCTTCTCTGTCCGCCAGTTTCAGGAAAAATCAAGAGAGCAGAAAAGGCCTTTATATATCGCCTTTATAGACCTCACAAAAGCATTTGACCTGGTCAGTAGGGATGGACTCTTCAAAATCCTCCTGAAAATAGGCTGCCCTTCTAAAATGCTGGAAATGATAAAGTCATTCCATGACGACATGAAGGGAACAGTCCAATATGCTGGAAGCACGTCACAGCCTTTTGACATACGAAGTGGCGTTAAACAAGGCTGTGTTCTGGCTCCGACCCTCTTCGGGATCTTCTTTGCCCTACTCTTGAAACATGCATTCAGAGATGCAACTGAAGGAATATGCCTTCACACTAGGTCAGATGGCCGTCTGTTAAATCTTTCAAGGCTGAAGGCAAAAACAAAAATCAGAAGGGTCACTATAAGAGACTTGTTGTTCGCTGATGATGCTGCAGTCGTCACTCAAAGCCAACAGGAGCTTCAGAACTTGATGAATCGCTTCACTAAAGCATGCAAGGACTTTGGCCTCACAATAAGTCTAAAGAAAACGAATGTGCTGAGTCAGGATGCGGGTGCTGCACCAGTTATCACTATCGATAACTATGAACTGGCAGTTGTGCATCACTTCACATACCTAGGGTCTACCATCAATGACAAACTCTCACTGGATACAGAAATCGACAGCCGCATTGGCAAAGCTGCAGCTACCTTTGCCCGCCTCACATCGCGTGTTTGGGGAAACTCCAAACTCACAATGAAGACCAAAGCTGCGGTATATAATGCCTGCGTCACCAGCACACTTCTATATGGTAGCGAGACCTGGACGACCTATGCTAAGCAAGAAAGAAGGCTCAATACCTTCCATTTACGGTGTCTACGCCGCATCCTCGGCATCTCGTGGAAAGATAAAGTGACTAATGTCGAGGTGTTGTCACGGACTGGCCTTCAAAGTATTTATACACTGCTTAGACAGCGCAGACTTCGCTGGCTTGGCCATGTTCGTCGCATGGAAGATGGTCGCATTCCAAAAGATATCTTCTACGGACAATTAGCAGATTTCAGGAGAACAGTTGGGCGACCACAGCTGAGGTTCAAAGATGTGTGCAAGAGAGATATGAGGGCACTGGACATGGATCCAGCAACATGGGAGGATGAAGCTGCCGATCGCACTAAGTGGCGATGCTATTTACGGCGCCAACTCAGATTGGGCGAAGAGAGGCTCACACAACAAGCAGAGGAGGGGAGAAAACGTCGAAAATAAGCAGCTGAGGGCTGTCACCTCAGGGGCGCATTCCCATAGTCAGTTATGACTGAAGGGGCTATTATTATTATTATGATTTCTCATCAGTACTTATAGCTTTCCAGTTTCGTCCACTACTTTGTTTCTTATTACCACAATGCTTACTCACAATGACGATGCTGTATTAAATACTTTTATCAAGAAAAGTATACAAACTCTGGAGAACAGCGCGATACACAATCGTAGGGCATGAGATGTGTGAGTGTGTTATTATGTATTCCACCGTGGGTCGCTACGTTGAAGCTAAGTGGCTTTTTTTTTCTTTCTTTTTTTTTGCGTTCACCAGGTGTTGTTAGTTTGGTTTGGTTTAAAAACTATCTTCATTGCACAAGAACAACTCCATCTATGCTCCGATCTCCTCCCTTAGATCACAGTAGGAGGACCTCAGCACAATGCACGAAATCCGTAGCCCCGGCAAGAATCCCAATGTGTGTATATAGGAATTACACATTCTCAAAATATTTTTGTGGTGAGTAGGTTTCTAATTTCTAAAGTTGTCAGGGCATCGGCCACACGGCCTTCTCTTTACGATTTCGAACTGCCTTGGGATTTTTAACGTGAACAACTTGCACACGCTGGACCTAATTGTTTCACCCTTATACGAGAAGGGTCGGCATCCGATCTCACTACACAGGAAACCAAAGAGGAGTATGACATCATTAGGACAGTGGTTCTACAAAAAATTCCATAAATTATATTCCCTCTACTGGGAATTGTCGTGAAACATTCTAAATCCACATATATAAATTAAAAGGTAAATGTAAAGCCTAACACATAAATTCAATAAAAGGAAAGAGAAATGGTAAAAGTACAGTGCTGTCACAATGGCGTACAAAAATCCCCCTTGTTTTCTACTTCGTCTGCAAATTGTAACGTTTCACGTTGATAGTAAAGCCTACTGCATCACTACACGCTTTCTACAATAAAACGTGTACTGCATTTCTAAGAAAACCTTGAGCTAGGCACACTGCGTAATGACCTAAATTAATACTTCCATTAATTTCATTTTATACACTACGTTAACATAAATGGAAGGACAGATGGAATTAGGATAGAGAGAGGGAGGGCTGAAAGCAGGAACGCATGCAACACTAACACGCGTCTCGCGATATACAATTAATGCCACCCTCCCCAAGCGAAAGGCCAGAAGCACTAACTTTTTTTCAAATAGACCGTGATAAAAAACACTACCCATACGAGAGTTAGGTTTAAAAACCTGAAAAACGCTTATTAGGAAACATGACATTATACTGTTTTATGTCTGAAATCATGACAGAAGTCGAAAAGGCAGGACAGGTGGCGGTTCTAAACATAAAAAAATAAAAAACACACGACTATCCTAGAAAATACATATTTTGAACGCAGCCCCTTAGCCCCATTAAACTTATATATTTGGGTTCCTTAGTACTTGCTGACAAAGAATATGTTAAGTGTTACGCAAATAGTCTAGGAATTAACAAATTATAGCCAAAAGAAAATAGTGAGGGTGTCAGACAACACCAAATAATAATCGCACAGTGGCATGTTTTGAAACCACCATTTTACGGGAAATAGGCCACCATGTTAAATCCTATTTGATTGGATAGAAGTAAATGTAAGGCGAAACACGATTAGTCGGACTACAAATACTAATTTTTTGTTGTTAGGGGAAACGGTAGTAGGGGTACTTTTTTTTGAAAAGCTGTGTAAACATGGCCCGATTGGTTAGACCCGCTAATATAGTCAATTAGGAGCGTCTGTTCAGTGCCACATTTTAAAATAAACTTACCAAGAAACAGTGCGTTGAGAACCAGATCATATTTTTCTAAATAAAAGTCTGGGACAGAGGCAGATCGGAATTTGTGCCATTATTCATCGCCAGTCAACGTATTTGTTATCATTTCCATGAATTGTGGTAAGCTTGATATATTCGATATCTTTTTAATGAAAATTGAATGTAAATTGATAATTTATGTCTGTATATGTGCGTGGTTCAGTAGCGAACATGAGGCAAGGCCTAGATAGTGCTCCAACCTGAACCGAACGTGTCGGAGAAAAGAAAACTGCATGGAATTGCCAAATAGTACACTGACACCTATCTTATTGACTAGAAGGAAATAATGCTGGAATTTCAGAGGCGTAGTAACCATTAGGGAGGAGTATACTGGTGTAAATTGTTTCAGATGAAGCTAGCAGTTGGCCTACCGCTCTGAACTCAGTGTTTGTTCTGTATTGTGTTCAGTGTGGAAATAGATTATAAATTAGATCTGAAGTAGGAGGTACAACCTTCTTGTTTCAGGGACCGTGGTCCTAAGTTATTGAAGCAGCACCTGGTCTGAGTTTTGCTGAATCCCAAGGCTGACAGCATACTCCTTGGTCCAGATAGCGACCAGTGAGGTGTCTCCAGAACACAGGAAGCAATCGAGCAGAGGAGTCTTTTCCTGCCGCCATCACGAAAGATAAGCTTCTGTGGCCAGAGTAGCTCAAAATTATGTGCCCCCTCAAAAATTGACATTTTATTAAACACAGAGGGACAATTTATTGGTTCAAATGACAGGAACTGTGAACTTTTCCCAATACTATTTCCCCGATAATCAAACACTTGAAGTCATGATGAAAAACAACAACCAAGCTTGAACAAAACCAGTATTACCTCATATTACTACTGCACAAATTACACACATAGAATAATAATACTAAACTATGCCAATACAAAGTTCATATATATAAACTGTGTACATACTATTTGTAATTACATTTGATTGTGATTCCTGGTTCACTGTGTAGTTGAATCAGGATACCCATTATTGAAAGAATTAATACATATATTTTTAAACTTAAACACTTGACTCATTTAAGATAGTCTTATAGAGTGTTATATGTGTGTGAGTGTCACAGTGTTGTAAAGTGTTGTGGAATAAATTAAATTGTTTAGCTGTCTGTTGTTGTTGTGACTTACACTTCATCATTTTCATAACCCTAGACATTTAACGTAGTCATCACAATATTCCAGAATAATTCTGACTGAGGTATAAATGTGGTAGCAAGTAAGGTCATCTGTAATACACCACACTTAATAGATATAGATACCTTCACAGCTGATCTCAGTCAGTACACTAAGTCCCCTATAAATATTTATAACATCCCACTTTACCACAGGAATCGAACACGGATTTTTTAGAATTCAAGGCGGACGCCATACCTCTTAGCCACTAAGGTCCCCTGTTATTAGTTAGCGCAAAGCATAGTCACCTTATGTAAAATCACGTATGAATTAATACTGTTTCGTGTATTGGTGATTTTATTCCTCTATTATCTACATCGTATGAACAAATTCACACATACGGACACGTGTAAAAGAAAAGACTATGTATTAGTAATAAATGGGATCGCCCTAAAAATCGTGGAGAAAGTGAAACAAAAAAATTGGTTTGGTGTGTTTTACAAATGACAATACACATAAACACGAGACATTACGGGTTAAACCCTTCGTCAGTTACAGACACAAATAGACGACAAAGGTGAGAAATAAAGACAGGTTACGAGAAAATGACAAAGAACAGAACAAATACGTGGGAGAATTAAATAAATAGGCGAAGATGAACGGCACAGAAAGGTGTAAATGGAGCGACAAATTGGAGTTTCTGATTAGCAGAGAGGTTACAGCTTTTACAAAGTTTCCAGATTCACAATCTGGTAGCGTCATGGTTCAGTTTACCCAGTTGTAAATTGGTACCTACTCTGATCGATCGTGAGTGAAGGCAAAAGCAGCGAGGAAGGGAACCGGTCACCTACCTCATAAAGCTGTAGGGAAGTCTGTACCCATTTACTGTCCTGCGACAGTACTTACTGTAGGACTACATTTTAAAAAAAAAAACTGGAGTAGTGATGCTACCACGTTTTAAACTAGCAGCCCGGTAATTTAGACACGTGGGCCAAACGCTGACACCACTCCGCCAGTCGGGAACTCCTACAAAGAACAGATACACTGAAACAGAGAAAGACAAGAAACAATTGTACAACTACATAAAACAGAAACACACAGACAGACATATTAGAAACAGACACAGACAAAAACACTTGCACAACTTCATAACACAGAAACAAAGAAACAGACATTTTAGAAAACAGACACATACACGAAAAATGTCACAAATACATTAAATAGAAAGACACAGACATATTAAAAAATACAAGTTAGCAAAATACCCTTTGCATAACTACATAAATATATATATTTGTATAGGCTATCAGACATAGCAGAAAGCAGACATATTCAAGAAACACGAATTTACAGACGAGAAGTAGTGATCGATAGATAATAAACTGCCAATACACATTCGAACTTTCAAAAAAAAAAAAAAAAAAAATAAGAGGTCATGTGGGGGAAGTGGCGGTCTTAGGCATGGACTACCTAGGCTTTAGCCGAAGGCCTCGCGCTTTTAGGGGTCTCATGAACAAATATATACAAGTCGATACAGCATGCATTTTTTAATATTTTTTTTTAACAAGAGGCTTTGCAAGTTAATTCTAGCCTAGGGCCTCGCACAACATAAACCCACCACTGAAAGGGGTAAAGGGAGGATTCGGAACGATCGCCTGGAGTGCTCCTGGAAAATAAATTAATTAATTTTAAAAATGTGTTTATTTTACCAGTCACTGTTCACTCATCGCTACAGACCGTTTCCATGGCATTCACTGCAGCATTCTTAGTATAAACACAGCAATCTTTCTCACTTGGTCTACGTGTAATCAAATGGCTAGTGTTTTCTGAAGGGGGGAACAAACACGTTATGGTGTTATACAAACAAACACCTGTATAATTAGAAACCGGTTTATCGGTTGAAAATGTGCATTAAAGTTGTGGACTGTAAGAAAAAAATAATCAGCTATGGCGGTCGTTTACAACAAATTGCAATAAAAACCACAGCTGCTAGATCATGTGACACTTTGGTGCAAGGGTATAGCAGGATGCTCTGTCGTAGTGGTCCAACAGTGGCCAAACTTAGAGTATAATGATGAGGGTCTTCAAATGTATCAACCTTCGCTCAAGATTACTCTTGGCAGAGATAAAAATAGAATAATGCTTCTATTTAAGGAAACGTCACAAGTATTATACAAAATGGCAAGCAAAACAACTGAGATCATCTAAGCCGTTATGAACTTATTATTCTCCGCCCCTTCTGTGAGGAACGTTATTAACTCGTATTTTCTGAACCCTCAGTTGAAAGTGATTCAGTAACTGTTAATTTACTAGCTCTGTGTATTTAAAAAAAAGTACGGTTGCAAACTCACTAAGTATGGATTAAATTGACTATAGATTTATATTTACATACAACAAACTTAATAATCAGTTATTGGTTAGCAAGATTGAAATAAATAAAGCTATTTTAACAAGGAAAATAATAAATTAATTTTGATCATCATCTGATCATATGGGTGGGCATTTTACAGAGTTCATAAACAGTGCCAATACTTGGGCAAAGAGTTGACGATGATTTGGTGTTGGGTTCTCAAAGGTACTTTGGACTGTTTCTTCTCTTCCGGGGTCAAATACCGTTGAGTAGTTCGTCCCTGCAGCACGGCCAGGGTAAATAATAAGGTTGCAAGCATCTCCAAGACCCGACTGTTGTAGGCGTCTAACGTTGTTTTGCATGCAACTTGTATTACAAACTGAGAGGAAACTAATACCTCTTTTTAAGTATCGCGTCTCCTGATATAAACAGAACATGTCGAAGACATCTTGTCCATAGTCGACTGAATAGCGACGTTATCAAGGACTGGCTAGGTCATGCCATTGTCTTACATTGAATTTGGATGCATGTTTATTGGAGCCTGTTTCAAGTATTAAATCATTGTATCGTCTTCACGTCCAAACTGGCATTGACGAGTTTTCTTTACTGTTGGAGACTAGAAGTGTAATTTAAAAAGTCTTCATATAAAACTATCACCGGCAGGATGGAATGCCGTGTGGACTCTACACAGATAAAGAAATGTTAATAGGAGGGACCTTCTCCAAAGTTGAATACCTTTACACTACATTATATAAATTGAACCTAACACCTTGCCAGCAATCTTGCTGTGAAGTGCATGCCATGGACATATTGTTATAAGTACTTATAAGTGTTATAAGAAAAAGAGAAATCACATTTATAAAAGCATAGTTATATTAAATATGTGTTTAAGTACAGAATTATATACACCACAAGTTCATTATCCTCGAATTACAAATTGGCGGAGCAAATGATATAAAATTAGTTCTTACAACTCTATAACTATCATAATCATATCATTTTAATAGCGCCTAAAGGACTGCACATATATCTTCAAATCTGAATATTTAAGCCTTTCCTTATGTAACCACTTTAAACATGAACAAATTGTAAAAATGAGATCGTTGCGCTTGGTGTGACTCAGCCAGTTTTGTAATATTTGGTTCTAAGTTTGTTAAAAGAAGTCTCAAATCTCCTGTTACAAATCTGCAGTCGGTTTCGTTGCGTTTGTAGTAGCAACATGTTTTGGGGTGTAACAATTCTCCAGACCTAAAGGTCTTTTATATTTGGACATGCGCCCTAATATAACCGGCTACATTTAACGGGATGCGCCTCGCCTAAACGAGGCAACTTTTTTTAAAAAATGTTTTGGGAGGTAGTCGTGCCGTGGAAGTGGGCAGAGTAGGGAAGGGTCTGTGATGTGTTCACGGACTAATCAATGTTTTACGGGAATGTGTTTCCAGAAGAAAATATGTGTCGAGAGTGGAGAGAGAAGATTAGCTTGGGTGTGGAGAGAGAAGGTTAGCTTAGGTGTGTCAAGAGTGGAGAGAGAAGGTTAGCTTGGGTGTGTGGAAAGAGAAGGTTAGCTTGGGTGTGTGGAGAGAGAAGGTTAGCTTGGGTGTAGAGAGAGAAGGTTAGCTTGAGTGTGGAGAGAGAAGGTTAGCTTGGTGAGGAGAGAATGTTAGCTTGCCTGTGTCAAGAGTGGAGAAGGTTAGCTTGGGTGTGGAGAGAGAAGGTTAGGTTGGGTGTGTGGAGAGAGAAGGTTAGCTTGGGTGTGGAGAGAGAAGGTTAGCTTGGTTGTGCAGAGCGAAGGTTAGCTTGGATGTGGAGAGAGGTTAGCTTGGGTTTGGAGAGAGAAGGTTAGCTTTGGTGTGGAGAGAGAAGGTTAGCTTGTGTGTGGAGAGAGAAGGTTAGCCTGGGTGTGGAGAGAGAAGGTTAGCTTGGGTGTGGAGAGAGAAGGTTAGCTTGGGTGTGTGGAGAGAGAAGGTTAGCTTGGGTGTGTGTAGAGAGAAGATTAGGTTGGGTGTGGAGAGAGAAGGTTAGCTTGGATGTGGAGAGAGAATGTTAGCTTGGGTGTGGAAAGAGAAGGTTAGCTTGTGTGTGGAGAGAGAAGGTTAGCTTGGGTGTGCCAAGAGTGGAGAGAGAAGGTTAGCTTGGGTGTGGAGAGAGAAGGTTAGCTTGGGTGTGGAGAGAGAAGGTTAGCTTGGGTGTGGAGAGAGAAGGTTAGCTTGGGTGTGGGGAGAGAAGGTTAGCTTGGGTTTTTGGAGACAGGAGAGAGAAGGTTAGCTTGGGTGTGTCAAGAGTGGAGAGAGAAGGTTAGCTTGGGTGTACGGAGAGAGAAAGTTAGCTTGGATGTGTGGAGAGAGAAGGTTAGCTTGAGTGTGTGGAGAGAAAAGGTTAGCTTAGGTGTGTCGAGAGTGGAGAGAGAATGTTAGCTTGGGTGTGTGGAGAGAGAAGGTTAGCTTGGGTGTATCAAGAGTGGAGAGAGAAGGTTAGCTTGGGTGTGGAGAGAGAAGGTTAGCTTGGGTGTGGAGAGAGAAGGTTAGCTTAGGTGTGGAGAGAGAAGGTTAGCTTTGGTGTGGAGAGAGAAGGTTAGCTTAGGTGTGTGGAGAGAGAAGGTTAGCTTGGGTGTGGAGAGAGAAGGTTAGCTTGGGTTTTTCGAGAGATGAGAGAGAAGGTTAGATTGGGTTTTTCGAGAGAAGAAAGAGAAGGTTAGCTTGGGTTTTTCGAGAGAGGAGAGAGAAAGTTAGCTTGGGTGTGTCGAGAGGCTAACGAATGTTTCGAGTGTTGAAGGGACATAAATATCCGCCTACTGTCTCCTGACAATGGTAACATCACAGGTACTAAAATTTTGCTTTTGGAATCCTTGTAACACTCCATGGGACGCAGGGCAAATAAAAACTATCGTGTTACAAGTTATGCGAAGGGGAATACCTTTTGTAATTGTGTCATATTGATTCTTGTAAAAATGTACGCAACGCCCCCCCCCCTCTTTGCATGGAAGTAGCGACCCCCAATCATTGCGACTCGTCAGAACGCCGCCAGACATCTTGAAAACGCCCCCCAGGGGGCGGTACCACCCCCATTAAGAAACATAATTTTAGTGTGTCGCTTTGTGTTATTTAATTACGTGGGTTCTGTCATTCTGATTTCCTTTCTCTTGGAATCATTATTATTATATAAGATATGTTATAGTGATATTATTGCTTAGATGTTATTTAGTTTATTGTGATTGGTGTGATTAAGTTGGTGGTTAGTGAAGGAGATAGCTCTCAACATGTCATTGTTAAGTGTAGTTGTTGTTTAGTTTGCTGTGTTTAATGTTATATTTGTGAGGTCAAAGGTGGACGGGTGGCGAGTTTAATTCTTCCTTTTCTTACTTGTTGGAAAAGATTGGATTAGACGGATTCCTTTCTAGGTTGTGGCTATGTATGTTTAGTGGTGGAGTAAGGCAGAAGTGTTTCCTGCGACTGCCCTACTTAACATCCCAAGCCCTGTTTTTTGTAGGTTTCCCGGTGTGGCTTGTATGTACATTGTCTTGTACATTCAGTAATTCTTCTGTTCGTTTAAGTGTTGTGATATCTCGTTCCTTCTTGCTATCTTGTAAATACGTTTACAGGTATCTCTTGTTTTCATTCGTATACAGTCACGCATTGTACTGTATATATCAATCTATCTCTGCTCAACTTTGTCTGTCATCTTATTCACCGTGACTGTTAGTTATCGTTCCGTTTAGTTTGTGTCTTTTCATCTGTGGAGTGTTCATTTTTGCCAGTTGTAAACTGTTTGGTATTAGGTAGAATATTGAGAATTGAAATATTGTCATAGTACAACACCAAGGGGGGTGTTAGTAATATACTGTGGTGAAGAAGCTGTCTTATTTTTGAATTGTGTGGCGGTGCCACAATCTTACAGCTGTGAGGTGGTATAGCACCAAGAGATAGTATCAGTCAGGTAAATACAACTTTCGACTATAGTAAGGGTTTTTTCAGTTGTATTACATAGACTAAGTGGTCGGAAGGACCAATACCTACAGAGTAAGGAAACAGTAGCCAAGTGGTGAAGTGGATTATATGAACACGCATATGTTTGTACTTTGAGAAGTGTTAGTGCTAGTTGTATATCATTACCACTTACCTAGTAAACAGAGAGGGTTTTGTTGATATAAGTGAGGTGGTGTACAGTACATGATACTGAGTAGCTGCAAAGGGTGAATCTATAGCAGAAGAAACAGATTCATAGATAGTATTGAGTATTGTGAGTGTACATCATTGTGGTAAAGTGGGATGATATAAATACTTATAGGGGACTTAGTGTACTGACTGAGATCAGCTGTGAAGGTATCTGTATCTAATAGGTGTAGTGTTTTACAGATAACCTTACTTGCTACCACATTTATACCTCAGTCAGAATTATTCTGTAATATTGTGATGACTACGTTGAATGTCTAGGGTTATGTAAATGATGAAGTGTAAGTCACAACAACAACAGACAGATAAACAATTTAATTTATTCCACCACACTTGACAACACTGTGACACTCACACACATTTAACACTCTATAAGACTATCTTAAATGAGTCACTGGTAAAGTTTCAAATATATATGTATTAATTACTTTCACTAATATATATCCTGATTCAACTACACAGTGAACCAGGAATCACAATCAAATGTAATCACAATTTATATGTACATAATTTATAAATATGAACCTTGTAGTGACATATTTTATTAGTATTATCCTATGTGTGTCTACCCTTCCAAGATGGAGGTGAAATTCGTTTCTCACCTTAGACGCCGAAAGAAAAACATCAGGAATGTGTGTATTTCGATGGATAGTACCATGTTATGTTAAATTATAGAATAAAAGATACACCAGAGTATCTAGTGGTGTAGATATTTTCCTATAACTGACCTCGAAACCCTCGAATCGGTCGGTTGGATCGGAGGGTTGATCAGTGAGTTAACAATTCACTATCGTAAAACAAGCTATTGTTACCGAATCACTACAGGCGCTCACTTGGGTTCCTGAGGGTAAGAGGAAAAAAGGAAGACCAAAAGAAACACTCAGAAGAACAATAATAAGAGAAGGAAGAACGTTGGGCCTAAATAATGTGCAAGAGCTAAGAGGAGTGGCGTCACAACGAACAACCTGGAGAGCACTGGTTTCTGCCTTATGCGCCGTGTTTGGTGCTTAAAGAATTTATTATTTATTATTATTATGTGTGTCAGTTGTGTAGTAGTACTATGAGGTAATACTGGTTTTGTTTTTCAAGCTATGTTGTTATTTGTCATCATGACTTCAAGTGTTTGTTTATCTTGGAAATAGTATGGGGAAAAGTTCCCAGTTCCTATCAATTTAAACAAGGTATTGTCTCTCTGTTTTACTATAATGTCAATTTTTGAGGGGGACACATAATGTTGAGCTCCTCTGGCCACAGAAGCTTATCTTTCGTGATGGCGGCAGGAAAAGACTCCTCTGCTCGATCTTCCCAGTGTTCTGGAGACACCTCACTGGTCGCTATCTGGACCCAGGAGTATGCTGTCAGCCTCTAGATTCAGCAAAGCTCCGACCAGGGGCTGCTCAATAACTTTAGGACCACGGTCCCACAATTCATGGAAATAATACACAATTACGTTGACTGGCAATGAATATGGCACAAAATCCGACCTGCCGCTGTCTCAGGCTTTTATTTAGAAAAATATAAGCTGAATCTCAACGCACTGTTGCTTTAGAAAGTTTATTTGAAAATGTGGTGCTGAACTGACGCTTCTAATTGACTATATTGGCGGGTCTAACCAATCGTGCCATGTTTACACAGCTTTTCAAAAAAGTACTTCTACTACTGTTTCCCCTAACAACAAAAAAATTAGTATTGGTAGTCCGACTAATCGTGTTTCGCCTTACATTTACTTCTATCCAATCAAATAAGATTTTACATGGGGACCTATTTCCCGTACAATGGTGGTTTCAAAATCTGCCACTGAGCGATTCTGATTTTGGTGTTGTCTGACACCCTCACTATTTCTTTTGGCTATAATTTGTTAATTCCTAGACTATTTGCGTAACACTTAACATATTATTTGTCAGCAAGTCCTAAGGAACCAAAATATACAAATTTAAGGGAGCTAAGTGGCTGCGTTCAAAATATGTATTTTATAGGATAGTCGTGTATTTGTTTTTTTATTTTTTATGTTTAGAACCGCCACCTGTCCTGCTGTACTGTCAGAATAATGTCAGGATTTTAGACATAAAACAGTAGAATGTCATGTTTCCTAATAAGCGTTTTGTAAGTTTTTTAAACCTAACTCTCGTATGGGTAGTGTTTTTTTTTCACTGTCTATCTAAAAAAAAAGTATTGCTTCTGGCCTTTCGCTTGGGGTGGGTGGCATTAATTGTATATCGCGAGACGCGTGTTTAGTGTTGCATGCGTTCCTGCTTTCAGCCATCCCTTCTCTCTATCCTAAGTTCATCTGTCTTTTCATCACGCCGTGTATAAAATGAAATTAATGGAAGTATTAATTTAGGTCATTACGCAGGGTGCCTAGCTCAAGGTTTTTCTTAGAAATGCAGTACACGTGTTATTGTAGAAAGCGTGTATTGATGTAGTAGGCTTTACTATCAACGTGAAAGCGTGAGAATATGCAGATGAAGCATAAAAAGGGGATCTCGAGTACCGTCATTGTGACAGCACTGTTCTTTACCATTCTTCTTTCCTTTTATTGAATTTATGTGTTAGGCTTTACCTTTACTTTTTAATTTATATATGTGGATTAGAATTTCACACGACAAATTCTCCCCACTTGAAACAGACGTTATATGTCAGTTTATAATTCTATATACACATAGAGAAATTTATTATCCTTCCTGGGGCTTAGGGTGATTCTCATCACACGGATGGCGGCTTAAAAAATCCGCTCCCAGATTTGTTTTTCCACTTATATACTCTATGCTAAATTCATATGGCTGCATCAGTAATGACCAACGGAGTAATCTAGAATTTTCATGTCTAGCCTGCGCTAGAAACGACAAGGGTTTGTGATCCGTTTGCAACTTAAATGCCTTCCCATACAGATAAATATTGAATTTCTTTATCGCCCATATTACTGCAAGACATTCTTTTTCGCTAGTTGAGTAGTTGGTTTCAGCTTTATTCAATTTTCTGCTAGCATATGCCACTGGGCTTAATTCCCCATCCAATGCATCTGATTTCTGTAGCAGAGTCGCACCTAACTCAATATTACTGGCATGCGTCCTTACAATGAATTCTTGACTTAAGTCAGGTAATTTCAAAATAGGTTTACTTGTGAGCTTTTCCTTCAATTCCTGGTAAGCGAATTCGCATTGTGGAGTCCATGTAATTCGATCTGGATGTCCTTTACGTGTCAAATCAGTTAACGGTGCACATATGGAATTAAAGTTTTTGATATACTTTTGGTAGAAACCACATAATGAGACAAAGGATCTCACGTCTTTCTTGGTTTGTGGTCTTGGGGCTTTCTTTAGTTTCTCTAAATTCTTGGGGTCAGGGGTCATGTTTCCCTGATGAACTGTGTGTCCCAAGAACTCTAATTCTTTACATCCAACACAACATTTGGTTGGTCGGGCTGTTAAATTCGCTTCTCTAAGTCGATTAAACAGCACGTTCAGGGAGTCAGTGTGTTCCTCAAATGTTTCTGTTTCTATAAGGATATCATCCATGAAATTTGTGATGCATGGATTATTCAGAGGGTCCAATAATTTTCTCATCATTCTAGAGAAGACACTAGGCGCATTCTTCAATCCAAATGGCAATCTGTTAAACTCATAGTGTCCCTCTGAGGTACTAAACGCTAGGTATGGTCTAACCTCAGGCTTTACTGGAATCTGATAGTATCCTTTACTCAGGTCCACTTTTGAGAAATATTTAGCTTTATTTAGTCTGGCAAACAACTGATTTGTATCCGGCAATGGATCTACCTGTCCTTCTGTGATAGCATTCAGTCTCCTGTAATCTATACAGAGTCTATGTTCTCCAGAGGGTTTCCTTAAGAGTACAACACTGGAACTATACGAGGATTCACTGTGTGAAATAATTCCTTCCTTCAACAAATAGTCTATCTCTTCCTTCAAAGCTTTCTCCTTAGCAAAGGAATCGAATAGGGTTTCATACAGACAGGTGTGGGGTCTATCAGTTTCATATCATATTCCAATAAGTTTGTATGCCCCGGTCGGTCTGTTAACACCTCTGTATGATTATCTAGAACCTGTTGCACTCTCTCTTTCTGATTTTTCGTTAAATGTGTACTGATTTTCACCTGTGCCGCTGTCTCACAGGGATGTAATGGATATTCAAATGAAGAAAGTGGTTCCTTTTTCATTTCCATGGCAATGGACAAGGTCAACAAGTGTGTCTCTTCCTGATTTTCTCTTTCCAAATATTTCTTCAGGAGATTCACATGATAGATTTTTTATTTCCCCTTCTTATCTATCTTATAATTGGTTCTAGACACCTTCTCTAGAACTGGATATGGACCTTGCCATCCAATTTGTAACTTATTCTGATTACCGGGCAGAAGACGCAGTACCTTCTCTCCCACAGCCAAATCTCTGTCTTTAGCCTTCCTGTTGAAATAGGCAGCATGTTTCTTCCTGGCTTGTCTCAAATTTTCATTGGCAAGTTTCCAGCCAGTTTTTAAACGAGTGGTCAGCTCATTCACATATTGGTATGAGGATGTAATATTTTCCTCTGCTTTTTCATCAGTCCACGTTCTTAACAGCGTTACATATGGACCTTTAATTTTGTGGACCTATTTGTCCATGCACCGGTATGGTCTCTTCCACTCGAAGCTCTATAGTGATGATTTTTCTTCCCAGAATTATCATTCGCAAAACGACCGCTACCAATTTTTCTCTTGGGGCTTTCTCCCCACTTAAAATTCTTGATGAGAGATTTCCTCTCTACATCTTCTTCCTCCAGTTTGTTTAAGTCCGATTGAGGGATTTTCGGCTTATCCTGGGGTAAGACATCTTTTTGCACTCTCTGCATAGTGGCCATTGTAAAACAGTTAAGTGAAGCTTGTCCGTGAAAAGGGGCTTCCTATTCCATTTGGTCCACTTTTTCAAATTTATATTTCTTTTCCGTGTCAGGCCTTCGTTTGCCCCGTGGCGTGTGGAGGTCCTGATCACTGTTCCCAATTGTGGGTGTTCCCTCGTGTGCTATGCTACACCTTTCTACAAAATTCTCAATGTCCCACCTTGCCTTGGGCCAATAATAATTGTGAGCCACCTTTTGGATGATGGTACCAATTTTCTCATGGTCCCCATCTTGTTTCACATGTAGGCTCCTTATTAAGTCTGCCCTATATCTCTTTGGAAGAACCAACTGTCCGTGACCATGGGATCTAGTTCCGGCCTTCCTGTAAATCAACTTGTTTTTCATGTAATAATCTCCCTTGCCTGGAGTTGTATGACAAGTTGACAATTTCCTGAAACAAGGCTTGAGGGTCTTATCCCCAGCCTGTGCCTTCCTCATCTCATCTGGAGTGGTATTTAACATAATATCCTCCTCCTGTCTTGAGGTCGACCTGACCTGAAGGGTAGCCATAACTATAGGGTTCCTTCTGCAACGGTCAGTGTCATGATTGTTCATTTTACAATTTTTACACCACCTCCTTCCTTGGTTGAAAGATTTTCTTTCATCATATTTCCTTTCATCGAATTGTGGGGTTTTATTTTTATTGTCATACCGTGGCCTATCAAACTGGTGCTTACCTTTGTTTTGATCTCTAGGATCAAATTTATTAAAGTTCTGTGGTGCCCTAAAATTATCCACCTGTTTCTTTTTATTACCTGATACCTCTGCCTGAGCTGCTTGATACCTTTCAGCAACATTTAGCAACTCACCCAGCCTCTCTGCACCTTGTTCCATGAGAAACATTCTCAGGTCTGGAGCCATGGACTCTCTTAATTGTTCTATAAGGATCATTTCCTTAAGATCTTGGGTTTTCCCCAGAGAAGTCCATTTCTCCAAGTATGTCTCTATCCGTGCAGAGAACTGGTGATAGGTTTCACCTGACAGTAGTTTCATTCATTCATAACCCTCCACTCCCAAAGGAGCATAGGCCTTCAACAAACACATGCCAAGTCCTCCTGTCCCGTGCCATCATCTCAAGTTCTTTCCATGTTCTCCTCATCATTTTCACCTCTGTTTCCAACTCTCTTCTCCATGTACTTCTTGGTCTTCCTCTGCCTCTCTTGCCCTGGGGGTTCCAGAACAAGGACTGCCTTGTAATGCTATCAACAGGTTTCCTCAGTGTGTGTCCTATCCATTGCCATCGTCTTCTTCTCATCTCTTGTTCCACTGGCACTTATCTAGTTCTTGTCATCAGTTCCACGTTGGTAACCTTGTCATACCATTTTAATCCCTCTATTCTACGCAAGCACCCATTTATGAAAGTCTGTAGCTTTTTGGTTGTTGTCTTTGTTGTTCTCCATGTCTCCGAGCCATACAATAGGACTGACTTCACATTTGAGTTGAAGATTCTTATTTTCGTGTTGGATCCGATTTCTCTTGATCTCCATATATTTCCCAATGCAATGAAAGCTCCTCTTGCCTTTTGTATTCTTATTTTGATATCACTGTCTGTCCCTCCAACTTTGTCTATATTGCTGCCAAGATATGTGTATGATTCTACATCTTGAATTGGTGTTTCTTCAAGTTCAACCCTGTTATCATTACCTGCATTTATTCTCATTATTTTTGTCTTTTCCCTGTGTATTTTCAGACCCAATTGCTGTGACCTCTCCTCGAGTGTTTTCAATTTGTCCTGCATCTGGATACGGTTATGGGACAGAAGAGCCAAGTCATCAGCAAAATCCAGATCATCCAACTGCTTAGTCAGAGTCCACTGGATTCCATTTCTGTTGTGTGTTGTCGATGATCTCATAACCCAATCTATTGCCAGCAAGAAAAGAAATGGAGACAAGAGGCATCCCTGTCGCACTCCTGTTCTTATCCCAAACGGTTCTGTTAGCTGTCCTTCGTGAAGAACTCTGCATGTCATGTCTTCATATGTTTTCTTTATTAAATTAATGATCTTCAGGGGAACTCCATAATGCCTCATCAATTTCCAAAGTGATTCTCTGTCTACACTGTCAAATGCCTTTTCGTAGTCCACAAATCCGATGTATAGTGGTGAATTCCATTCCAGACTTTGTTCAACTATTATTCTCAAAGTGGCTATCTGGTCTGTACATGATCTGTTTTGTCGAAAACCTGCTTGTTCATCTCTCAGTTTCTTGTCTATGGACTCTTTTAATCTCTCAAGGATAATCCTGTTTAATACTTTTCCTGGCACTGATAGTAACATTATTCCTCTATAATTTGTGCACTCTTGTAAATTTCCCTTCTTAGGCAACTTAACCAGATATCCTTCCTTCCATTCTGCTGGTATCTCTTCCTTTTCCCAGACTTTACCAAGTAATTTATATAACATCTCTGTAGCCGTGTCGATATCTGCTTTGATGGCCTCTGCTGGAATGCCATCAGGTCCAGACGCTTTTCCCTCTCTTAGAAGCTTTATGGCTTTCTTTATTTCTTCCTTCGTTGGTCTTTCACCGTTAATTTGTAGCTCTTCTTCTGCTGGCTGGATGTCCGGCGGGTTTTGTGGAGCTGGTCTATTGAGAAGGTCCCCAAAATATTCTGTCCACCTCTTCATTTGCTCTTGTATATTGCTGAGCAGTTTCCCATTCTTGTCTTTTATGAGGCAACTTGTTTGCTTGTATTTCCCTGTTAGCTTCTTTGTACTGCTATACAGTTCTCTCATATTTCCTTTGGCTGCAGCATCTTCTGCCTCTCTTGCCAACTCCTCAATATACTTCCTCTTGTCTCTTTTGATACTTCTTTTTACTTCTTTGTTTGCTTCTGTGTACACTTCTTGAGCCTTGGCTTTGGAGCTTCTAGTTTTGCTTGTGTTTTACTCTGCTTTCTTGTTTTTTCTGTCTTTTATCTTATTGATGGTTTCTGTTGTTATCCATGCTTTTTGTTGTCTTTCCCTTTTCCCCAGTATTTCTTCACATGTCTCCTTCCATACTGTTTTGACCTGCTGCCAATAGTCTTCTGTATTCTCTACATCTTCCAGCTGTTGGAGCACTTGGAATTTGTTGGATACTGTGACCGCAAATTTGTCTCTTGTTTCTTGATTTCTTAGCTGTCCTACATTAAACTGTTGTCTATAATTTTGCATAGTTGCATATCTCTTGAGTTTCATTTTTACTTTGGCTATCAGAAGATGGTGATCTGATGCCACATCTGCTCCTCTATATACCTTTACATCCTGCAATAATGATCTAAACTTCTTGTTTATGCATATATGATCAATCTGATTTTCTGTTCTATGGTCTGGTGATATCCATGTTGCCTTGTGTATTCTCTTATGTGGAAACATGCTTCCTCCTATAGCCAGTTGATATGAAGCACAGAAGTTTGCGAATAGCTCTCCATTTTCATTCATTACTCCTAGCCCATGTTTTCCCATGACTTCTTCAAATCCAGTGTTGACTGTACCTATCTTTGCATTCATGTCACCCATCAAAATTGTGATGTCTCTTCTTTTTACTTTATCCATAATTTCTTGTAGTTTAGTATAAAATGCTTCTTTCACAGACTCTTCTTTGTCATTAGTTGGTGCATAACATTGGATGACATTTACATGAATTTTCTTTTTAGCTGTTTTGAAAGAAGCTGTTATTATTCTGGGTCCAACAGCTTCCCATTCAATTAGTGCTTTCTGTGCTTCTTTAGATAACATAAGAGCTACCCCTTCACCGTGGTGTGAACTTTCGTCTTCATGTCCTGAGGACAGCACCAATTCACCTGTGATGAGTTTCTTCCTGTCTACCCCCTTCCACTTTGTTTCACACATTCCCAGAACCTCGATTTTGTATTCCCTCATTTCTGCTGCTACTTGCGCCACTTTCCCTTGTTCGTTTAATGTCCGAACATTCCAGGTGCCAAATCTGGAAGTTCTCCTAGAAGAAAGAAGGTTAGTCAGCAACACAGACTCCTTTCGGCTTTCTCTGTGTTGCATCATACGCCTCCCCGCGAGAGGACCTTCCCCTGTCTTGGATGGCTGTGTTTTATTTTCTTTATTTGACTTGTCCATATTTGTTGAAGTTTTTTGTGGTTTAAATTTTTTTTACAGGATGGTGTAACCGGCCCCATGCCCAACCCTCCTTAGTCGCTTTTTACGACATGCTTGGTAGGGGACAGTGTTACTATTCTTTGCTCCCTTTTCGGGCCCCGGTAACACACGGGTGTGACAGTAGTTTAGCATTCCTAAATTGTTTCCTATAAAATTCTGCGTTCTTTTCATATCTTAACAAAAGAGCCTGCTTTAGCATGTCATAATTTTCTTGATCACCTCTGTTCATTTTGGCAAAAACTTCATAAGCTGCCCCACGAAGCCCTTGAGATAACTTTAAGCTCCACCTTTCTCTCTCTAACCCATACGTGGTAGCTAATAGTTCATATCTATTTAGATAGCTCTCAATATCATCGTCTTTCTCAACAAAATGATCTAAATGAAAGTTCATAGCTGAGGTTGAGGCTCCCTGACTAGCAGTAGCATCGGAGGTAAAGGGACTGGCACCATTTTCAGGAGCATGGCCTTGAAACTCAAACTCCCTTAGTCGTAACTCATGTTCCCTTTGTAATCTTTTATCTTCTGCTTCCCTTTCTGCAGCTAATCGCTTGTCTTCCCTTTCTGCAGCTAATCGCTTGTCTTCCCTTTCTGAAGCTAATCTTTTTTCCTCGGCTTCCCTTTCTGCAGCCAATCTTTTGTCTTCTCTTTCTGCCTCCAATTTCTTAGCCTCAGCCTCAATCTGCAACCTCTTAATTTCTTTTTCAGCCTCTAACTTTCTTTCAGCCTCTTTTTCTAATCTTCTTTCTTCCCGTTCAATATATTTGTCACATTCAGCAGTGACATAAGCAATCATAATTTGCCCGTCCATTCCTAACTCTTTAGCAGTCTGCACAGCAGCAGATCGAAATTTGGCCAGGTCCGCCATTTTCTAACAGGTAAATGTAAACAATGTCTAACTAAACAATACAATCTGTAATTACTTATCCAAGGACACCACAGGCACTAAGAGCTCAACGTTATTTATTTCCACCCAAGGATACCTTTTAATTCTTATTATTCCCAATATATATAATAGGAGAAAGTTCAATATCCCGGGAGCGAGACCCCAATATATGTGGTAAAGTGGGATGATATAAATACTTATAGGGGACTTAGTGTACTGACTGAGATCAGCTGTGAAGGTATCTGTATCTAATAGGTGTAGTGTTTTACAGATAACCTTACTTGCTACCACATTTATACCTCAGTCAGAATTATTCTGGAATATTGTGATGACTACGTTGAATGTCTAGGGTTATGTAAATGATGAAGTGTAAGTCACAACAACAACAGACAGATAAACAATTTAATTTATTCCACCACACTTGACAACACTGTGACACTCACACACATTTAACACTCTATAAGACTATCTTAAATGAGTCACTGGTAAAGTTTCAAATATATATGTATTAATTACTTTCACTAATATATATCCTGATTCAACTACACAGTGAACCAGGAATCACAATCAAATGTAATCACAATTTATATGTACATAATTTATAAATATGAACCTTGTAGTGACATATTTTATTAGTATTATCCTATGTGTGTCAGTTGTGTAGTAGTACTATGAGGTAATACTGGTTTTGTTTTTCAAGCTATGTTGTTATTTGTCATCATGACTTCAAGTGTTTGTTTATCTTGGAAATAGTATGGGGAAAAGTTCCCAGTTCCTATCAATTTAAACAAGGTATTGTCCCTCTGTTTTACTATAATGTCAATTTTTGAGGGGGACACATAATGTTGAGCTCCTCTGGCCACAGAAGCTTATCTTTCGTGATGGCGGCAGGAAAAGACTCCTCTGCTCGATCTTCCCTGTGTTCTGGAGACACCTCACTGGTCGCTATCTGGACCCAGGAGTATGCTGTCAGCCTCTAGATTCAGCAAAGCTCCGACCAGGTGCTGCTCAATAACTTTAGGACCACGGTCCCACAATTCATGGAAATAATACACAATTACGTTGACTGGCAATGAATATGGCACAAAATCCGACCTGCCGCTGTCTCAGGCTTTTATTTAGAAAAATATAAGCTGAATCTCAACGCACTGTTGCTTTAGAAAGTTTATTTGAAAATGTGGTGCTGAACTGACGCTTCTAATTGACTATATTGGCGGGTCTAACCAATCGTGCCATGTTTACACAGCTTTTCAAAAAAGTACCTCTACTACTGTTTCCCCTAACAACAAAAAAATTAGTATTGGTAGTCCGACTAATCGTGTTTCGCCTTACATTTACTTCTATCCAATCAAATAAGATTTTACATGGGGACCTATTTCCCGTACAATGGTGGTTTCAAAATCTGCCACTGAGCGATTCTGATTTTGGTGTTGTCTGACACCCTCACTATTTCTTTTGGCTATAATTTGTTAATTCCTAGACTATTTGCGTAACACTTAACATATTATTTGTCAACAAGTCCTAAGGAACCAAAATATACAAATTTAAGGGAGCTAAGTGGCTGCGTTCAAAATATGTATTTTCTAGGATAGTCGTGTATTTGTTTTTTTTATTTTTTATGTTTAGAACCGCCACCTGTCCTGCTGTACTGTCAGAATAATGTCAGGATTTTAGACATAAAACAGTAGAATGTCATGTTTCCTAATAAGCGTTTTGTAAGTTTTTTAAACCTAACTCTCGTATGGGTAGTGTTTTTTTTTCACTGTCTATCTAAAAAAAAGTATTGCTTCTGGCCTTTCGCTTGGGGTGGGTGGCATTAATTGTATATCGCGAGACGCGTGTTTAGTGTTGCATGCGTTCCTGCTTTCAGCCATCCCTTCTCTCTATCCTAAGTTCATCTGTCTTTTCATCACGCCGTGTATAAAATGAAATTAATGGAAGTATTAATTTAGGTCATTACGCAGGGTGCCTAGCTCAAGGTTTTTCTTAGAAATGCAGTACACGTGTTATTGTAGAAAGCGTGTATTGATGTAGTAGGCTTTACTATCAACGTGAAAGCGTGAGAATATGCAGATGAAGCATAAAAAGGGGATCTCGAGTACCGTCATTGTGACAGCACTGTTCTTTACCATTCTTCTTTCCTTTTATTGAATTTATGTGTTAGGCTTTACCTTTACTTTTTAATTTATATATGTGGATTAGAATTTCACACGACAATCATGGACTTTGATAGTTTCATTCGGATAAACAAAGAATGTGGGTACACTGGGAAAGAACTATCGGATTATGCCAAGGCAGAATTCCACTCAAAAGAGAATCAGGATGCCTTAAGAGATTTACGAGCCGAGGAACGAGAACTCAAGAAGGCAGAGTTAGAATTTCAAGAAAAGAAGATGGAACAAGAATTACAGGAAAAGAAGATGAAAGAGGAGAGAGAGTTCGAATTACAAGAAAGGAAGATGAAAGAAGATAGAGAAATACAGCAAAGGAAGATGAAAGAAGATAGAGAAATACAGGAAAGGAAGATGAAAGAAGATAGAGAGTTAGAATTAGAGAAGGAGAGAATGAGAATAGCTCTGGCAGAGAAGAAGACTGATAAGGAAATACAATTGAAGAGATTAGAAGTGGGTGCGAGTGGTCAGAACTCGACTCCGGGGGTCCCAACGTCCCTTTAGGCTGCGTCTGCCAAATTTTAACGATAAAATCGAAAGTTTAGATTTTTTCCTAGAGAGGTTCGAGGCCGAATGCGTGGCCTGGAAGGCTGACAGAGATCAGTGGCCATCTCTATTATCCACGTTGCTAGTGGGGCCTGCGATAGAGACTTTCTATAGCCTCCCTCTGGAAGAAAGGGCAGATTACGACAAGGTGAAGGAACGGTTGCTTAACGTCTGTTAAGTGTTAAGTTTTCTCAGTAACACTTTCTTAGTAGGTATTAATCACCGAACAGGTTGTTGTTATTGTTGTTGTCGATATCCCATAGCTGCTGAGCATATCTACTCTTGGCAGCCCAATGCCATTCTTAAAAAAGTGCAGGTTTTCTGCAGTTGTTTTAATGTTCCATATAGTGAGTTGGTGACTGTCAGAGGTGTCTGTAAAAGTTTTTTCCTGGCGTTTGTGAGTGATGGACACTCCATGAAGAGGTGTCTGGTTGTTTTATAGGGATGAGAGCAGTGTCTACACATGGGTAGGTGCTGAGGGTTGATACGGTTTAGATGGCTATTGACTCTGGCATGTCCTGTTCGGAACTGAAAGATAAGACTTTGATTTCTCCTGCTGAGTCTGTTTATGTTGTCGTTGTCTTTTGGGCAGGTCATTTCATTAAAGACATTTAGGCCAGTCGGCCCGTTCGCCCATCTGTTCAGCCAGATTTCCCTTGTGTAGTTTCTGAGAATCTGTTTGACAGTTCTCATGCTGCAGGGTCTGTCCTTTTGTTGTTTAGAGGCTCCTGCTTTTGCAAGTCTATCAGCTGTCTCATTTCCAGTTAGATCACTGTGTCCAGGGATCCACTGTAGGGTTACACTGATGCAGTAGGCTGTGATCACGTTGTGAACCGCTCTTCCTATAAGAAAAATGTCTTTGTTTTCATATGGAGTCTGTTTAAGTGCTTCCAGAACAGACATGGAGTCACTGAAAATCACTATATCTGATGGCTTTCGTTCCATAAGGTCAAACTGTTGGTGTAGTAATTCAATGGCTGTCTTGATGGCCTCAGCTTCCGCTTCATAATTTGAACAATTCTCACAACAGGAGTCACAGAACTCATAAGAGGATCCATCCAGGTACCATATGCATACGCCGTATCCTGCAAAAGAGGTGGTCTTGAAAGCTGAACCATCTGTGTAGGCCTGGATTGCTGACGTTGGGTAGCTGTTTATGGTCTCCAAGGCACACGTCTTCAAGATTGTGGGTAGTGTTTCCTTGTTGGCCGTTTTATCTATCAGCTGTGTTTTGACAGTTGGTTGGTGGAAGTTTTCCCAAAGGGGCGGTCCAAAGTATTTGTTTTCCACTTCTCTCTCTCTTGCGGGAGATGGTGTTTATCATTTTCCTCTTTGGCTATGTCCAGGAGAGATAGTTGTTTCAGTCTTCGTGTTTGTTTCCAAGTGTCAATCAGTACTTTGTTTGGGTGGTCTTTCTCTTGTCTCCTGTATCTCTCTACAGCTTCAGTCAGTGCTCTTTTACGCCTGATATCCAGCGGCTCTATATTGGCATCTATCTCACATACGGCTGTGGGTGTTGATCTCATCCCTCCGCAAATTAACCTGAGAGCTTGGTTCTGCACACGGTCCAGAGCTGAGATGGTATTAGTACTCACAACGGTCTGGAGGGGAGGTTATAGTCTATCGCTGATCTCACATAGCCAAGATATAGTTGACGAAGTGTTTGTTTATCCGCTCCCCAATTTGTACTAGCTAGCCGTTTGATGAGGTTTAGGCGCTTACATGCTTTTTCCCTGAGGTTGTGGATGTGTCCATCTAGTTTCAATTGTCTGTCCAGTTTTACTCCTAGATAGACTGGGTGCTCCTCTTTTGTTAGTGTTTCCCCACTCAGTTTGATGTTGATAGGTCTTTTTGCTATTTCGTGGCTGCGGGAGAAAGTGGTGTATACAGTTTTCTGCGCATTGATTTTTAGTTTCCACAGTTCACAATATACTGACATTGTAAGGAGAGCTCTGTTGATCTTGGCTTTTGCCAGGATGGGATATTTGTCAGTAGTCCAGATAGCACGGTCATCAGCAAACAGCGCCTTTGACACATTCAGATGTTTGGCAAGGTCATTAATGAAGATGAGGAAAAGGGTGCAACTTAAAGGAGAACCTTGAGGCAGTCCTTCTTCCAGCGTTCTTTTCCGTGAAATTGCACTGGCATAGTTGGTAGCTATGGTTCTATTTGTTAAGAAGGCCTGTATCCATCTAATCATTTTCCCTCCTATTCCCATTCTTCTCATCTTTAGCAAAAGTCCCTTTCTCCAAACTCTGTCGTAGGCTTGCTCAAGGTCGATGAACACAGCTATTGTGCTTTTTCCCTCTTGAAAGCCATCCATCACATTCTGTGTAAACCTGAAGAGGGGGTCATCTGTGCGGCACTTACGTCTGAAGCCTGCCTGGTTGTTGTCCAGAAGGTTCCAGCTTTCCAACCACCAGTATAGTCTGTTGTTTACCATTCTCTCGACCAGCTTGCCTAAGCATGAAGTGAGGGATATGGGCCTATAGCTTCTTGGTGTTCCTGGTGGTTTCCCTTTCTTCAATATAGGCAAGATGGTTGCTGTCAGCCATGCTGATGGTAGCTGTCCCTCGTTCCACGTTCTATTGATGAACCATAAAAGTGTCTCTTTTGCCTTTGGCCCTAGTTGACAAATCATCTCATTTTTAATTTTATCTGGTCCTGGAGCTTTATTTTGGCCAGTTTCCGTAGTGCCATTCTCAGTTCTTGCGGACGGAACGGGTCAGCGAACGCAGCCATATTGGTCTGATCTATGTTACGCGTGGATGTGTTCTTTAGAAGCACTTTGTCTAGTTTCTTTCTCTGTTGTGTTTTATTTACACTGGCATAAAAATTGTTGAAGACATCGGCTTTCTTGCTGCTTGATGTTACTTCATCACCACTTCCGTCCACCATAGGTGTTGGGTTTGTCTTTTTCTTGCTTCCCTCAAGATCACTGAGGAGTCTCCAAACTTTGTTCCCTTCTCTTTTTAAATCTTCTTCTTCCGTCCTTAGCCAACGACCGGCAAAGCAGTCAGCAGTGGCCATTACGCCTAGTGGCGTCTTAAGGGCAACAGCGAATAGATTTTCTTTGCCGTTGTTCCCATCACGCCTAATGGCGTCTTTAGGGCAACGATAAATCAATCCGTTTGTTGTTGTTTCCGTAATCAAAGTGACTGGCAAACGGGTGATCAGCCCGTTGGGTTTTTTAATCTAGTTTGTTGCAATTTTCTTTCCAAGTCTCCCGTTTATTCTTCTTGGTGACATACCTTACTTTTGCTGTCCACCTGTTGTACTGTTTTATTTAGGGTGGTAGGGTATTTTTCAGCCTTCTTTCTAGCCTCTCTCCTTTCTTTGACTGCTTCAGCTAGTTCAGATGTCCAGTAAGGTTTATACTTCTTATGCTTCCCCCTTGGGATGCACTTTTTGGCAGCTGTTAGGATTGTGGTACACATGTTGTTGTATGTAGTATTAATGTTATCAGTTCTAATGATTTGACTGAACCCAGCGTCAGTTTCTCGGCCGTAGCGGTCCCAGTCTGCTTTCCTGAAGTTCCAGGATGGTTTACACAGGGACTTCTGTGTCATCTGTGGTGTTAAAATAGTTGTTAAAACAGGGCGGTGGTCACTTCCCACGTCTTCTAAGACTTTGATGATACTATTTTCTGCTATGTCAGCTGAAACAAATGTCAGATCTGGCCGGCTGGTCGAGCCGTGTGCCCTGTGTAGGAGTGTTGGTGGAGTTTCCAAGTTCTGCAGTAGCATTAAGTTGGTACTGCTGCACAGCTCCTCAACCTCTAGGCCCCTACTGTTAAAGCGCCTGTATCCTAGAGCAGGAATGTGAGCATTAAAATCACCAGCTACGAAAGTTTTCTTTAGTATGGGCTCGAACTCAGGCAGACCTTTTGATGACGTCGGGGGACAGTAAATGTTGTGTAGTGTGTACTTGGTGTTATCTTTGCCCCATAGCTTTATTATTTGGTGGTCGATATCCCCCGCAGGGTTGTTGGTTACTGTGGCTTGGGTATCATTTCTGATTAAGGTCATGATGCCTTGGTACTTCAGGCATTCACATTTGTACTGTGTATAACCCATGATGTTAATTTGTCTCCGTGGGAGTATTGTTTCCTGCAGAAGGGCTACTTGTACTTGATGTTCGTGTAGTATTTTACTTACTTACTTACTTAGTCGTTCCCCTTCTACCGTGAGGTGTAGAGGTTTGGAAGAGAGAGCGCCAGACTATTCTATCGGCTGTCTTCCTCCTGGCCTGGTTCCATTCTAGTCCTCGGTCCTTCAAAGATTGTCTAATGTTGTCCTCCCAGCGGACTCTGGGTCGTCCTCGGGGTCTGGATCCTTGGCTCTTTGTTTCCCATGCTTGTCGTGGTAGCCGATCTTCTCCCATTCTGCAGACATGGCCAAACCATCTTAGTTGGGACTGTTCTACTTGGGTCTGTAGGGGGTGGCATTTTAGGCCTTGACGTATCGTCTGGTTGCGTACCATGTCTCTTCTTGTTACTTCAACCACCTTCCTCAGATACCTCATTTCTGAGGTTTGGATCTGGCTTTTATGGGTTGTAGTCATTGCCCATGACTCGCATCCATATGTCAAGACTGGGACATAGGTGGAGCGGTATACAGCCATCTTCGTTTTCTTACCAACCTCTCTCTTGCTGAGGAATCCTCGATTTATGGCCTGAAAAAGTCTCCCAGCTGCTGCTTTTCGAGTGGCCAACTCTTTTTTGATGCCTCCCTTTCGGTCTATAATAGCTCCGAGGTATTTAAAGTGGTCGACCTGCTCCAGGACCTGTTCTCCCAGCTTAATCTGATGTCTTCTTTCTTCTCGTGATATCACCATGGATTTTGTTTTAGAGCTGCTTATGACCATCCCTCTCTTCTCCAGCTCTTCCTTCCAGACTTGCAGGTTGGATTGGAGATGTGCCTCTGATTTAGCAATCAGGGCAACATCATCAGCAAATGCCAGCTCTGAAATATAGACCTGTCTCATCTTCCAGTACCCCACTGAATACTTTCTTGTTCTCTCCTTACATGCCTTGATGACATCGTCCATAAGGAGTATGAAGAGGTAAGGTGATAGGATATCACCTTGTCTTACACCAGTGGTGGTCCTGAACTCTTCTGACTTATGGTTTGCTGTCCTCACATAATTTCTGCAAGACTTGTAGAAGCTCTGTACAGCATGAATCAGAGGTGCTGGAATATTCTTCCTTGCTAAACAGTCCCAAAGTTTGCTCCAAGGGACCCTGTCAAACGCCTTTTCCAGATCTATGAAACAAAGATGGATCTCTCTCTTATACTCAAGGGCCTTTTCACTCAGCTGTCTGAGTGTGAAGATTAGGTCTTGAGTACTTCGGTTTGCTCGGAATCCGCACTGGACCTCATCCAATTGTGGCTCAGCTAGGCGTCGGAGTCTCTGCTCTAGGATTCTAGAGTAGATTTTTCCAGGGACACTGAGAAGGGATATGCCTCTATGGTTTCCACACTGTCGATTGTCACCCTTTTTGAAAATTGGTGTTATGATGGCGATCTCCCAATCCTTTGGTATGGTCTTGTTGCACCATGCTGCCGGTAGGACCCTTAGGAGTAACAGGTCGCCTGATGCTCCCATGTACTTAACCATTTCTGGTGTTATACCATCATGCCCTGCTGTTTTGCCCATCTTGATTTTCTCCAGTGCTGCCTTCAGTTCTTCCATCTTTATGTCATCTTCATCACCATTGGTTCCCTCTTCTGTGCTAGTGGTTATCATTTCTGATGTTTGACCTTGCTCACCATCAAGGAGTTCTGAGAAATATTCTTTCCATCTTTCCATTACTTCCTTCGGGGCAGTAAGCAATTTGCCTTGCTTGTCCTTTATAAATTTGAGAGGGCATTGTTTTTCCTTCCTCATGTTCTTTAGGGTCTTATAGAACAATTTCTGGTTTTCTTGTGCATCTTTTTCTAGCTTTTCTCCAAATTCTTCCCAGGACTTCTGTTTTGCTGCTAGCACTTTGTTCTTTACTTCTGTTCTGAGTGTCACATATTCTCTATATTTTTCCATTTGTCCTGTTGTGTTTTTAGCTCCTAAGTATTGTTTCCATGCCATTTTCTTCTCTCTTATTTTCTCTTTGACTTCCTCTGTCCACCAAGGTGTCCTCTTTCTCTGGTTCCCAAGTCGGACTTCACCACATGCTTCTGCAGCAGCTGTCTTTATGATATCCTTGAATTTAATCCAGAGGGTTTCCAAGTCATCAGGTTGTTCTTCTGTGTTGCTCACCGCTGCAGCAATAAGCCCCTGATATCTAGTCTTAATTTCTGGCTCTCTCAGCTTGTAGGTCCTAATGCTCATTTCTCCTGCTCGTTTACTTGGTTTCTTGCGTGATGTTGAGCAGTTCCTAGGCTGAGCAACTCTTTCAGTTGTTCGTTTGATTGTTAGCAGGTAGTGATCACTTCCAATCTCTGGCCCCCTCCAGACTCTTGCATCTCGGACATATTTGAATGAGCTTCTCCGAACAATGGCATAGTCGATCACTGACTTCTCATTCTTTGTTGGTTCACATCTAGTGTATGCATGTATGCGCTTATGGGGGAACTTTGTGTTTGTAATGATCAGATTCTGCTCACTGCAGAATCTAAGGAGTCGCTTTCCATTGTCATTGAGAGTATCTTCTCCATATCTTCCGATAACTCCACTCCATCTAGCATGGTCATTTCCAACTCTGGCATTAAAATCTCCGAGCATGATAACTTCATCTAGGCAGTCATCCACTGTCCTTTGAAGCAGCTCGAAGAATTCCTCCTTGACCTCTGCTTTCTCATCCTCATTTGGCCCATACACTATGACCAGGTTGACTATGGTTTCTCCTTCTTTTAGTTTCACAACCATAATGCGCTCTGAGACAAAGTTCCACCCCTTGATACTATCTTTTTGATTTTGGGCCACAATGCAACCCACACCCCCTTTAGCTCTTTCGGATATGGGTACACCACTGTAGAGCAGCGTGTTGCCATTGAGATCCATGACTCCTTGTCCTTTTTTCTTTGTTTCCGTAATAGCCAGGATTTCTAGTTTTGCTTTCCTCATCTCTTCCACCAGCTCCTCTTCCTTCCCATTTATACTTCTTGTGTTCCATGTTCCATAAGTCGTAGTCCGTAGTCCGTTCCAGTTCGTCGCCTTTAGAATTAGTCCGGTTTTCTCTCTTTTGTTACTCGTAATCGTGGTTTAAAGCAAACAGGTGATTGGCCTGTTGTGCCTTTGCATGGTGGAGGGGCTGCCTCCTTACGGCCTCCATGCAGGCCGCCCTCCTCCTTTTTCATCCGGGCTTGGGACCGGCATTGGCGGAGTTGTGTAGTATTTTTGTAAGCTCAATTGTCTTGTTCTGTAGTCCAGCTATATTTAGCTGTAAAATGTTAAGGTTCCCCTTCGCTGACTATCTCTCTTGCGCGGGCCTTGGTAACCGAGGCGACGCCCGAGCTCGTATGGAATATGTTGTTTGACTGTCATTGGAGGTATTGGGTGTTTGCTGCAGACATCTCCCTCCCAAAGAATGCAATGGGTGTGTCTTCCTCCATGAGTATTGGGTTGATTTGCTTGGCCACTCACCTTTTTAGCTCTAAAGATCACTTCGCTCTGGGGGTTCAGGTGGGGTTCACAGAGATGCATTCCCCGCTAATCACAAGCGCTCACGATGCAGGCCTCATTTCTTCGTTCTGTGGCTGAGCTTTTGCTGTGGCAGTGTCACGTCCTGCATCCTATGCCTTCACGATTTTCCCGAGCACAGCGGTTCTAAATTTCCATTGAGTTTTAGTGGCTTTGCTTCCCGTGTCTCAGGAGTTGGAAAAATCTGACGATGGGTGCAATGTCAGGTCGCATGGCACTCTTGCTGCAGCTGGGACATAGGGCAGGGCCCGGATCCCTTCTAGGTAAAGACCTATCTTTTACCATCACCACTTAAGGATCCTTGGTGAGGTGTATCGTGGATTGGACAGAGAAAGCTTAGTAGGCAAGTAGAGAAGAGAGAAAGTAGCATTTAACCCATGCGTGGGGTTTGGGTTGGTGTTGACCAGAGCATGGTCCACTTGCCGGTGGGTATTGCGCCTACACCTTCGGAGGAGTCCCAAACAACTCCCGACCCAGTTATACCGCCAGGCACTCGGTCGCCCCCATAGCAAACTCTGTGAAAACGGGGTCACCACATGAAGGTGCTGCTATGGACACGTTTGTACAGGAGAGGCCATATGCTAGAAGCTTACTACAAGACAGTAGCTTCCACGGCGATCACTGCACCTGGATATGAGAGGCTGTGTGTTCGCATCAACATCCATTGATGTAGGTGGGACGTCGGAGCCCGAACCCTACATAGACCCCCACTGAACAGGTAATGCTGTAATTCTTATCAGTTATGATACTGGTAGCGCAGAGACGGCCACCAGTTGTGTTGCATGTTTATGTTACTAGTTATGTTACTGCACTTTTTTTGTAACGTGGTTGTCGTTTGGGTACACACTGACAGCTGACGAACACTGTAGAAGTAAACACCAGTAAAGGACGACTTCTTGATAGGATACAAGGTTTGTTGTTGCCATATACGCCCACACCGGGCTACTATAAATAAGTCATGAAGACATCATAGTAACACATGATGAAGTCAGGAAGCGTTGATCGACTGTTGACGTTTCAGACAATTTATTATGGACAACAGTAACATAGGCTGACATCGGACGATTACACTGTCATGTAAGCACATATAATCATGTAGATAGCATCAATTCATAGTATTCAACATCATGGAGACTTTGCATGTAAACCTTGGCTGCAACAAATAAGCCGCGCAAATGGCGCGCTTTAAATGACTACTGTTCTTGGTTCCTCATGACCAAGCAGGTCGTGTAGATCTAAGCTACAAACTCAGCCGCACGAATGGCGGGCTACTTCAAAATATCTGAACTCAGTCTCTTCTATATAATACTTCTCCTCACTCGGAGTAAGCCACCTTAGCAATAATGTTCTGGGCTACACATGAGCCGTACAAGCAGCGAGGTTTTCAAAGAGGCTAACATCAATCTCTCCTATTTAATATATCTCCGCACTCGGAGAAAACCACCTTAACAAGGTTCTTGACTTCTCGTGACCAGACAGGTCAAGTAGATCTAAGCTACAAAGGAATAAGCCGTACAAGCGGCAAGGTTTTCAAAATATGGCTAACATCAGTCTCCTCTACTCAGTACGTCTCCGCACTCGGAGAAAGCCATCTTAATAATGTTCTTGACTACAAGATAAGATTCAAAAGTCTCTTTACCTGACTGCCGTCTAGAAATAAGACACCACACATTTCTCACATCCATGGCTATTCAGACACAAGCCAGAAATATCACCGGGGAAAACTTAAATATCTTTTAACACCTAAAAGGCTCCGTTCCCCCAAAATATAGACAGAGACGAGCGCTGACTTCTTGTCAGCCCGGAGACTTCACATCGACTGCCCGAAAGACAGTCTTCAATTCCCGCGCAAGTTCATCGCGCATGCGTAAGCCCTAAGTAGAGCTAGTCACGGAACAATCCAGACCTTTCCGTGAAAACAGAGCAAGACCGCTCCATATATGGCCAGCTGTATGATCGATATCCTAATATAGACATACAGAATAATGGACATTGTCCAGACAAGGGAGATAACAGATAAATTTCACCCTGAACTAAAAAATATACAATTAATGGTTTCCCTTTGACCACAAAATAAAAAGTACATATATTCCTATCTTAACAAGTGGCCATCTCTATTATCCACGTTGCTAGTGGGGCCTGCGATAAAGACTTTCTATAGCCTCCCGCTGGAAGAAAGGGCAGATTACGAAAAGGTGAAGGAACGGTTGCTCCGGAAGTTCCGTCTGACTGCTTACGGGTACCGGACGCGCTTTAGAAATACGATGCCAAGTGCAGACCAAGACTTCGAGGACTTTATCTCGAAGATAAAGCTTCTACTCAATAGATGGATTGAGTTGTAGGGAATAACTAAGGACTTTGATGGCCTGGTTGACCTGATGCTACGGGACAAAGTGTTATCCTCATGTTCCACTGAGTTGGTAGCATTTTTTCAGGAACGACAACCGAAGGACATTGATGCCATGTCGCAGCTGGGTCAACATTATGTCCTTGCCCATCCGGGCAAACCGATCCAGCGGTCTGGTCTGTCTGACGCCTTAATTGCTGGTGTCGGCAAAGTTCAGCGGTAACCATGGCAACATTAGTCAGGATGTATTGTAAACAAATGTGCTACATCGAGGCAAATTTACCGGGATAAAAACCTGGTAGCGTCATGCTTCAGTCTACCCACCTGTAAATAGGTACCTGTCTCTGCTCTTGCGTTATGGAAGATAAACGCAGTGTGGAAGGGAAATGGTTACCCCATTGCATTCAGTTGAGACATAGTATAAGTCTCTGACACTTCACTCACCAACGGCAGTATCTGCCACGAGACTACATTTACCAATATATCGAAGAGCGCCCGATTGGTTACGCGGTTAATGCGCGTATCTCTCGCGGCAAAATTTACCAGGCTTTGGGATCGAAACCTGGTTGCGTCACGCTTTAGCCGACCCATATCTAAATAGGTACATGACTCTGGGCTCTATCGAGCTGCGGAAGGACACGGCCGCAAGGAAGGAACCTGGTCACCCTCACCTCAAAAAGCGGGCCCTATTATAGTGAAGCCGCGAACATTTCCCTTCCCTGACGGCACTCTCTGCCATGGGACTATTTTTGCCTAAACCTATGTGACACATGTCAAATAGCCGGTTTTAATTTAAGTGGAGAGATTTTTTTCTTAAATTTTTCTGCGATACAATTTAGAGTGATGTAATAGTGAAGAACAAATCGGATAAGCAATCAGAACTCTCATCTAATCAGAATTGATTATTTTCTAGTTTCTTGTCAATCTTCCTCTGGAAACGCCTATCGACAGATTCTAGTTAGATCGATTGCTGTCTCATGTTTAGTCTTAATCTATTTTTGCCATTTTAAAATTACGGTAGGCAAATTTGACAAGGTCAAGGGAGGTAAAATATAAAAAAGCGCACTAAGGCGTAGGTAATTTTCCTGTTTTTTCAATAGCTAGGCGTCCGATGGCAGAGTGGTCAGAGGGATTGCCCTTCGCAGTAAAGATATTGGGTTCCTGGATCGAAATCGGGTAGCAATTAAACTTCAGTCTATGCAGCTGTTAAGGATATCTAATTTTGCACTTGATTAAGGGAAGGCAAATGCAGCCAAGGAGGGAACCCGGACCCCTACCTGACAGAGATGAGGCCAAGTAAAGTCTCTAATATTTCACTTCCCTTCGGCCGTTACTGCTATGAGACTAACTTTACCTTTAGCATTGAGTGGCAGAGTTGTTAGAGCGACACCTCCTCAGGCAAAGCTGCCAGGCTGGAAACCAGGACGCGTCACTTCTTGAATTTACCTAGCAGTAAATGGGTACATGAATTAGGAGAGGCAAAAGCAACGAGGAAGATAACCGGCTACTCCACCTCATAAAGCTAAGACGTAGTATAGTGAAACTTCATGAACAAAGGCAGCCATTGTGTCAGACACTCAGTCCGTGCTTCGAAAGGTTCAAAGTGATTGGCTACGGTTTCACGGGTTACCTACCCTTAGCTCTGCAGTAAAGGTCCAACAGTGGCCAAAACTCAAGAGTAACTGATGTGGGTCTTAAAAGGTGTCTACTTTCGCACAAGATTAGCAGAGTTGTAGATAGAAGGATAATGATGCTTCTACCTCCAGGGTGGCTTCACAAGATATTCAGAAAAGCGAGAACAATGCTGCATTGGCTGAGCACGTTAACTCTAGTATATTCCGTCAACTTTTGTGACGGATTATGTAATTTTATCATTCGTTAGCTCATTCCAACCCCCAGCTGAGTTAATTCAGCGAATGTCCTCTTATTATTTAGTAGCTCTGTTAACATGTATTTAAGATACTGTCTGAGACATACGGATACAACACATTCAAAATGATTAAATCAACTATAAATTTGGATAGACATAAATAACAAATTTAATAATCAATTAGGGTATAACAGGTTTAAAAATTAAATAATTCTTTAACAAAAATTGGTCATCTTTATATGATGTTAATAGGCGTTAATATAAGGGAAAGTTACACTTGGCAGCTTTTATGTGTATACTTAACTTGCTGGAGTTTCTGCTTCTGCTGATGTTTTGGTTCTTCGCAGATAGGTGACAGGTTCGCTCGCATCCCTGGTCAAGATTAAAAGTTGCAGCACTTTCCAAGTAGAATCAGGGAGAAACTGCAAAGCTGGTCCCGCGTCTCTAAGACTCGTCTGATGATGGTGTCTAGCGTCGACTTCAGGCCACATACCCTCACTTATTCTAGAAATAGTACCCTCAACTGGTACCACCAACTATTATGGCAAAAGAAGAGAAACGAATAACCTCTGAGTATTGAGTTTCCCGACACATACTTATTATGTGCACCCCTCTTTTCATTCCACCATCCCATCTACCTCAGAACTGTTAACCTCGCTGAGTATTAAAATTAATCCAAGTGGGCGAAAAACTATCTTTACATTTAAAATGAATAGTATTATACCTCGTATTTAACTTTAGTTGAAAATGTTAACAGTATAGTTTGAATATTTTTACATTTACATCGGTTGAAAAGGTTGTAAACTTTCATTACAGTTAGAGTGAATATGTTTTACATTTACACTGGTTGAAAAGGTTAATAAAAATAACAAGTATGTACATCATTTCCTTCATCATTCCCTCCCTGCTACATATGGAACTTGGGACTACCTCTGCTTTTGGTTCTTTATAAGAAACTCGCAATAAAGCAGTCACCAGTCCTGGCAGTGGTGGTTCATGAAATCATCATTCTATATGCGGAGGCTGCCAGCCTCAAATGACTTGGACATCTACTAGCAATTTTCACATATTAATATTCACATGTCAGTATATACGTATTAGTTCACATGTTAATAACGAAAAAATATAAAATTCAAAATGTACAACTTACGCCAATCTTTAGGCTTACAGACTACTGGCTCAGAGAAATAAAGGCACACGTAGAGGCCTCTTACACTTGGTCTAGGGTGTTGTTACTTTAGCAATAAGTTCCCACTTTGATTTGTGTTTCAGTTCCCTCAGAATCCGGTTTTCCGTGTTAAAATAGTAGAGTTTTCCTGGTCTGTATGTCATCAAGACGCTCAAACAAGTGTCCGGTCCGATAAGTGAAAGCTGATTTTAGTCTTAACTCTGGCAAGGTCTGGTTATCTTCTTGGCGCAAGGTAGATTTTCACAGTGGTCTACACTGGCTAAAGTATCAGGTTATATTGCACTTGTCTACTTTGTTTCGATTAAGGCAGAGTCCATTCAGGAATTTGACTGTTCCTCTATTTCGAACCCCCGTCAATTGTTTCAAAAGTTGCGAGTTTTGTGGGGTAATTCAAATTATTTCCACATGGAAATTTCTGCGCGTTACTGCAAAGGTCATGTCTCCCAAATATGGAATGACAACATCCGATCCTCTCTCGGCAATGTTTTCTCAAATACAACATCTTACTTTCATCTAAAATAATGTCTTTGTAACAAGGTGTACAGGAAATGATTATATCATTCGTTTCCGCCGAGTGCATGCCGACAGGTCGATAATGTATCGCGTGGCACTCCTAGGTAAACATGACACGCGGTAACTATTCGAAAATTGACTGGGCCCATCTTGGTTTTACCTGCGTCTTAATCTTAGCAAAGGCGAGAAGAGCAGAGTAAACATGATAAATTGTCGTTGAAGGGAGTGTAAAATTGATAAGAAAATAGCCAATATCTGCTTGAAAGCAGAGAATGAAACGGGCGACCACGGAAATTGCAAGTAATTTAGTACACACACAAGAATGAAACTAAATACTGCCGGAGATGAAAAGAGATCGACCCAATCATTATGTGACATACGTCATGAATGGAAAACATTCATAGAAGCTTCAAGTCTGCAGGAGCTGGTGTGGATCTACTGTCCTGTTCATGCAGGGGTACGCGGTAATGAGAGAGCTGACAGATTAGCATCAAGAGCACCCACAGTGGGAACACAGGATATGGATGAGGGAGAGATATTGACAACAGTTAATGATCGCCTGTTAGAGAATAACACTACAAAAGATGAATCATCAAGGTTAAGATTGCTGGAATTTGGCATCAAATGTAAGGCTAGTAGAGGTGGAAGTATGAGAGGATGCATCCGTCGTATATACAACCAGTTAGCTACAGGAACAGTTAGCATTCACACTCTTCGACATATGCTGAGCACCTAAGGGTGTGCTCGGAGTGCAATTATGTTGATTCTGTTCAACAATAACCTTAACAATGGTGAAGTCTCTATCACATCTCTCCCCTACGACAATATCTGCTATGGGTCTTACCTTACCTTAATAATAGACAAAGCAACATAAACAACTCTTTAAGTTATAGTAACATGCCCGTTAAAATCACAGACACACTGACCTGGATAGTCTTGAAAAACTGTTCTGTTGTGTTTTACTCGTATAAACGCTGCTGCGGAATTTACTGAATGAATGGTGACAATTTTCATTTGAAATTTACGGTACCGAGCAGAAATGTTATCGTCATATGGACTAAGGGAAGCTATCCCGTTATGTCTTGTAAGTTTAAAATATAGTGGGTTATTTCTCTTTGACCGTTCAAGTTTCTTAAAAACGTTTTTCTTGTTCATGGTTATTTTCATTCATCATGATCATCGTCATGACGCCTTACACCCCTGTTGAGCATGGTCCTTCAAACTGATCACGCCACCCCTTCCGTCTAGTGCCATCCTTTAAATTTTGTTTTATTTGTCTTTTTTTTGCAGGTCTGTTTCTAATTCCAGTCGTTATGTGTCTTTGAAGTTTTTCTTTATTTCTACTACCAGCGTGGATCTCAGGAACATGACAGCCATGTCATGCTATCATTTAGTTTCCTCAATGTGTGACCTAGGACTCCTATGCAACGTCAGCATCTTTTTCTCATCTCTTGTGTATCTTGTATTTATCTGGTTCTTTACATCAATTCCACTCTCGTGATCTTGTTGTACTGTTTTAACTCTACTTTTCTTTACCATGAATGAATACAAACGTTCACCGAGTGCTAGAACCCTACAGATCCTGAAGGCTACGAGAAGCAAAGTTCAACAAACTGCTCGACGCTATGCAAATGACTATTGGCTCCAGCTCAGTGAGAGCATCCAGATCGCATCGCAAACAGGCAACATTAAACAAATGTATGACGGTATAAAGAAAGCCCTTGGTCCCCAAAAAAGTAAGACAGCACCGCTAAAAACCATCAGCGGAGAGAAGCTAACCGATAAGGGTAAGCAGATGGAGAGGTGGGTCGAGCACTACTCTGAGCTTTACGCTAGAGAAAATACCGTTACGCCTGCAGCCCTTGATGCTGTCAAATGTCTGCCAACTATGGAGGAGCTGGATGCCGAACCAACATTAGAGGAACTCAGCAAGGCCATTGATAGCTTGGCCTCTGGCAAAGCACCAGGCAGTGATGGGATTCCTCCTGATTTAATCAAATGCTGCAAGAGCACGCTATTACATCCCCTGCATAGGATGCTGTGCCAGTGCTGGGAAGAGACAACTATTCCTCAAGACATGCGAGATGCCAGGATTGTAACACTATATAAAAATAAAGGAGACAGAAGTGATTGCAATAACTACAGAGGCATCTCTCTTCTTAGTATTGTTGGTAAGGTTTTTGCCAGAGTCATCTTAATGCGACTACACAAGTTAGCTGAGCGCATATATCCAGAGTCACAGTGCGGATTCCGAGCTGGTAGATCAACAACAGACATGATCTTCTCTGTCCGCCAGCTTCAGGAAAAATCAAGAGAGCAGAAAAGGCCTTTATGTATCGCCTTTATAGACCTCACAAAAGCATTTGACCTGGTTAGTAGGGATGAACTCTTCAAAATCCTCCTGAAAATAGGCTGCCCTTCTAAAATGCTGGAAATGATAAAGTCATTCCATGACGACATGAAGGGAACAGTCCAATATGCTGGAAGCACGTCACAGCCCTTTGACATACGAAGTGGCGTTAAACAAGGCTGTGTTCTGGCTCCTACCCTCTTCGGGATCTTCTTTGCCCTACTCTTGAAACATGCTTTCAGAGATGAACCTGAAGGAATATGCCTTCACACTAGGTCAGATGGCCGTCTGTTTAATCTTTCAAGGCTGAAGGCAAAAACAAAAATCAGAAGGGTCACTATAAGAGACTTGTTGTTCGCTGATGATACTGCAGTCATCACTCAAAGCCAACAGGAGCTTCAGAACTTGATGAATCGCTTCACTGAAGCATGCAAGGACTTTGGCCTCACAATAAGTCTAAAGAAAACGAATGTGCTGAGTCAGGATGCGGGTGCTGCACCAGTTATCACTATCGATAACTATGAATTGGCAGTGGTGCACCACTTCACATACCTAGGGTCTACCATCAATGACAAACTCTCACTGGATACAGAAATCGACAGCCGCATTGGCAAAGCTGCAGCTACCTTTGCCCGCCTCACATCGCGTGTTTGGGGAAACTCCAAACTCACAATGAAGACCAAAGCTGCTGTATATAATGCCTGCGTCACCAGCACACTCCTATATGGCAGCGAGACCTGGACGACCTATGCTAAGCAGGAAAGAAGGCTCAATACCTTCCATTTGCGGTGTCTACGCCGCATCCTCGGCATCTCGTGGAAAGATAAAGTGACTAATGTCGAGGTGTTGTCACGTGCTGGCCTTCAAAGTATGTATACACTGCTTAGACAGCGCAGACTTCGCTGGCTTGGTCATGTTCGCCGCATGGAAGATGGTCGCATCCCAAAAGATATCTTCTACGGACAACTAGCAGATGGCAGGAGAACAGTTGGGCGACCACAGCTGAGGTTCAAAGATGTGTGCAAGAGAGATATGAGGGCACTGGACATGGATCCAGCAACATGGGAGGATGAAGCTGCCGATCGCACTAAGTGGCGATGCTATTTACGGCGCCAACTCAGATTGGGCGAAGAGAGGCTCACACAACAAGAAGAGGAGGGGAGAAAACGTCGAAAGG
This sequence comes from Oreohelix idahoensis, assembly GCA_024509875.1. NCBI lineage: Eukaryota > Metazoa > Mollusca > Gastropoda > Stylommatophora > Oreohelicidae > Oreohelix > Oreohelix idahoensis. The sequence goes on along the minus strand of JAMPIV010015114.1, from coordinate 204,704 downwards.
AGCACCAGGAAAATAAGCAGCTGAGGGCTGTCAGCTCAGGGGCGCATTCCCATAGTCAGTTATGACTGAAGGGGCTATTATTATTATTATTCTGTACCATGACTCATTAATGGAAGTATATAATTTATTTCGTTGTCATTTTTGTTGTTCTTCGTGCTTCTGGGCAATGCTTCTTCTTCATTCACCCTCAGACGTCAACTTAAATATGTTAGAAGACAGCGGTGTTGACATCTCCATAGAGCTTTTCCAGGAATGGTACTGGTCATGGCCATATGCACCTATGTTGGGCACCTGTGGCGAGATGAGTATTGGGTAGAAATTTAGAAAGTAGTCCCCAGAAATAGAGAAGAGAACTGGTGAACCAGATGTAAGAAGTACACAGTTCTCGATGATAGCTTATAGAAGATAACTGATAAATAAGTCACCTTCTCGCTAGACCTATCCTATGCTCCAGGGGTGTTATATAATTACGTGAATGCAGCTCGTAATTATTCCCTACCACTTTTAAATTATTGATATTTCTTGACCACACAACAAAAGTATTCCAGGAAATATCAATAATTCAGTAACTGCAGTTATAAACAAATCAATGCACTTTATTGATGATGTATAGCAGAGGTTTTCAAACTTTTTTGGTCCGCGGCTCCCTTGACCTGTGCATAAATCACCGCGGCTCCTCTCTATACTATATATTATATATAAGCAATTGTACCCAACGCTTTTCCCAAGCCACTGCGACGCCCTTAGCCGAGGGCCGCGACGCCACTGGGAGCCGCGACGCACAGTTTGAAAACCTCTGATGTATAGTAAAAAAACTAGCACTTTGTTATACAAGGGGATTGACATAAGTCTTGGGCCTGACCATGAAGGACATGTCACAGAGAGCTGAAATTTTTTATAGTGTTTATTCCTTTTCAATATAGCCACCGTCTGAATTGACACACTTCTGCCATCTCTACTTGACCTTGAAAAGACTTTGGGAGTAGAACAGCCTATTTTTCAAACTAAACCAGTCATCACATGCCAGTATAACCTCTTCAACGCTGTCAAGATGATTTTCTTTTAGCTGTTTTTTAAGATTTTGGAATAGAAAAAAGTCTGATGGAACCAAATCTGGAGAATATGTTGGGTGTGGAAGAATTTTAATATTCAAATCGTTGGCTGCTAGCTGCACAAGCCGTGCTTTGTGAGAGGGCGCGTTGTCTTGAAGTAAAGGAAGATTTTGAGTGCGCGTTTTCCCTCGTTTCCTGGTCACAACCTTTCTTAGTTTGGTGAGAAGATCTGCATAGTACTGTCCATTAACTGTGTTGCTACGAGGCAGATAATCTTTCAAAAGGACACCTTTGCCGTCCCAAAAAAACAGTCAGCATCACTTTTCCTGCAGATTTCTGCGCTCTCTGCTTGACAGGTGTTGGGGAGCCCAGGGTTTTCCATTGCATGCTGGCAATTTTGGATTCGGGGTCATAATGGTGTACCGAAGTCTCATCTACTGTCACCATGGTGTCAAAAAATTTTTTGACTGACACTTTTTGAGCAACTGTTGACAGCAATTTACCCTCGTTTGCTTCTGTTCACGTGTCAACAGTCTCGGAACCCATCGTGCACACACTTTTCTCATGTTCAGTCTGTTGTGTAAAATTCTATAAACTGTTCTTTCATTTAGTTTTACTCTACTAGCTATCTCCACAATTGTTATTTTTCGATCCTGGTGAATGTTTTTCTTCACTCTTGTTGCATTTTCATCGTTGCACTCTGAGGCTGGTCTACCAGATCTTGGCAGATCAGCAACATTTGAGCGGCCGCACTTAAACTGTTGACACCAGATTTTTACCGAAGTATATGAAGGACAAGACTCACGAAACACTGTTTCCATCTCCCTGTGTATTTCTGTAGGTGTTTTTCCCTGAAACATCAGAAATTTTATCACAGCTCTGGCCTCCTTCTTTTCCATTGTTTTGTCAAATCTTTGGAGCAGCAGATCCGGTCAATAGGGTACATTGCGCCGTGCACCATAGCGGGAAAACCCATTGAAGAAACAAACGCATACTTCACACATTCAGTGCAAATATGATGAACTTTAAATGTGCCAAGTTTCATCTTCCTCCTGTGACTCCTTCATGGTCAGGCCCCAGACTTATGTCAATCCCCTTGTATCTTACAAGATTTTACACAATTTACAAAAAGTATATTTTCACTGTTTGGTCAGTTTCATCGTATTATTGGCTTTGGTGTCTTGGTTTTTGTGTTCACGTTAAGTTGTACTTAACTTGCTTGACACGTTGTAGTAGCTGACTTCTCTCGGTCGTAATAACATCTGTATATTGAAAACGCTTTGCTTATGCCAGGAACAGAGTTGGTCCACTGTTAAACAGTTCACAATGTCCAAAATTGTGACAAGTTTTTCACCACTAGTTCAACCTGCAAAATATGACCAGGATATGGTATATGTGGTTTATAACCAAGACGCCCCTTTGATGCTGACTGGGCACTGTTGACTAGACTCCTCATTTCGACAACTCTTTGTCTTGAGGCTGTGGTTAAGTCAGTCAAAAGGGGGGTACGTCGTACAACCGTACAATACGTTTAAGAATTGTGACATCAATTAAAGACATTTTCCAAACCCGGTCATGACTACCCCTCCCCCCCCCTTTTCCTCCGTTGTGGCTTGGCGTTATGCCAAAGTTAACAATTTTTTTCCCTTTACAATACATCGACAAAATGTGCCGAAATTAAAAAAAAAGAAAAAGAAAAAGAAAAGTCTAACTCTTTGAACATAGCAACTAAATGTAAAGCACTACAAAGTACGGTAAGATTGTGTGGACAGACGACAATTTGGAGATTTCCTTGTCTGTTACTCTCCAGCATTCTGCGCCGTACAGAAGTACCAAAATTACGCAACTCTCATATATTTTTAATTCAGTGTTTCTACTGTCCTGGGAGGATTGCCAGATGTTATTTAGGTTGGCGAAAGCAATTCTGGCTTTATTCATTCGGTTACTGATATCTTTGCTTGTTCCATCATCTGGTGCTACTATACTTCCTAAGTATATAAATGTATTTGTATTCTCTAGCTCTTGGTCCATTATTTGTATGGGAGCAGGATTTCTTCAGGAAAGAATAAAAAGTAAAGTAGACAGCGAAATCCAAGAAGAACAGTTTGGTTTTAGACGGAACAGCGGAACAAGAGAGGCAATATTTTGCCTAAGAATATTAGCAGAAAAATATACAGAGGTCCAAAAAAGTATGTATATGTGCTTCATTCACTATAAGAAGCTTTTGACAAGAGTCCATCATGAGAAAATAATTGAATGCCTCAAAGACATAGGTATTGATGGAAAAGATATAAGAATACTCAGTAACCTTTATTGGGAGCAAACTGCCACAGTAAGATCGGGAAGGAATTATTCACCATACATAGACATAAAAAGAGGTGTGCTGTCCCCCTGCCTATTTAATTTATACACCGAAAACATTTTCAAACAGATACAGGAAATACCAGGACTGAACATCAGTGGAAGGTCAATAAACAACCTTAGATATGCAGATGATACCGTGTTGTTAGCTGAAAGCGAACAGGAGTTACAAGAACTAGTGAAGCAAGTGAACAGTATAAGTCATGAATATGGACTCGACATTAATATTGAGAAAACAAAAACTATGATAATTAGCAAAACAGACGATAAACCCACATTAAAGATAAGCGTAAATGGGAAAATCCTGGAACAAGTCAAGAGCTACGTATATCTTGGTCATATAATAACAGAAGATGGCAGATGTGAAACAGAAATCAAGAAAAGAATAGGAATGGCCAAAGCTACATTCAACAACATGAAACATATACTGACATCCAAACAGTTATCTCACAAATTAAAACTGAGAATCATAAAGTATTATATATATTCTGCATTTCTGTATGGTGCAGAAACATGGACGATGAATAAGCATTTGGAAGAAAGAATTGAGGCTCTTGAAATGTGGATATATAGAAGAATGGGGCGTATCTCATGGAAAGAGATGAAAACAAATAAGGAGGTCCTAGAAAATCTAGGTATGAAAAGAGAACTAATGAGAGAGGTCAAAGTTTGGCAGCTAAAATACTTTGGCCACATGAAAAGACATAACACCTTGCAGAAGACCATAACAGAAGGGAGAGTTGAAGGCAAACGTGCAAGGGGAAGACAGCGCTATACGTGGGAAGATAACATCAAGAGATGGACAGGAAAGAGTCTATCAGAGTGCACCACCAAGACAAGAGACAGAAGACGTTGGAGATCCATTACAGCCAACCTTCGTTGTGGAGATGGCAACTGATGATGATGATGAGGATTTCTTACATTTAGTGTCATGACTTCTGTCTTCTTGAGATTAATGTTTAGTCCGACCTGTTGGCCATGTTTACTCAGTCTGTCTGTATTTTCTTGGATGTATTGATGTGAGTGTTGTCAGCCTCATACACAGCTTCATATTAGTCGCCTTCTACGACATGCCTGAGTGAGCAGTATTCCTGTTGACTGACATATAAAAAAATGCTGTGCACGTTACTTAATTTCCATAACTTTTTTTCCTTTTTAACGAAAAGCACCTTTAACGTAGATAACTGAATGTGCGTCGTATTTTTTTTTGTCTGCTTTATGTCTGTCTTTTCCTTTTCATCCTTGTCTTTTTGTCTGCCGAGCTGTCTTAATGATCATCTTTGGAATTATAAAATCGATATGAGAGCCCGGTAAACAAGATCAACATTTTTGCACTTTGATGTTGGTGGTGGTAGCGAGTCTCCGCTTGCAGTCTATCTAGTAACAAGCCCTCTTTTCGGGGCTGCTTTCAACCTAATGGGGCGGAAGATAGGAATAATGAAAGATTAGCAGTTCGCTCAGCTTGTTTTCGGTTTTCCCTATCAGACGAGGCTGACGTTCTGAGCAATGCGGCTTGAGAGGATAGAGGAAAGGAAAGTAATGAAGTTGAAGATAGCTGTACACTATGTGTACCATATTCTATATCGATCAAGGCAGAGTGTTAAAAAACAAGGGGGCGATTTATTTGAAAACGGCGCGGCTTCGCTGAATAACACCATGTGAGACATACTACCTGATTGTATAAATAAAAAATTACCATGGGCTCTTCGTTGAAAAACACTTTATGAGACAAGCTACTTGATTGTACAAAACATGTATTACTGCGGGCGCCTTCGTTGAATAACACTGTCTGAGGCGTACTACCTAACAGTGCAAAAGGTATATCCACAGGCGGCTTCGTTGGATCACACTATCTGAGGCTTAATGCCTAATAGCACAAAACATGGGTAACCACAGCCGCCTCCGCTGAATAACACTATATATGATATACTGCCTGATTGTATAAAACAGGTGTTACCACGGGCGCCTCTGCTGAATAACACTATTTGAGACATACTGCCTGATTGTATAAAACATATGTTACCACGGTCGCCTCTGCTGAATAACACTATATAAAACATACTGCCTGATTGTATAAAACACATGCTACCACGGGCGCCTCTGCTGAATAACACTATATAAAACATACTGCCTGATTGTATAAAACACATGTTACCACGGGCACCTCTGCTGAATAACACTATATAAAACATACTGCCTGATTGTATAAAACACATGTTACCACGGGCACCTCTGCTGAATAACACTATATAAAACATACTGCCTGATTGTATAAAACACATGTTACCACGGGCGCCTCTGCTGAATAACACTTTATAAAACATACTGCCTGATTGTATAAAACATATGCTACAACGGGCGCCTCTGATGAATAACACTATATAAAACATACTGCCTGATTGTATAAAACACATGTTACCACGAGCGCCTCTGCTGAATAACACTATATAAAACATACTGCCTGATTGTATAAAACACATGCTACCACGGGCGCCTCTGCTGAATAACACTATATAAAACATACTGCCTGATTGTATAAAACACATGCTACCACGGGCGCCTCTGCTGAATAACACTATTTGAGACATACTATCTAATTGTAATCGTCATCATCATCAGCTCTTTTTCGCTGTATGTGAAGCATAGAAACACTACTACAGCTAGCCCCTGTGGAGACAAAAAGATCAAGGATCCCGTTACACGCCCATTGAGGCATATTGGGAATATGGTGTTAGGCCCATATTTTCTTGACCATCGGCACACTAGGAGTGATGTGGTCAGCATCACGCCTGCTGCCTTAACCTTCGCAGAGTTGTTCTGGTACCTAATTGGGGCTGGGTCGACCCAGGAGCCTTTTTTGCGGCCTAAAGAAATCCCACCTCATCTGGGGATCGAACTATGGACCACTGAGCTAGGAAGCCAGTGCAATAACCACAATGCTACCGCGGACCTAATTTAAGTTTCCCAAAACTTCCTGGAATTTACCTACTATCGTTCTCGACACACGCAAGGTACTATACCTAGATACAAGTTGTCGGAGTGAACTGGAAACTATCAGTTTCATCATGTGTGTGTTTGGTGTGTGTGTTTGGTGTCTGAGCGGAGAAAAGCGCGTGTCAAACCACGTGCTCCTGCAGCGGTTGTTTCTCCAAAAAATGTTTATATAATGAGGCTGCCAGCCTCATGCACTGTAGCAGAAGGTTTTATATGTGTGAGATGATAGTGCTAGAGTAGAAATAGTATTCTCTCCAGAATGTGTGAGGTCCCAGTGACAGAGAAGTACACTGGTATCACTCGATAGTCACGGCTGTGAAAGTATCTGGACTGAAAATATTCAGAGAACAGTCAGACCTTACTGCGCCACCTCCGCTATGTGACCACCTGTGATATAATAAAAATTCAACCAAACTCAGTATCAACTATATTGAATGAATAAAGCTGGTGAATACAATTTATATCCTCTTTATTTACATCTATCTAATTGTGGTGATTGTGTGTGACTGGTGATACAAAAGTTATATTTATACAAAACCAAATTGGCGAAATCAATTACAGTTTTTACAAGTTAAACTAAAATGTCATTTCTTTAGACTCTTCCAATTAGTTGGGTAATAGACTTCTTCACTGTCTTATTCACTTTATAACTTTCACTAGTTTATCACGCAAATTGTCATCACAAAACTCTGCTTGACAGTTATCACTTCTTGGGTGCACGATTGTCACAAATATCACTCATCTGTTTTTATAATCAGTGTTCATATGAGATGTACAGCTTCAGTAGGTCGTGCTTCTACCAATCCAGACACTGCCGGGGCGATTCGCATTGATCATCGAGCAATTCTTGATCATTGACCTCTGACTTTTGGTTGACAAGTATGAACCTGCAGATAATTGTAGGATATGTGGCTATTTGTGGATAACAATTACCACATTCCTATTGTAGGTGAGATGAATTTGTTTTCAGATGTATGCGTGAAAATGCATGATTATGGATCAGTGACAAGACAGGTGTCTACTGTGGAACATTTTATAAAATCAAATAATACAAAATAATATGTACACACATATATGGTATGAGGTTATAGTATCCCCCTGCCTGACACGTTAGCTCTGTAAAGTGCATTAACTTGATGACAGAATGAATAAGCCCTGATAATGATTGTTGGTAGTCCTGAAAAAATTGTTATTAGTCCTGAAAAGGATTGTGCTAGCCTTGATACGGACTCAGTCATGGTGGTTATATTTCGGGTTCCAATCTTCAACAATCATATCAAGTAATCAATTAATATGCATGATACTTTCATAACATAAAGATTAAACAAATCCTGAAATAAAAGTTGTAATTACTGTATTATTTTACATAGTAACTTTACATACCCTCGCAGGATCTAATTAAGATCAGTAAAGACTGGCTTTAGTGGAGTAACAGAACTGCCTGGCTGCAAATAACAAGATATTGGCCGTGACACGTTTCTCTCTCTCCAGCCGTTGTCCTTCTGTCTTGCTTCGCTGTACAAGTGAATTTGAAATCATTTACGACCGCCCTTATATAGGGAGCTGTCGGGCGTACAGGAAACAAGGCTCGCAACTCCAGCAAACTTCCCAAAATAGTTGTAACTTCGAGGGGTTTGTGCTAGAGGTGTTTCAAACCTTGGTCTCGTGCATTTCACCTTTCCCAGTTCAAGCCTTTGGAGTTATATATTTCCGTTCTCCATGAGTTGACCTTTATATCCATATGTTGTTTCCCCATATCTGTCGTGTTAACGATTTTATATTGAATTATGAATAGGAAAAACACAGGATTTCTCAAGGCACGGACACTTAGTCTTGCAAAATTCTTCACAACTACTTACTCCCTTCTGATTTCCTTGTACCTATACATAATTGAAGATATTCCCGTCAAAAGGAGACCATTCTCATCCTTGTCTGTCATTCCGTTCTCCTTCCCGAGTCTAATTCTAACCATGATTTCGGACGATTTATTCTTCCTTATACACTCGCCGAAGTCATTCTATCTGACCGTGGGAAACCCCTTCTCTGATTGGCTGCCCTAGATACACACAGGAAAATACCCCTGCATTCCTTTGTTCAGGTCAGCACACTGGTGTCCCACTTTTCGGTCTTCAAACATTTAACTAGGCAATGCGTAACATGCGACATGCACAACCTCATATTAGTAGCCTTTTACGACATGCCTGAGGACACAATATTTTATTCTTTCTTGTTCTCCTCAAATCTCCCCTCCCCCCTGAACTAAACACCAGGAATGCCACCGCATTTGCTAAAATTAAAGGTTGCTGCATGTATCATGCTATTGCGAAATCTGAACGCAAAAAACGGACTAATGAATGGCACGTGCTTGGTCATAAAAGTCTTGCATCGGAATTCCATTGATGCAGAAATTATCACTGGCAGTAATAAGGGAGAACGAGTCTTAATTCCTCGCATTGACTTAGAACCGAGCGAGCGCAGTTTGCCATTTAGGATGCGACGTCGTCAATTCCCAATAATTTTAGCATTTACAATGACGACCAATAAGGCGCAAGGACAATCTTTTGATCTTGTAGGAGTTTTCCTTCCTGAACCTGTTTTCAGACACGGCCATCCCTACGTCGCCCTCACCCAAGGAACAAATCATGAAAACTTGAAAGTTTTTGTTAAAAACACTTTTTATCAGTGAACATTCTTTGAAACAAATCCAAGCACTTTCACAAAAAATGTTGTCATCAAATAACTTTTATATTGAATTAAAACATATTTTAAAAATATATTACAGTTTTTAATTTACTTCCGTCAATATTGAATGGTTATTGCTAGTATGCTAATAACTCATCTAGTCTGAGCGCTGCCCAATAGGAGTACACTGAAGTGTCTCTGAGATGCCTACTGTTGTGTAACCTTGCAGTCTACGTTATTTGATTCACTCAAGAAAGGCAGACGTTTACAAGTTAGTGTGTTTACTTTCGTGCAACGGATCTCCACAACGTAACTGCATCAATGAACCAGACCACGACGATTCCAATGTTTATTTGGCAGCTTCACTTAAACAATAAATTTCCACTAGGCACTACAGGCATTATATACAGACATCACATTCTTTGTCCGTTATACCATAGTCCTCGTCAATGAAACCAGACAGTTCACTACCGTCGGGCTGATATGTCCATAAGTCAGTTTATAGCAATCTGTGTTACACTTCCATACATTCATTTGATACCCGGTATACTTCTTCGTACACTCTCAGACGACTCCTTGAATATTCCCAAAGAAGGCAGAAGTTAGTTTGAGGCTATTTGCATCTCCGTGGAGTTTTCCCACGAATGGTACTGCTGTCGGCCATATGCGCTTTCTCTGTTCCACATATGTTGGGCGTCTTTGAAGCAGATGTTCAGCGGTCATTTTATCAGTGACACAGTTACACTGATCGCTAGTTCCTATCTTTAGCTTGTTGATTAGATGGTATCTCAATCTGTTGTGGTCAGTACGGAGTCTGAAGATTACCACTTGTTCTCTTCTGTTGAGCTGGTAGTATGCATTATTTTGTATGTGATTTATACCTGGTGTACTACACGTAACGTTGAAAGCCAACGTTCGACAAATATACCTTTTGAGGACACACAGAAGAAATCTTGTCTTTCCACCGCCCGACTAACATCTCTCTGTTTCTCTCTGACGTCATACTCTCCCTCTGACGTCACCCTTCACAACGCATTTAACTTATTTATAAGAACACGCAACGATAACTGAAGGAACCCTCCATCTGGGAAACCAAAAACCTTCAATGATCACGCGCAGCTCTCAACATCTTCTGTGTTCAACAGTCTATCTGTGATGCCGTGTCTGTATTAAGTAGTATATCTGCGATGCTTTGTCTGTGTTCAGTAGTCTATGATGCTGTGTCTTTGTTCAGTAGTCTATGATGCTTTGTCTTTGTTCAGTAGTCTATGATGCTGTGTCTGTGTTCAATAGTCTGTGATGATGTGTCTTTGTTCAGTAGTCTATGATGCTGTGTCTGTGTTCAGTAGTCTATGATGCTGTGTCTGTGTTCATTAGTCTATGATGCTGTGTCTGTGTTCAGTAGTCTATGATGCTGTGTCTGTGTTCAGTAGTCTATGATGCTGTGTCTTTGTTCAGTAGTCTATGATGCTTTGTCTGTGTTCAGTAGTCTATGATGCTGTGTCTTTGTTCAATAGTCTATGATGCTTTGTCTGTGTTCAGTAGTCTATGATGCTTTGTCTTTGTTCAGTAGTCTGTGATGCTTTGTCTTTGTTCAGTACTCTATGATGCTTTGTCTGTGTTCAGTAGTCTACGATGCTTTGTCTGTTCAGTAGTCTTGTCTGTGTTCATTAGTCTATCTGTGATGCCTTGTCTATGTTCAGTAGACTATCTGTGATGCCTTGTCTGTCTTTAGTAGTCTATCTGTGATTCCTTGTCTGTGTTTAGTAGTCTATCTGTGATTCCTTGTCTGTGTTTAGTAGTCTATCTGTGATGTCGTGTCTGTGTTCAGCAGTTTACCAGTGATGCCTTGTTTGTGTTCAGTAGTCTATCTGTGATGCCTTGTTTGTGTTCAGTTGTCTATCTGTGATGCCATGTCTGTTTTCAGCAGTTTACCAGTGATGCCTTGTTTGTGTTCATTAGTCTATCTGTGATGCCTTGTCTGTGTTCAGTAATCTGTCTGTGATGCTTTGTCTGTGTTTAGTAGTCTATCTGTGATGCCTTGTCTGTGTTCGGTAGTTTACCAGTGATGCCTTGTTTGTGTTCAGTAGTCTATATGTAATGCCTTGTCTGTGTTCAGTAGTCTATGATGCTTTGTCTGTGTTCAGTAGTTTACCTGTGATGCCTTGTTTGTGTTCAGTATTCTATCTATGATGCCTTGTCTGTGTTCAGTAGTTTACCTGTGATGCCTTGTCTGTGTCCAGTATTCTATCTGTGATGCCTTGTCTGTGTTCAGTAGTTTACCTGTGATGCCTTGTCTGTGTTCAGTATTCTATCTGTGATGCCTTGTCTGTGTTCAGTAGTCTATCTGTGATGCCTTGTCTGCGTTTAGTAGTCTGTGATGCCGTGTCTGTGTTCAGTATATCTGTGATGCCGTGTCTGTGTTCAGTAGTCTATGATGCTTTGTCTGTTCAGTTGTCTAGGATGCCTAGTCTGTGTTCAGTAGTTTACCTGTGATGCCTTGTCTGAGTTCAGTAGTCTATCTGTGATGCCTTGTCTGTATCCAGCTGTCTGTCTGTGATGCCTTGTCTGCGTTCATTAGTCTGTCTGTGATGCCTTGTCTGTTTTCAGCAGTCTATCTGTGATGCCTTGTCTGTGTTCAGTATATCTTTGATGCCGTGTCTGTGTTCAGTACTTGTGACGCATTGTCTGTGTTCAGTAGTCTTTTTGTGAGGCCTTGTCTGTTTTCAGTAGTTTAGCTGTGATGCCTTGTCTGTGTTCAGTAGTCTATCTGTGCTGCCTTGTCTGTATTTAGTAGTCTGTCTGTGATGCCGTGTCTGTATTCAGTAGTCTATCTGTGATGCCTTGTCTACGTGTTTTGTCAATTTTATGTTACATTTTTTGACTGCAAGCTATAAACTCCTTGAAAAATTATTTTTGGGTTTTTAGTGCATTGAAAGCGTATGTTTAAAATATTTTTTTTATTTTATATTTAGAATTTAAACTCGTGACCTCTTTCAAGTATATCAGTAATACTTCCAATTGTACTTATGCAAACTCACAAACCAATCGGTGAACTTATTTCCTGGCTAATACCTTTCCCAACATAATCTCATCAGACGGGTTATATGTATTATTGATACAGAGATGGTCCAGCGGAAGTATTATCTCATTATCCCTTGGGTCCACACATCTCTCAGACAGCTTTCCCAGACTGACAATCTGACTTTGTTCTGTCGTTCATACTAGGCCACCTTGTGTCAACAGTGACCGTCTTTATCAAAGGTGGATAGACGACTTAAGTGATAACAGTATTATCCGCTGACCTGTCTAATTAGCCTTGTCATACTACGATTCACATGGAGAAACGTACACAAGTCTGGGAGTGACTAGGCAAGAATGTACTCGTACGTGCATAAAATGTCAAATAATAGGATGATTGTCTGCGTTCAGTAATCTATGTCACCTTGTCCGTGTTCAGTAGTCTATGGTACCTTGTCTGTGTTCAGTAATCTATCTGTGATGCATTGTCTATGTTCAGTAGTCTATGACACCTTCTGTGTGTTCAGTAGTCTATGATGCTTTGTCTGTGTTCAGTAGTCTTTGATGCTTTGTCTGTGTTCAGTAATCTATCTGTGATGCATTGTCTGTGTTCAGTAGTCTATGACACCTTGTCTGTGTTCAGTAGTCTATGATGCTTTGTCTGTGTTCAGTAATCTATCTGTGATGCATTGTCTGTGTTCAGTAGTCTATGACACCTTGTGTGTGTTCAGTAGTCTATGAGGCTTTGTCTGTGTTCAGTAATCTATCTGTGATGCATTGTCTGTGTTCAGTAGTCTATGACACCTTGTGTGTGTTCAGTAGTCTATGATGCTTTGTCTGTGTTCAGTAGTCTATGATGCTTTGTCTGTGTTCAGTAGTCTATAATGCTTTGTCTGTGTTCAGTAATCTATCTGTGATGCATTGTCTGTGTTCAGTAGTCTATGACACATTGCCAGTGATCAGAAGTCTATGACACCTTGTCTGTGTTCAGTAGTCTATGATGCTGTGTCTGTGTTCAGTAATCTATCTGTGATGCATTGTCTGTGTTCAGTAGTCTATGATGCTTTATCTGTGTAATTAACACCAAAATATGAAGTGAAACAAATACTACTTGTTGCTATTAGTCTGTCTTAGGAAAACAATTAACAGGCGTGTTCTATTATTGTTGAATTGTGTTGTTGTTTCACTAGTGTTGTTAGGTCACTAGTGTTGTCGCGTGTGTCATTAATATTGTTGTGTGTGTCATTAATGTTGTTGTGTATGTGTGTGTTTGGACTCCTTAAACGCGCAAAAACAACTTTACTGATCAAATAGTTAATGAGCCATACTGTGGTTCAGTGTAGTCTTCCTAAAGTGTTCCATCTTCCCCTCAATATTTCGTCCAATAACATCGTTCAATACTAACGAGCCATCTTTCTCGCCAATCCTATTTATTTTATCTGATAACTTTTCAAATGATTGGCTCCTATCCTCTCCGCCGTAACTAACATTGCAAGAAACATAAGCTCGTATTTATGTTTTTGTTGTTTAAGACAACTTTAAAAACTGAATCCAATCCGCTTACCAGTTGTAATAAAAGTATAGAAAAAAGTGGATGCAATTTATCAATTTAGCCAGCTGAATAATTCAGTACAGATGAAGAGTATTTGATCAGTTGCTAATATGGCAGAACAATATTCATTGCCACCATTTTCACCTTCGTACCCCGCGGATTATAGAGCTACCACTGCAACAGAGTTCCCTCGCTTGCACTAAACATTTACATGCTGTTGTAGCCGTGGTTTCTGTGACAATTTGATTTACATAATGTAGTTGCCAACTACAAGCACAACCTAGCATGTGCCATGTAGGATATGCCTTAGGGGGCTGTAGGCCTATTGTCATAAGAGACCTTTACTTGGTGCCCTTCTGCCATATTTGATATCTGTTATACTGTGGAAATTTGAAAACGAGGCAGCTGACGTCGCGCACCCTTTTTTAAAGAGGATTACTTTGTCCTTACGCAAGAAATTTGTTGCCTGTTTGGCTTTCTAGAAATATGGAACCCAAAAAAAAAAAAAATTATTTGAGACAAAAAGAGAGAAAATAGAAAGAGTTCCTTTTGAGTTTGGTGAGCAGAGCAGAAAATCAAGATGAGCATTAGAGTAAAGAATGAATACGTGACTTGAATCCTTGAATGAGACCACACATTCATTTGTGTCCAGTTTTGATCCGGACTTAAAAAGAACGATCGATAACGTTAAGACGGAACTGAATTCTCCTTGATGCTGACCTTATTCTTTTGTATACTTTTGCCTCAAGTTATCTCTCGCAGTCGTCCAGCTCATCTGCGCTTTCTTCTCCGGCAAAACTTTTGTTTGGCTTGTTTGTTTGTTCCTTTGTTTTCTAGTAATTCTTGTTTTGCAGTCACGCCATGTTGTCTCGTAACCCAATAGTGAATACCAGACTCCCTCATTAAGTCAGTCCCAGTTCATAAGGTGTGAGTATTCATTTATTCTTTTCCCTCTTTCGATCCCTATAGAACATGCAGCACCCATAGCTCCCATGCATGCTTCACTAAATCATTAATATGCTCTTGCAGCAGAAGTAGTTGCTGAAGCAATTTGTTTCACATGATGAGGTTGCGCGGGGATGATCGTCATTTATTGTGATATTGTATCACAAATAAATATCCACTATTTAGTAGCTTGTTGTTAATGTCTGCATTTCTAGCCACTGACACATATTAAAGAAACAAGCTAACAGCACTACAGGGCAGTCCTTTTTTCTGGATGTCGCATGGTAAAAAGAAAAAAGATCGAGGCTCAAAAACATGTCCCCGTGTAGTTCCCGGACGTCTCTGGTGAAGATAAATAAAAACATAACAATTGCTCCCTCAAGCATGTCGTAAGAAACGACTAACATGGGTTTGATGACGGAGCTGTTAGCTTCATCGCGTGAAGCAAATTGCTTCAGAAGCTACTGCTGCAAACTGAAAAGAATAATTTGGTGCAGGCTTCCTGCATGGCGATCAGTAAGTTGTGGCTTCTTCTTCTTCACCCTTTCAACACTCAAAGAAGCATATGCCTTCAACAAGCAAGTGACAGCTTGAGCAAGAGACCGAGTGAGAGAGCGAGCGAAAGAGAGCAAGCAAAAAAGCGAGCGAGAGAGCAAGCAAAAAAGCTAGCGAGAGAGCAAGCAAGAGTGCGAAAGAGAGCGTGAGAAAGAGATCGAGAGAGAGAGAGCGAATGAGAATGCGAGAGAACGAGAGAAAGACAGAGAAAGGGAACGAGTGAGAAAAAGAGAAATCGAGCGAGAGCGAACGAGAGAGAGAAAAAGAGAGCGTGCAAGAAAGAAAGCGAGCTAGAGAGCGAGAAAGAGTGCGGGGGCGATAGAGAGCGAGAAATAGAACGAGAGCGACAGAGAGAGAAAGAGTTAGAGGCAGAGCGAGTGTGTGAGAGATAGCGAGTAAGAGAGCGATTGAGTGAGAACGAGTGAGAGAGACTGAGCGAGAGAGCGAGCGCAGAAAGAGAAAGCGGTCGAGAAAGCGAACGAACGAATGAACTTTATTTTCAAAGGGTTTAGAATTGGGCACACAGGCCCGTCTGACATTCTGCCCTTCCTCTCTCTCTCATCATGTATACTGTATCATTTCATCCTCACATTAACTGCGAGCGAGAACGAGCAATAGAGAGAAAGCGAGATCGAGCGAGAAAGAGACAGAGCAATAGAGAGCAAGCGAGCGCATATTTAGCAGACAGTAAAATAGCTACAAAATTGAGAGCGCCGAAAAGACTGAGAGAAAAATTTACGAGATACGAAGGTAAGCGAGTACAGAGAGCGAATGAAAAAGCTTTTTTTTTCGAGATGTGTGATGAAGAGAGAGAACTGTAGTGAGAAAGAGAGAGACCATTTAACTTCATGTTTCCGGCGCTTATTACCAGAACCTTTGTTGCCTTTTTTTTTCATTCCACGATGTCGAACTGTCTAATGTCTTCACTCATTGTCGTAATCTGTTTGTTTTTTTCCATTCCACTATGAGAGATATATTCCAGCGATGCGAAGAAGAAGAAGAAGAGAAGAAAAGAAAAAGAAGAGAAAGAATGCGAGATGAATAAAGTAGAGAAAGAGCATGGAGAGAGAGAGCGTGAAAGAGAGAGAGAAAGAGAGAGTGACGAAAATCATTTCCTGCTTTATTGCCTGAGAGAAAGAGCGAGAGAGAGCAACAGTGCCAAATCGCTGACATTCTGCCCTTCCTCTCTCTTCATCATGTCGTAATGTATCATTTCATCCTTATTATTAACTGCGAGCAGAAGAAGAATGAGAGAGCGAACGAGATCCCTGAAAGAGAAAGAATGCGAGATCTCCAACACGTGGAGAAATAGACATTGAAGAGAGAGAGCGCAATTTTTAGCGAGAGCTCCGAGATTGCGAGCGTGCAAGAGAATGAGCGACAACATTTCGTAACCAGCTTTAGCGATTGCCGAAAGTAAAGAGCGAGAGAGAACGGTTTTAAATGCAAAGACCATGATGAGCCACGATTTGTTGCGCAATACAGTCCGTCTGTTATTTTTATCTGCGAATGAAAGGGTGATAGAGATCAGAGATTCTGATTCGCTCTGACAGAAGTTTAATCGGCTTTTATATGTTAGGATGAGGGGAGAGATCGGGTTTTGGAGTGAGAAAATTGAATCTTGGAAGAGAGAGTGATAATGAGCCACATTGATAGAGATAGCAAAAGAGACAGAGAGAAAGTGAGCGTGAGAAAAAACGCAAGAGAGATTATATATCGCAACGGAGGTTTAAATCGAACCTCATGAGAAGTAAAATGAGGAGGGAGATAAAGAGCATTGAATACGGGTTTAAATGCAAAGACCACTGATTTGTCGAGAGATAGAAAGAGCATCCGTGGAAGATTGGCGAAAGTTTGTGAAAAGAGAGAGAGCAGAAAAGAGCTTTATTGAGAGAAAGAGCCAACAGAAATGGTGTTTACAGCAATTTATCTAAGTAGTGCGACTACCTGTGAAATTTGCTGGGTTGAGTGAAAGTCCAACTTTATCCGAGTTTACTTTCGACAAATCGGCTAGTTTGTTTTTCGTAATTTTCTCTATCGCCTTTAAAATCTATTTATAGGCATAAACGCACATCCAGAGATTATTTCTCCAAACGTGATAATACCACATTGACTCCAGGTAAATGCGAGCATAAAGTGTTTGTTCAACATTTCGTAACCACTTTCGATCCGAAAGTAAAATGGACTTGCAATACGGGTTTAAATGCAAAGACCACGATTTGTCTAGACAGGCAGTCGGATTGCGACATGTCAGGTGATACAAGAGATCAGCAGAGTCTGATAAACTAAGTAATCAGACTTTCGAATTACTTGGAATATGTGATTATAGATAAACGCAATCTTGGAAGATATTTTGAAGAGTGAGCGGGAAGTGTGATATAAGTAAACTGTGACAACACCTTACGGAAATCGCAAGTCCATATATGGAAAAGTGGCTGTATAAATTCTCAAACGTGTGAGTCACGCAGGAAATTCCATAAGCCCTACTCTTTCATAACATGTACTTTAAATGCCATTGGTTTGGGAATTCGAGTTGTCATATACAGTTGCTCTGATTGGGAGTTGCCTAGTAGTAGACAACAAGAGTGCGTGGGTGAAGTCTGAGATATAATGTAGGACTTTTTAGACACAAGACACTGCATTTTTCCGAAATCGTCAAGTAAATAGCTCAGACGGAAGCCAGGAGAGAATAGAAGTTAAGATTCTGACTTTAAATAGGACCGGACTTAGAGAAACATTTCTGAACACTACAGCAAGGAAACCCTAAGTTGTTCATACAGAAACCTGACTATACAGGACTTACTCACAAAGTCGCAGAGGGATTGTTAATAGAACTAAATACCCCGACGGGTGTTCTAGGCATCTATATCAAGTTGCCAAGACTTTTTACCCGCGCAAGAAGTCTCAATTCTTGAGTTTGTGGTACCAGTACGAGGCAACCCGACTATTTGTGGTACGACCCGGAGAGATCATTTGCTGTGCTACCATTTTGTGGTTCAAGAGCTGGATCGACTCCTGTAAACCTGCCTTCCACTGGTGGTGAAAATTCTTGCCTTGACCCAGAGAGGTTACTTCCTCACCACAGAGACGAATCTACGGAAAAGCAGCATCGGCACTTCAGCAATTTGGCACGTCCCAATTTTAACAGGCAAAACACGATCGAACTTTATTTGCCTAAATAATTTATGTGAAGAAACCTTTTTTTTTAAAAATCACCAACGAACATTTATTTCCAAGTGTTTAAGTAATCGATCATTAAATTTGTATATGTTGATTTTTATCAAATTCATAGTTGAATTAATTATTAGCGAAAGGCACACGCATGACTCAGAACCTGTAATGTATATATATATCCTTCTATCTACAACTCTGCCAAAAATAATCTTGTGCTAAGATAGACACCTTTGAAGACCCACATTAGATACTCTAGGTTTTGGCCACTATTGGACCACTACTGCAGAGCAGGGGAGGCAACCTGTGACAAGAACGAGAACGAAAGAGTTAGAGAGAGCAAGAGCGAAGTTGCGCTGGAGAGAGCCCGAGATTGCGAGAGAGAGCGAGAGAGAGCAAGAGAGTGAGTGTCGCATAGAGATTATGATCAATAAATTTTCTATATTCTCTTCTTTTTTTTCTACCCGTGTCCTCTATTTTATTATCACTCTTTATCCTTTTCCTGTGTTTTTCGCATTCGTACGTTTGCGACTATAAACATTACTATTTTCCCATTCAAACTTTCGCCTGGTTTCGTTTTCTCATTTAGAAACGCAGTAGATTACCTAACGTGTCAGTCCCTTGCACGAGATAATTTTAGGTGGGATTTCAGTCTATCAGACATGATGAGCAGACAAATTGTCTACATTTGCAGCTGTCACGAGAGTTTTTCGTCAGGCTAGCTCCCGGCGAAGTGTGAAATTGCCCTCTGCAGTGGAGACGGGTCGTCTGATATTCGCATCTGACATGAGCGCTCACTGTCCGATAGTTAGACGGAGGTGTGAATCGCGCCAGCATGCTCGCTCAGAGCAGACATAGTGTCTGGCATTTCGCCTCTGACACGCGCGCTCACGGTCAGATAGTTAGACGGATGTGTAAAGACGCACTGGTGGCAGTTACGGCATGCGTCTAAGCTAACGTAGGTGTTAGGAGAGGGGAGAGATCGAGTTTTTGGAAATAGTAGGAGCCTTTGTCTGGTTTAAGATATTAACCAGAGTTTGAAACTTGATTGCACTCATTCTCCATTTGCAGTAGACGTGGTCACTTCGTTCTAGATACTTAACTTATAAGTGAAATCTCTTAGTTTCGTTGTGATACCGTAGTTCTGTGTTGAGGTAAATATTACATTAAGTATCAAATAATTTGTGAGTGATTAAGGGTTAAATCGCCTATTTTATCCTACTAGTTTCTTTTGTGCAGAGTGATTAATTTATAAGTCTGTTATATTCTCTAGTCGACGAGTTACAGTGGAAAAACAGAATAAATTATAATTTCTAGCTTAAAATCATGTAGCTATAATGAATTTAATTTAACTGCTAAATAGTCAGACGAGAATAATTTTTCTAAACTAACTTATAAATGCTAGATACCTCATGAGTGTTGACGGAATACATATGTATTCCTAATTCATGTTGATTGATTTTTATATATAACTTATTTCACGAGAAAGTTTAAACGTCAAGTCAAGCTCTACGCTTGCAGTTCTAACGTAAGTTATATTGAGTACATAATATGTAAAATATTTCATATGTGTTTTTTTCTTTATTCAGTGAATACTGGGGTAACCCAACTTTGCCGGCGTTTAGTACAGAGACAAACCTGTGAGAAACATAAACATTTTATATCTTTAACCACGTGGGTTTTTCAAGTAACACCTGTCTGACAGGGCGTGTGCCTTCAGAGATAGACAGAATACCAATCCCACTAACGGGGTTTTTTTTAAGAATAAATGCTTATACTGGGCCTTTGAGCCAGATCATATTTCTTCACAAACTCTAATGTACATGCTGCCTTGTGGCGAGAATAATTACAGAAGAAAAAACATTAACTTTTCCGACATTATTTGACCAAGTGTGTGGTGAACCAAGATTATCTGTTGAGAGAAGTTGTCCACCGGTCATCTTCCTAATTAAGGGAAACCTCGTGTTCTGACACTGTGTGCCCGCTGAAACCCTAACTCTTACCTCGTGAATAAGTGACATTAACTTAAATCTGTAAAGAAAGAACGATCCCCTGAAGAGGACGCTCCCCATACACGGTGAATGAAACCAATATCTGCAGAGCTGGGTATCCGCTTCATCCACAGATAGACAGATTAAACGAAGTGTACACTAAGGCTTGCGCCAGACGGCGAATGTCATAAAATTAACCATGATACAACGTTAAAATATCTCCAATGATACAACGTAGGGATAAAAATTAATGCGTAAGCTACTAGAATACATGATCGCCCACGCCGCGGGTCATCACCCGCCATGGAAATTAAATTGTTAGACGTGAAGGCAAAACGTTACCCTTGGAACGGGATGAGAACGAAGATCAAAAGGAAAAATGTGACTGAAACGCGTGCTTGAAACTAGCAAGGCTAAAAGACGCAATTGGTGGGGAAAGGAGGAAAAGTCACACCCCCAAGTTGACACAAGGTAAAGAAATCGACAAAAGGGACCTTAGCTATTATACGCAACAGTCATTTCTTGGACGCTTTTGCGATAACTTAGTCCGTTTATTTGAATTCAGCGGCAAACGCAGTACAGAAGATGCTAGAAAATATTTCGAAAACCCAAATAACCTTGAAAAATAACTTTTTCTTAAAAATAATGTTAGGAATATAAAACCTAGCTGGCCGGATGGCCCATCTTGAGCAGTGAAATAATATGCTTTCATTTATACAGACGGATAGATAATAAGAAAGATATTGACAAAAGACTGTGTTGTTCATATCAGCGAGCGACTACATTGAAACAAAAAATGTCCCTAATTTTCAAAAACTGTAGCCTTGAGACTCAAGTGCTAAAATCTAGTTGGAATGAAAGAGACGGGATGGGATGGTGAACTGTGGCTAAAAATAACTTTAAAGGCAAAATTGTGTAGGGGAAGGCGGAGTTGGTTCAAAAAAACAAGTGTTTTTTTGTGTGAAACGCAAGTA
The DNA here is from genome assembly GCA_024509875.1 of Oreohelix idahoensis. Lineage (NCBI taxonomy): Eukaryota > Metazoa > Mollusca > Gastropoda > Stylommatophora > Oreohelicidae > Oreohelix > Oreohelix idahoensis. The sequence continues at coordinate 183,406 of JAMPIV010015114.1, read as the reverse complement.
GAGACAGACGGACCAACAGACAATAATGCATACTTGACTGAGGTATGACTGAAATGACTTTTTGGTAGGAGGTTTGAATTTGAAAAGGAAAAAAGGCGGTGATTGGCCATAGATGAATATATTATCGGCGCTCAGACGCGCATCTTTGCCATTCGTCATAAGTTGTCCTAGTAGACACAGTGAATTATTTAGTGGTGTAATTCCCAGAAGCTAATTGAAATATTTAGAGGGACGCCATACTAAAGCCAGCAGCTCAGCTGAGTTTTGCTAGCAGATAACTGTGTTCTATATTCATAATTCTGGTAAGACTGAAAGTATTTCTTTGTATATTTTAATATTTGTTTAATGTTTCGAGTGATTTGATACTGCCATATCAAAATCTATCCCTTACAACAAGTAAGGATTCGCTCTAGACCCCCGCCCCAGTTCAGGGTCTAGAGACAAATAAAATACATAAACTCCAGCAAGGATTATGAAAGACAGATCAAGTGTTGAGATCAGTGGAACATATCACCTATCCTATTCTATGGCAGGAAGCTAGTGAACATATTTCAGAATATGTAGTCTGGGAGAACTTATCCTATGTGAAACCAACTTGGTAAGATGTGTTGTATGGTCAAAGAGATCTGACCCGTCTATGTGGTGTTGTTGTTGTGTGTAGTGTTGTGTCCAGAAATGGTTTAGAGGATGGAATTCTGACACATGACCAATACTTTATTGCAGAACTGTGAGTTTTTATTTGGCACCAATGTGGTGTCAAATGAGGTGTTGAATATTACAAGAGTGGACCCGTGCAGTTTATATTTTGGCAGAGCAGCCTGATATTGCCCCCAAGCACGGAGAGGTGGGGCCACCTGATTCCAGCACCAGATTACTCATTCAAGATACGTGAGCGTCTGGACTGCTGAATACTCACCAACTTAATTTCTAACACACCAATTATAATATCATCAATAAATGGACAATGTGTAGTCGCCATAGACAGGGAGTGATGAGGCCACCCCAACAGCACATCCATTAAACGTTCTCCCAGAAAAATTACAACTATAAACAATAGTAATATTAACTAGTATTGTAAAATGCATATGTACACACCTTTCATTTATTATGCCATATATTCATGCATTTCATTAATAATTGCAAAACCTTTCATATGTTCTGACCAAAATAAAACCTTGGTTCAGAACAAATAAACTTAAAGAAAATTTATTATCAAAATTTTACACAGCTTGAGTTAGTTCAGTGTGTCATAAAATGTTATTAATATTATTAGAATTGTTAAATATCTGTGTGTGTGTATGTACACTACCACAACACATTACATATCATTACCCTAGAACTTTAACGTAGCCACATTCATTAGATAAAAAAAGATAGGTGTGAGGTCGTAGTGGTAGCAAGAAGGGCCTTCTGACAATTCACAGCTACATTTATCTCAGGAGCCTTCACAGCTGACCTCATGCATCACACTAAGTAATATCACAATCATACAATACCATCAAATCCACTACAGCGAACAAAAGCACGATTGTAGGTAAGGTTGTGTGAGTCAGGGCCCTGATGAAAGAACCGAGTGAAAGTAGACTGAAGGATGTTCGTCGTTTGATTCACTCACTTTGTAACTTTCCTTATGCAAGATTTGTTGCTAAACTATATTTTTCCGTAGAATAGATACTGCTATCAAAGTCAGTTCATACCTTCAAAAAGGGGAAAATATTAGACCCAAATCATATGTATCTGTGACTCTTTGGGCTATCATCGTTCTCCTAACGGGACTGTGGGCTACACATCGAGGGAAGATCATAACTGTGGGTCTATCATTTCTTGTAGAAATTCCTTGATTTTTATGACTATTTGTATATGCTTTGATGTAATTGTATGTGTTGTGATGGGATTTTAGATGATAATTAAAACTGCCCTTAAACTTAATCAGCGTGTTGGTCAGCTCGTTCTAGAATATCTATATAATCATTTGTTATAGTTTTCCCACGTCTGTACGTCTAACTGTCGTCTTGTATGTGCGTGCACGTGAGTGGATAGAACTATATATATATATATATATATATATATATATATATATGTGTGTGTGTGTGTGTGTGTTTAGACTGTCTGACTCCGCTAAATCTGTCGTAGAAGATAGGTGAAAGAGAGAAGATTTCTCGATTTTAGATACAGCCTCTATCACAGTCTACCATCTCACTCGTGGAAAGCTATTGCTATTTCTATCTCTCACTGTGACTATCACTTATTCAAATCTAATCAGAAGGGACCAACCGAAGTCTTAATTCTCCTATCAAAAATCAACGACAGTGGGAGATAAAGCGAGATAGTGAGAGAGATAAAACGAGAGTGAGCGAGAGTGTGAGAGAGCAAGATGGAGAGCAATGGGGAAAGTGCAAGAGCGAGAGAGAGCGCGATAGCAAGAGACTTCCATCGAGAGAGAGAACGCTAGAGAGAGAAGAACGAGAGAGCTAGCTAGAGAGAGCGAGTGAAAGAAAGCGAAATCGAGAGAGAGACCGAGAAAGATTAAAAACGAGAGAGAAAGAGCGAGCCAGCGAGTGAGGGAGCAGGAGATAGAGCGAAAGAGAGACCGATGGAAAGAGCAAGCTAGCGAGAGACATGCAAGAAAAAGCGAGAGACTGCGAGAGAAGAGAGCTATCGAGAGAGAAAGAGAGCCAGCAAAAAATAAATAGAGTACTCGAGAGAGAACGAGAGCGAGCGAGCGAGAGAGAGAACAAGGGAGAGAGAGCGAGCAAGAAAGAGCTAGCACAGAGAGAGAGAGCGAGCGGTAGAGAAATCGAGAGCGAGCGAGAAAAAGTGCGAGCAAGAGAAAGCATGCGTACAAGAGAGCGAGCGAGAGAGCGAGCGAGAAAGCGAGCGAGAGAGAGACCGAACGAGAGAGATAGAGCGAACGAGAGAGAGAGCGAACAAGAAAGAGAGCAAGCAAGAGAGAGAGCAAGCGAGAGAGAGAGTGAGATCGAGAAAGAGAGCGAGAGAGACAACAAGAGAGAGATCGAGAGAGCGACAGAAAAAGAGAGCGAGAGATAAAGAGAGAGATAGAGAGAGAGAGAGAGCGAGCGACAGATAGAGAACGAGAGAAACGGACTGAGAGAGAGATCTCGATGTGATACATACTGTACCTATTTCACTATGCGCGTAATAATTTCACACTTCTTAGGCTAGTTGAATCATATGGATATGAAAGAACCAACCCCTCTGAGTTACCCACAGCTCGGAAATATCGGTATACGTAATTTCAGCGTAAATTCTTTTTTTTTTTTCAAGAATTTGTAATCAAAGAAATTTTTGTTCAGCATATTGCCAGGTCAGTATTTCAATTGCTCACGTTCTTGTTGCGAATTAGTTGCATGTGTCGATTGGCGAACGTTAGTCACATCCCTGTTCCACGACATTCAGAGAGAGAGAGAGAGAGAGAGAGAGAGAGAGAGAGAGAGAGAGAGAGAGAGAGAGAGAGAGAGAGAGAGAGAGAGAGAGAGAGAGAGAGAGAGAAAGAGAGAGAGAAAGAGAGAGAGAAAGAGAGAGAGAGAGGAAGGGAGAGAGATATAGACAGAGAGATAGAGAGGGACAGAGATAGAGACGTGGATATATATAGAGAGCGGGAGAGAGAGAGAGAGATAGACAGAGAATAAGATACCCATGTCTGAATTCCACAAGCGATCTTATTTTCCTCCAAGCGTATTTACTGCGAAACCACACACATACTCTCACACATACACACACTCACTCACACATTCCCTCACAAACCTTTCTTGGCTGACGACAGTCCTAAAATCTTCGTACTGTCTTTGAGAAAAGCCCAAAAATAAACACACAAGTTGGTTTTGGATTCCTTAACACACACGAACAACGCAACTGATCACATTGTTAATGAGACATCTTGTGGGTAATCTGGGTGGGGAGAGGTGATGAAGGGTTTTCTGTCCTACAGATTTGTTATCTGGAAAGCAGCTTGGCACATTGGACCTAATTTAAGTTTCATAAGACTTCCTGGAATTTAACCGACTATCGTTCTCGACACACTCAAGGTATTATACCTAGGTACAAGTTGTCGGAGTGAACTGGAAAATATCAGTTTCATCATTTGTATGTTTGGTGTGTGTGTGAGAGCGTTTTTTTTAAACACTCACATTACTAGCTCTGAACGTATGTCATTAATCATTTTTTTACGACATGCTTGTTAGTTCCTGGGAGGTCGCTTAAGGGACGAATAAATGATTTTTTTTTTTCCTATCCAGCGGCACGTGGGCTTCAGCCCTTCGGCCCAATGACATGAAACATATTTCATGGCATTGCGAAGCTGGGGAGCCTGTAGACTGTCCTTTCCACCCGGTCAGGAGCCCGATGTCCGTGCCATCTCCGCTCCTTCCCATCCACAGAGGGTTTGTGCTCAGGAGCCGCTCAGGTTACTCCAGTCCCCGGTCGAAGGCACTTCTTCAAATGTCTTCGCCAGGACTCGAATTAATCCAGTCCAAGTCCGGGTTGAAGACACTCCTCCAAATGTCTCACCAGGGCGCAAACCTGGATCACCCGATCTCCAGCGCAGTGTGGTAACAACTACGCTAGCGCGGCTCCCACGAAGAAATGATAGGACTAATGATCGTTTTGGTATGCCGTAAAAGGCAACTAATATGAGGTTGTGTGTGGGGGCTGACAATGTCATCATGTAAAATACATTGCTACAAACACCACTGTTGCAAAAGCTCATAATGGCTTCAGTGCCGGCTCTCGGCAAAGAAGTAAGTAGCAGTTGTGACTCCATACTCTATTGGGGGCAAAGAAGAGAAATGGTGATGGTGATGATGATAATGATGCTTGGTCAGTGTTGCTGAGTTATTTGCCGGTTGAAGATCATGCACTGAGTATGGTTACTTTAGTGATCTCTTGTTAATCGTGCTTTGTTTAGTATTACGCGAATTAGGGTGAAGGTGTTCATACAACTCAGTAGCATGGTATGAAGAAGTAGTTCATGTAACTTGAACTCAGCAACATTAATGAAGTAATTAATGCCTTCAGATTGAGTCCGTAATATTTAATCACATGTACACACAGGATGATCATTTCAAATAGGAACAGAACATAAGTCCTTATAAGTCATGCATAAATTAATCAATAACGTAGACTGCTGGTTTACGTGTCAATGTCCGTTTAAGGATACAATGCAGTATTGTCGTCAGAACATCACAGCTATATGCACGCGCAGCTAGACATGGCTACCTGCCGACAGTGAGACTGCGAGTCTGAATATTTCATACGAATTTGACGATTATTCTCCTCCTTCTGAGAATTCTAGTTAAATACTAACCTCCATAAATTTTCCTCTCATATAGAGTTCTAGGACTGACCCTGGTCCATCAAAAATGCACATATAAATGGCTATATCATGCCATTGAATTGGAAGGTTAGAAAACGCAGCTATTCAGCTTGGCGGTCAAGTAACAAAGGGTAGCGTCTCCTAGTTACCGACTGTGTCCTAAACAACGCTAGACACGTCATAATCGATCGTGTATGGAGCGTTCAATAATTGAAACATCTATCGCAATATATTAAATGTCTTAACCTTTACGATTGCACGTCTGCTAACCTTTAGCAGACGGCGTTAATAGCATATACCGTAACAATTCCCTGTACACCGGGGAAAAAAAAAAATTGATAGATTTTTTTTCAAGATCTATCCGACTTAAAAATTTTTCAAAAAATTTAACACAATTGTGACATATGGCCGACGATGTTCTGAGTAGAACCGTGTCGCGGTCATGTCAACTAACTATTTGTCATAGTCATCTAACATTAATCATATTATATATCAATATTATACATATTATTATATCAACTAAATAAAATGTCCAATGTTAATAGTGAATGATAGAATTAAATTAAAGTAAGGTCTGTCGTATTAGTATGTCATATAGGAATTAATTTGACTAATTAAAATTAAATTAATTAATTAAACTAAGAGTTAAATTATTAAGATTCTAATGTAACGCGATGTTATGAGAGAAGAAAAGACAAAATAAGTGAGAAGAAATAGAAAGAAATTCGAATATAAGTTTAACTTAATTGTGTGTTTTAAGTGTTAGTGAATAATAACTATCTAATTTAACTAACTAAATAACGTATAGGTACATTAAAAAAAAAAAAATATTAATCTAATACTTGTGTGAGATTTATTTTCTCTTTTCATAATTTCTTCTTTTTATATTTCGTTCTCTTTTTTTTTTTGTTCTTTCATTTCATTTTTTTTCTCACATTTCATTTTATTGATAATAATTCAATTAAGAAGTTAAGTTAACTAATTAATTAGTATAGGATATGATGATCCATCCGTAGTCTTGATCCTGATGAATTCTTTTAGGCAAAAAATGTTCAAACGTTTACGTTGGAAAGAAATGTCATTTATCCCAGCATCCAAGAATTAAGTGCACATAGGATAATAAGTTCGACTTGTCGTCAGATATTGTTCCATGATTGTTCAACGAATATTCATATATCGTGTATGGACGTTAGACGAAGTTTCAATGTCAATATGTATACCTTGATTGTCTTTAGTTCAATTCTGTGATGCATATAGTGTTCAATGTAGTGATGATTGACGTATTTTAGGAATGTCAATGTTGATTATTCGTCGTCAATAGGATTACGTGACAACGCATCCGCCACAATGTTTTCAGTGCCAGGAATATGTTCAATGGAGAATTCAAATGGCTGTAGGATGATTGCATATCTGGCGAGTTTTTGGCTCTTGTGGTTAGATCGACGCAAAGATGCTACAGCACGTTGGTCGGTTTGTATGGTGAATGGAGCACCAAGCAAAAACTTTTCAAGTTTAGTTATTGCCCATATAACTGATAAAAGTTCCTTGTCCACTGTGGAATACTTTGTTTCTGCCGGCTTTAGCTTTCTTGAAATATATAAGGTAGGATGTAGAATGCCATCATGGTTCTGGAGCAGGCATGCACCAATGCCGTAGTTACTAGCATCTGTTCGTAAGAAAAATCTTTTGGAAGCATCGGGAAGTCTTAAAATTGGTTCATGCGAGAACAAATTTATAATTTTGTTGAAAGTTTCATTGCATGTACCAGTCCATGTCACCTTCACCGGCATGTCTTTTTTTAACAATGAAGACAATACAGCCGTGATGGATGACAAGTTTGGTATGAATCTACTGTAATATTGAACAAGTCCTAACAAACTCCTGACCTGTTTCTTCGTCTGAGGAACTGCTATGTTTAGAATTTTGGAGACCGTACTAGGTAACGTTCGGATATATCCCGATCCAATGATATGTCCCAAAAAGGTTATCTCATTACACGCGATTTGAACCTTTGTAGGTTTAGCAGTTAGATGATAATTCCTTAGAGTGTCGAAAACATATCTAAGTCCCGAAACATGTTCCTCAAACGACGAACTGAACAAGCATATGTCGTCAATATATGTAATAACGTCTGGTCTACCTGATAAAATTTGTCGCATCAGGCGAATGAAGGTAGCTGGCGCATTAACAAGCCCAAAAGGCATCACATTCCACTGGTATAGACCTTGTGGAGTGGAAAATGCGGTGTAGTACTTAGCCTTTTCGGTCAGTGGTATCTGCCAATAACCTTTAGTTAAGTCTATCTTACTAAATATAGTTGCGTTGGATAGACGTGGCAGTAAGTCGTCGATAAGTGGATGTGGTTCGCTGTCAACTATAGTCTTAGCATTTAATTTTCTATAATCAACACATAGTCTGATGTTATTGTCCTTCTTCCGGACAATCACTAATGGAGAAGAGAATGGCGAATTACTAGTCTCAATGATTCCCAGAGACAACATCTGTTCAAGTTCCTTAGTAGTTTTAGCAAGGAAATGTAAAGGAACCGAATAGGGATGTACACGAATAGGTGTATCATCATTGAGAGTAATGTCATGACTGATAGCCGATGTGCGACCCGGGACGTCGGTCAATACATCTGGATAAGATTGTAATAGATTAGCAATCTGTAGACGCTGTTGCGGTGTAACCGTTGAAGAGATGGTTACATCCCGCCAAGATTCAGTAGGTTGAACTACTGGTACCGGTAACGGTAACTGTACCTCAGGAAAAGAAGATTCTTCTTCCTGGATGACAGATAAGTTAGAATAATAACAAGTAGATACTGTGTTGTCATCTAGTTCATGAAAAATTGACTGTAAGTGTTCAGGACGTGTATGAAATTGCTTGAGCATGTTAATATGAAATATCTTTTTGTGTCCCTTGATATCTAAGACGTAATCAACGTCGGAAATTTTATCAATGACTTTGTAAGGACCAGTAAAGAAAAGAAATGATGAATGACTATTATGAGTCATTAATGATATGAGACAATTGTATTACCATAGCATGTTATCTGCGTGACGCAGCATTAGGTACTAATTGTAACCGTAGACAATGATGGTTAAAGTAAGCACCATTATCATGCTCGATGACCATTCGAGCATCTCTATTGTTACGAAATGTAACTATCGCTTCACCATACCTGTCATTGGTAGGTGACAACAACCGTACAAACATAACGTCTGCCGTGTCATTAAAGAAATTGCTAAGTGCTTGCCATCTGGTACCTTGTGGCAGATTGCGCACTAACACGGTGCGAGAATATGCACCCTTCCCAATGTAAGTGGGATCAGTGTCACTAACGTGATAAATAGTTCTTCTATTTAATCTTTTGGATATGGTAGTCTTATGAGATGATGTCTCATAATGATTGACATATTTATTTGTCCTAATTTTATTAGTTAAGTTCATAAGAACTTCACCATCATTACCTTTGTCTGGGATATTTTCTCTTTGCCCATTTTCAACAATTTCATTCAGATCACTGTTAATACGATCTTGTCGCCAACATTTATTTTCTGACTTGGCAGTATTCTCTTGAGAAAAGGTATATCTGCCTCGAAATGATTTTCTAATCTTCCTAGGATGGACTGGTTGCTTAGTATACTTTTTATCCTGTAGGAGAGTCTTATCCTTCTCCTTATCGATTTTCAGAATGGTACTGAGACTGAAATTGGAGAAAACTGTGCCACATGTATTTATTTTGTTGGCCCGTAATGTAGCTGTTGCAATGACAGCGTTAGCATTGCAATAAGATTGCACATTCTTTAATTCCCATTCATCAATTTCCTGTGGGGAACAATCCTTACTACCATGGATGCGTCCCAACATCAGATCTGCAATTGGATTCTGAAGCATGCATACCTTAACTTGTCCTGAAAAGAAAGGTGTATTAACATGGACAAGAGCTGTGGGGTAAAACTCAATAGTTCCACCAAATGTCATGCAGCGTACATATTCTCCTGTCGCACAGCTAGGATGTACAAGCGACTGACGTACACCAATCGTTGTGGATCCTGAATCCCTCAGCACTGAGACGACGGATCCATTAACTAATCCCCTGTTAAAAATTAGTAAGCCTGTTCCATCGTTGACTGCAAGACCTACCTCTGGTGTAATATGTCCGCAGTTAAGCACTGTTTCTTTCGCCTTCTGAAAAATAAGATTGCATTGTTGGCAACTATTTGCCACATTATAATTAATAGCAAAACATGCAGCAGAAGACTGTGTTGTATTATTGTCAAGTGGGACCTGAGCTATAGGGGTAGTATTATTTGTAACTGCCGCCCCTGTATTATGGTTGTAATGAGATGATCCCCGAGAATGAGATCGATTCCGAGTATAATTGTTAGAATTATCTCGTCGTCCTCTATAGTAACTATTATCTCGATGTCTCGAGCCATGATTATTACCATTCCAGTTATTGTTATTATTGGGAGTATGTGATCGATTATAATTAGTGTTATGTTGACCATTGTGGTAGTTTGTTTGAGGTGAATAATTTCTATCTCGTGATCTACCTCTGTTGAACTCATTTTTATTGTTGAAATCATTATTATGTCCCTTCTGAAAGTTAACATTGTGATTTCTTTGGAACCTGCTTCTGTCTACACTGTGATGTCTTTGTTTGTTATTATGATTGTAGGCCATATTAGACGCTACAGGTAGAGGTTCTCTTAATGAGGAGTTAGAAATGGTTGCATTCGGATGTGCCGAACAGTAGTTTAAAGAAATTTTTTCTAACTCGTCCATAGTACCTGGTTTACGCTCCTGCAAATATGCAAAAAATGGCTGGCTAACCGAAGATAATACCTTATCCCGTAGTAGTAAATCAACTAATTTGTCGTATGATTTGTTGACTTCTGCCAGTTCAACCCATCTATTAAATGTATTGCGTATGTTCGCAATGAATCCTGCAAAATCTTTTGGAGATTCAGGTAAAATTCCCTTAAATTTCAACCTACAGTGTTCCTCGTCCAGGTGAAACCTTCGTAAAAGCAAGGACTTAATAGCACCGTAGTTATTTGCTATTGATGGGTCAGCATTTTGAGAAGCCGTCAGTGGTTCTCCAACCAAGAATTCATTTAACTTGAGTACCCATGACTCTTCAGGCAAATGGTTTGTTTTGCAAGTCTGTTCAAAACGTGACAGGAACGATGAAAGGTCGTCCACGTTTAAGTTGAGAGTGGGTAATTTAAAGTTGTAGAAATGTTTAGTTTGGCTGGATGACGATCCATTTTGTGCGTTATTATTCTGGTTTGCATCAGCACTTTGTGCTTGTAATCTTGCTGTCTCCAATTTAATACGCGCCAATTCCATTTCTTGTTGTAAAATAATTTCCTCTCGTTTCAATTTATTCTCTTCTTCCTGTTGAGCAATTTCTCTTAATCTATTTTCCTTGGCAATTTGCTTCATCTCACGTTCTGCTTCCTCTTTCTTTAATGCAGCCTTTTGTTCCTCTTCCTCTTTCTTTAATGCAGCCTTTTTCTCTGCTTCTTTTCTTTCACGTTCCTCCATTTCTGCTTTATGTTTTTCCAGTTCTGCCTCAGCAAACTGACGAAGTTCTTGAGATTTATAACCATATTCCTTACCAATTTTAACGAAATGGTCTATAGTAAGCATTTTGACTTTTATCTGTAAGTAATTATTGATAATTACTGATTAAAATAGTCAATAGTAGCTTCAGAGTAATTATTATACTTACTCAACTTAGGAATATTCAATATAAATAATCACAATAGTACTGAACTCGTATGTCTAAGTTTAACTAATAGACAATATTTTGTAACAATATTGTATCTAAATACGAACTATATCATAAATAGTTATGATATCTGTTAACTATAATGTAATTACATCACACAATTAATCTTAATATCCAATAATGTTGGGTATGATTCCTAGTAATTATATTGTTCAATGTACTAAGTCACTCTCTTAGTACCAGAAAAGTATATTAAATAATATACAATGGGTCTATTACCTCAAAGGTAGACTATAAGATTATTTTATTTGGTCAATATATATATTATATTATTATGCCCTAGGCATCTCTTATAAATTGTAGTGCTACTTTCTTGGACTATCACTGCATAATTATGCAATGTCCCATATTAACCTTAAATATCAGAAAAAATTAATTAAATTAAATTACAAGTGTATTATTGCATATAATATCATATTATTAATGTAGTATTTAATATATATCATGAGGACAAACAAAACAATGATGCAACTAAAGGGTACAAACAATGTCAAGACGCAAACAAGACATTTTCACAATTAAAAATGAATTTATGAACTAAATAAAACAAGCGGAAGTGTCACAAGCCAAATGAAGGGTCAAGGTCTGACCCGAGGTCAACTTAATATGCAAAGTACACAAAAAAAATGACTGCAAAAAATGATGACATCACAGGACTCATAGCGGACGACCATTTAACAATCATCAAATAAATGATAGTAAGAGGAGACTGGACGAAATAGTTAACGAACATGATACAAAACTGAATAAAATTGTGAACTGAGTACGAATAAAATACACCAGTTATCTACGGAACGGCACAGCTAACACAAATCGTCAAACGACAGCAGATTTGGACAGGTAGTCCAATGGCAAACCTCAATGGGGCTTCCAAAAGTGCAATCGTTTAACTGCCCTAAGACCGACTGAAATCTAGGTGGTCAGCTGTTCGCGACATTCCCCAGAGATTTCAGTTCCCTCCAACCGGCCCACTAATTAACAACACATTAAAACAACCCAAAAAAAAAAATACATGAAACACATTCAGAAAAGACATGCCTATGCAGGCAAAAGGCATGGACTCAGTATTACTGTTTGCAATGACGACAGCATTAAAAAAACTAGACTTATCTTTTCCGTTGCTTAGATCAGTGCTAGAGGTCGTCAACAGCTAGGCTAATGCCCCTGACTGTCTGCTCCTGTAGTCCATATCGTGTGTTTGCTTCAATGGCTCATGTTTCCCCTGGTTAGACTTAGAAAACGACTTTGGTTTCTCCGACAGATCACCTACACGACTTTCAGTGACGTCACGTTGTTAGGCATTAGAATGAGTAAGACGTCATCTTCGACTGGATCATGTGATCGAAACTTGATCATAAATATTATGGTTAACATGTGCGTAAGGAACAGAAGTTTGTTTCTTTTTTCTGTCGTTCCCCGCATTCGGCCGCCACTTTGTTGCTGAGTTATTTGCCGGTTGAAGATCATGCACTGAGTATGGTTACTTTAGTGATCTCTTGTTAATCGTGCTTTGTTTAGTATTACGCGAATTAGGGTGAAGGTGTTCATACAACTCAGTAGCATGGTATGAAGAAGTAGTTCATGTAACTTGAACTCAGCAACATTAATGAAGTAATTAATGCCTTCAGATTGAGTCCGTAATATTTAATCACATGTACACACAGGATGATCATTTCAAATAGGAACAGAACATAAGTCCTTATAAGTCATGCATAAATTAATCAATAACGTAGACTGCTGGTTTACGTGTCAATGTCCGTTTAAGGATACAATGCAGTATTGTCGTCAGAACATCACAGCTATATGCACGCGCAGCTAGACATGGCTACCTGCCGACAGTGAGACTGCGAGTCTGAATATTTCATACGAATTTGACGATTATTCTCCTCCTTCTGAGAATTCTAGTTAAATACTAACCTCCATAAATTTTCCTCTCATATAGAGTTCTAGGACTGACCCTGGTCCATCAAAAATGCACATATAAATGGCTATATCATGCCATTGAATTGGAAGGTTAACAAAACGCAGCTATTCAGCTTGGCGGTCAAGTAACAAAGGGTAGCGTCTCCTAGTTACCGACTGTGTCCTAAACAACGCTAGACACGTCATAATCGATCGTGTATGGAGCGTTCAATAATTGAAACATCTATCGCAATATATTAAATGTCTTAACCTTTACGATTGCACGTCTGCTAACCTTTAGCAGACGGCGTTAATAGCATATACCGTAACAGTCAAACATAGTTTCTCTTATTCGTTGCATGCTAATCCACAGGAACGGTTACAGAATCCTAAAGAAAGAAAATGTCCCAGAAAGGTAATAAGGAGCATTCGAAGATAAATAAACCCTGTAAATGAAGAGTTCAAGGTGAAGATCACACAGTCTCATAAAGCGGAAACCTAGACTTGGGAAATCTCGAACACATCACACCCATTCGACATCAATCTGTCTGTCTGCCTATCTGTGTCTGCCTGCGTCTCTCTGTCTGTGTTTGTGTCTTAGTCGGCCTTTGTGTGTGTGTGTGTGTGTGTGTGTGTGTGTGTGTGTGTGTGTGTGTGTGTGTGTGTGTGTGTGTGTGTGTGTGTGTGTGTGTGTGTGTGTGTGTGTGTGTGTGTGTGTGTGTGTGTGTGTGTGTGTGTGTGTGTGTGTGTGTGTCTCACGTTGCCAGTTTGTCCTAACTTTCTGTTTATTTTTATCTATCTGTTTCCAACGTTCGTTATGAGACCCAGATTAAGCACCATTTTTACAAATAAGAAAGGATTACGTCAACACAAATATCCTGGCCAGTTGCGCAAAGAGATCTTGTAACTCAGATTAGAAGGAAGCAATCCGCTGTCTGTGGATGTATTATGGAAAGATAATTTATACAATATGGAGGGACAACAGGAAAGATTGAAGGAAAAAGATAGTCGAGGAAGATGAGGGGGACTGATGTAAGACGTGAAGTGCGAGGGATGGTTATGAAAAAAAAAAAATCGAAAAAGGTGATTCGTCTTACGAGGATAAAAGACAAAGAAAATAGCCAACGTTGCGGGCACAAGGCCTTCGCCAGGGAGAGGAAAGAAAGTGAGAGCTAAACAGGACACATAAGAATCTAAATAAAAATAAATATAAAAACTGGGTACTTCCCTAAAAGCATCTGTAACCGTTTAGGTGGTTAAGAGGGAAAATTCGGTTACATTTATTTTTAGGAGATTGATTTTTATAATTAATATTAGCTGAGTTTTAGTTTATAGTCTAAGGGGAATAATCGATAGAACGAGAAGAAAGAGTCAAGAGTTGTGCTTACATCCCTTGGTTGAGGATTGCGTTGTTTGATGTTTTGTTTTGGTAAAGTGAGCCAGAGGAACAATTGAAGTGTTTTAAATGGCCTGGTGAGTTGTTTGTCAGAAAAAAGTGTTCTGGAGTGTTCGAAAATAGTCGTCGTTGACAATCGATGTTTTAGATTAAATCAGTTTGCTCCCAGATGTGATAGAGTTAGCTTCTAGAAGTGGTAGCGAGTAGAAATTTCATCGGGCGATAAGCCAATAGTTGTGGTTGCTTATGCGGTGGCAGTAACAGTGAACTATCCCCCAGACGTCTATCTCGATGTTTGCCACATTTGTGTATGACAGTTTTTATTAATTCTGAGGACGAGATGTCAGTGTTCCCTGTGAGAAAAATGTGTTGTGTTCGAAAGAGCAGGTACGTTGAACATTATAAGTTTTATAACTAGAGGGAAGAACAGTAGACATGCCGACAGTCCTAGTGAGCAGTATGGCTTGGTAAACGCACATCCCTGGCGGTTAGGCCAGTTTCTTTAACCAGATACGCCAAGAATAGCTGCAGATAAACAGTTGAGAACAAAAGTGAGAAAGACAGTTAGAATAATGAATACAGTGGAAAATAAAGAACTAGCAACAGTGATTATCAACTTATATAGCTAGTAGCCACTAGAACAGTAACCAACAAATGAAAGAAGCTGAGAGGTTACGATTGCACGGCGCACCATAATGTTCACCAGTCAGCACATATTTTTGAAGGATGAAGAAGATTTGATGTAAAATTGCTAAGTTCAAGATATAAGCTCTCAGATTAATTGTGCAAATAAAGTCTCCATGTTCATCATGAAAGAATGTCTACTGTTGCCGTCTTACACAACGTATTGGAGTGTGTGTCAGCAAGCATGCTATTAACGTGAAACACAAGCAGTCTACTGATAGGGCTAGAGATACGAACCTATTCGATCAACAAAAGCAGAAATAGAGAATAGTAGACAAGTCCGTACACGGACACACCGTTAAAACCTAACAAGCCTGTCGAAAGGAGAACGCACCACAAGCAAATGAAATGGCTGCCTCTTCCGGAGGTAAACAGTAGATATTAGAAGCTAAGAAACGAAACTGAGCAAGAAGCTACCCAAACGTAATAATAATGAGTACTAGAGGCAGAAGAGGACAGAATGAGTAGAACATAAAGAAATAATTAAATAAAAACATTAGAAATACAAAAGAAATACGATACGTCAAGGCCTTAAATCCTACCCCCTGCAGACCCAAGTAGAACAGTCCCAATTAAGATGGTTTGGCCATGTCTGCAGAATGGGAGAAGATCGGCTACCACGACAAGCATGGGAAACAAAGAGCCAAGGATCCAGACCCCGAGGACGACCCAGAGTCCGCTGGGAGGACAACATTAGACAATCTTTGAAGGACCGAGGACTAGAATGGAACCAGGCCAGGAGGAAGACAGCCGATAGGATAGTCTGGCGCTCTCTCTTCCAAACCTCTACACCTCACGGTAGAAGGGGAACGACTAAGTAAGTAAGAAATACAAAAAATTAATTAATTTAAAAAAAAAGAGGGATGGCGATCGACGGAGAGTAGTAGTGGAAAGGGTCACCTCAGACAAAGGAGTGTAGGGTGTTAAATCCGCCTGGTTTGAGCGATGGATGAGAAATTTCTCAAGCTGGAATCGGCTGGCAGAATCTGATCACAGTGACCTGGATGTCGATGGGACCCTGGATGTCAGGACCATTAAAGTGAATGGCTATTGGTGTAGATTTACCCTCTTAAGACGAATCACCTTTTTTCGATTTTTTTTTTCACTCCTCAAAGAGGAAAGGGACGGAGGGGAGGGGGGAAGAATAGGATGCACAGAGAGCGAGCGAGAAAGAACAAGAGAGAGAGAGAGAGAGAGAGAGAGAGAGAGAGAGAGAGAGAGAGAGAGAGAGAGAGAGAGAGATTTTTTTGTCATACTCATCCCACGGAAAAGATGACAGAATATGACAAATAGAGAAGTTGCTCTGCAATGGAAAGAAGTCAACAACAGGGTTGGTAAATAGTACATGGGGACAGGAGGCTGTTGGGAGACAGGTTCAACTTCGTTATCTAGAACTGTACTCAAAGATGAAGTAGAGATCCACGAAGACTCACAGAGATAAATGGGTGGAACACGTCACGAGGACATGCCGTCGAAGATGCCTACCAGTTTACTTTCAAAGGAAGATGGAACAAATGTTGATGATCCAGTGTAGCCAACCACGGTTGTGGAGTCGGGCAAAAAACTTTACGAGTCTGACTCCGAATCTGAAATTTTAGAAGCCCGACTGCGACTACAGTTTTTTAATTGTCATTTGTATAAAATTCGGAGACCGGACATTTTTTACCGACAAACTCTAAAACTCCGGCTCAATGGCCCTGTAGCCAACCTTATTTGTGGAAACGAAGTTTAAAGAGGAAAGGGGCGGGCGGGAGGAAGGAATGGGATACTCGAACAAGCAAACGGAATAGAATTTTTATTTAGAAGCAGTGTTTTGGGAAAATATCATCATCACCACCACCACCACCACCACCATCATCATCATAACCTGATATGTTCGTATCTGAGGTCGATTGCATGAATCACCAACGTCTTCTGTCTCTTGTCTTGATCGTGCACTCTGATAGACTCTTCCCTGTCTCTTTGTTGATGTTATCTTCCCACTTATATCGCTGTCTTCCTCTTGCACGTTTACCTTCATCATTATGACCTTCAAGCAAGGTGTTACGTCTTTTTATATGAGAAAAATGTTTTAAATAACTTTAATCTCATCCATGATTTCTATTTTTGTTACTACCATTTCTACGACCTTATTATTTGTTTTCTTTTCTGCCCATGAGATGCGCCTCATTATTTTTGTATATCAAAATCTCAACGTACCTAATTCTTTCTTCTAACGGCTTGTTCGTTCATTCCTTCAATAATCACCATCCCTTTCAACTCCACAAGGAGCATTGACCATCAACTCCACAAGGAGCATTGACCATGATTTCCACAAGGAGCATTGACCTTCAACTCCACAAGGAGCATTGACCTTCAACTCCACAAGGAGCATTGACCTTCAACTCCACAAGGAGCATTGACCATCAACTCCACAAGGAGCATTGACCATGATTTCCACAAGGAGCATTGACCTTCAACTCCACAAGGAGCATTGACCTTCAACTCCACAAGGAGCATTGACCTTCAACTCCACAAGGAGCATTGACCATCAACTCCACAAGGAGCATTGACCATCAACTCCACAAGAAGCATTGACCTTCAACTGAACAAGGAGCATTGACCTTCAACTCCACAAGGAGCATTGACCTTCAACTCCACAAGGAGCATTGACCATCAACTCCACAAGGAGCATTGACCATCAACTCCACAAGGAGCATTGACCTTCAACTCCACAAGGAGCATTGACCATCAACTCCACAAGGAGCATTGACCTTCAACTCCACAAGGAGCATTGACCTTCAACTCCACAAGGAGCATTGACCATCAACTCCACAAGGAGCATTGACCTTCAACTGAACAAGGAGCATTGAACTTCAACTCTACAAGGAGCATTGACCATGAACTCAACAAGGAGCATTGACCTTCAACTCCACAAGGAGCATTTACCATCAACTCCACTAGGAGCATTGACCATCAACTGAACAAGGAGCATTGAACTTCAACTCAACAAGGAGCATTTACCATCAACTCCACTAGGAGCATTGACCTTCAACTCCACAAGGAGCATTGACCTTCAACTGAACAAGGAGCATTGAACTTCAACTCTACAAGGAGCATTGACCATGAACTCAACAAGGAGCATTGACCTTCAACTCCACAAGGAGCATTTACCATCAACTCCACTAGGAGCATTGACCATCAACTGAACAAGGAGCATTGAACTTCAACTCAACAAGGAGCATTTACCATCAACTCCACTAGGAGCATTGACCATCAACTGAACAAGGAGCATTGAACTTCAACTCTACAAGGAGCATTGACCATGAACTCAACAAGGAGCATTGACCTTCAACTCCACAAGGAGCATTGACCATCAACTCCACAAGGAGCATTGACCATCAACTCCACAAGGAGCATTGACCTTTACTCCACAAGCAGCATTGACCTTCAACTCCACAAGGAGCATTGACTATCAATTCCACAAGGAGCATTGACCATCAACTCCACAAGGAGCATTGACCATCAACTCAACAAGGAGCATTGACCATCAACTCCACAAGGAGCATTGACCATCAACTCCACAAGGAGCATTGACCATCAACTCCAAAAGGAGCATTGACCTTCAACTCCACAAGGAGCATTGACCTTCAACTCCACAAGGAGCATTGACCTTCAACTCAACAAGGAGCATTGACCATCAACTCCACAAGGAGCATTGACCATCAACTCAACAAGGAGCATTGACCATCAACTCAACAAGGAGCATTGACCATCAACTCAACAAGGAGCATTGACCTTCAATTCCACAAGGAGCATTGACCATCAAATCCATAGGAGCATTGACCATCAACTCCATAAGGAGCATTGACCATCAACTCCACAA
The DNA here is from genome assembly GCA_024509875.1 of Oreohelix idahoensis. NCBI lineage: Eukaryota > Metazoa > Mollusca > Gastropoda > Stylommatophora > Oreohelicidae > Oreohelix > Oreohelix idahoensis. Next base: position 164,421 of record JAMPIV010015114.1, on the reverse strand, counting down.
GGAGCATTGACCATCAACTCCACAAGGAGCATTGACCATCAACTCAACAAGGAGCATTGACCATCAACTCAACAAGGAGCATTGACCATCAACTCAACAAGGAGCATTGACCTTCAATTCCACAAGGAGCATTGACCATCAAATCCATAGGAGCATTGACCTTCAACTCCACAAGGAGCATTGACTATCAATTCCACAAGGAGCATTGACCATCAACTCCACAAGGAGCATTGACCTTCAATTCCACAAGGAGCATTGACCTTCAATTCCACAAGGAGCATTGACCATCAAATCCATAGGAGCATTGACCATCAACTCCACAAGGAGCATTGACCATCAACTCCACAAGGAGCACTGACCATCAACTCCACAAGGAGCATTGACCATCAACTCAACAAGGAGCATTGACCATCAACTCAACAAGGAGCATTGACCTTCAATTCCACAAGGAGCATTGACCATCAAATCCATAGGAGCATTGACCATCAACTCCACAAGGAGCATTGACCATCAACTCCACAAGGAGCACTGACCATCAACTCCACAAGGAGCATTGACCTTCAATTCCACAAGGAGCATTGACCATCAAATCCATAGGAGCATTGACCATCAACTCCATAAGGAGCATTGACCATCAACTCCACAAGGAGCATTGACCATCAACTCCACAAGGAGCATTGACCATCAACTCAACAAGGAGCATTGACCATCAGCTCCACAAGGAGCATTGACCATCAACTCCACAAGGAGCATTGACCATCAACTCAACAAGGAGCATTGACCATCAAATCCATAGGAGCATTGACCATCAACTCCACAAGGAGCATTGACCATCAACTCAACAAGGAGCATTGACCATCAGCTCCACAAGAAGCATTGACCATCAACTCCACAAGGAGCATTGACCATCAACTCAACAAGGAGCATTGACCTTCAAATCCATAGGAGCATTGACCATCAACTCCACAAGGAGCATTGACCATCAACTCCACAAGGAGCATTGACCATCAACTCAACAAGGAGCATTGACCATCAACTCAACAAGGAGCATTGACATTCAACTCCACAAGGAGCATTGACCATCAACTCCACAAGGAGCATTGACCATCAACTCCACAAGGAGTATTGACCATCAACTCAACAAGGAGCATTGACAATCAACTCAACAAGGAGCATTGACCATCAACTCTACAAGGAGTATTGACCATCAACTCAACAAGGAGCATTGACAATCAACTCAACAAGGAGCATTGACCATCAACTCAACAAGGAGCATTGACCATCAACTCAACAAGGAGCATTGACCTTCAACTCCACAAGGAGCATTGACCTTCAACTCCACAAGGAGCATTGACCATCAACTCCACAAGGAGCATTGACCTTAAACTCCACAAGGAGCATTGACCATCAACTCCACAAGGAGCATTGACCTTCAACTCCACAAGGAGCACTGACCATCAACTCCACAAGGAGCATTGACCATCAACTCAACAAGGAGCATTGACCATCAACGCCACAAGGAGCATAGACCATCAACTCCAAAAGGAGCATTGACCTTCAACTCCACAATTAATATTGACCATCAACTCCACAAGGAGCATTGACCATCAACTCCACAAGGAGCATTGACCTTCAACTCTACAAGGAGCATTGACCTTCAACTCCACAAGGAGCATTGACCTTCAACTCCGCAATGAGCATTGACATTCAATCTTATAAGGAGCTTTGACCTTTAATCCCATAAGGAGCATTGACCTTCAACTCCACAAGGAGCATTTCCTTCAACTCCGCAAGGAGCATTGACCTTCAATTCCACAAGGAGCATTGACCTTCATAAGGAGCATTGACCATCAACTCCACAAGGAACATTGACCTTCAACTCCACAAGGAGCATTGACCTTCAACTCTACAAGGAGCACTGACCTCCATAAGGAGCATTGACAATCAACTCCACAAGGAGCATTGACCTTCAACTCCACAAGGAGCATTGACCATAAACTCCACAAGGAGCATTGACCTTCAATCCCGTAAGGAGCATTGACCTTTAACTCCACAAGGAGCATTGACCTTCAACTCTCAAGGAGCATTGACCTTCTACATACTTATGCCAAATTTTTCCAGTCAAACATCAGCACAATATCTTTTTATGTCATCCTCATCATTTTCAATTCCGTTTCCACCTCTCTTTCCTTGTGTTTTTGGTCGACTTCTGCTTCTTTTACTCTGGTCATTCCAAGCTAAAGACTACCGTGTAATGCTATCAACAGGCGTCCGTAATGTGTGTCTTATCAATAGACAGTGTCTTCTTCTTACCTCGTGTTCCACTTTCACTTGTCTGGTCTTGTTATGAGTTCCACATGAGTGATCTTGTCATCAGTTCCACATTAGTGATCTTGTCGCATCACATCAGTCCTTCTATTCTATGCACCAGTTTTTCCAATGGCAAATAATTTTTGGGGAAAAATAGTGGAATGTTTATTTTAACTTATTTATTGTAATTTTCGGAGTGGCTAAGAGGTATGGCGTCCGCCTTGAATTCTAAAGGTACCGGGTTCGATTCCCAGTTAAGGGAATATAATTTATGGACATTTTTTTACAGAACCAATAGTCCTAATCATATCATACTCCCCCCCCCCCCTGTTCTCCTGGGTAGTGAGATCGGATGCCTAGCCTTCTCGGATGACAGCGAAAAGACAGGATGTCCCATGTGCAAGCTGCGCACGTTAAAAATTCCACGGCAGTTTAAAATCGTAAAGAGTAGGCCATACAGCCGCTGTCCTGGCAAAATTTAAAAATTGAGAAATCTACCCACCACAATAATATTTCTTGAAGGTGTGGTTCCTATATACACACATTGGGATTTTCGCATGTGATTGCTTGGATCCAGGCTTCCTTGCAAGGGGACCAGGTACAGTGTCAGCTCCAGGCTGCAATAAGGTCAAACAAAAAAATGATGATTATTATTATGATTTTATGTATTTGCTTAATATGTGTGCGCTCTCTCTGTGCTATTTTCTTTGAAGTTATTATTGATCATTGTATTTATTTCTCTTTATATGGATGTGAAAGAATTGTCCGTTCTCTTTTCCAGGCATTCAAATATATCGCCGACAATATTAATCCACTTCTCGTTTTCTGTACTTAATTGCTGTTTTTACTCCCTGCCCTCAACTCTTGTCATGTCGGGACTTCAGCGACCATCTTTTTTCTGATTAGGGTAATCAATCACTTTCGTTTGAACCCATATTGACACCTGGGATCTGTAAAGAGAAGTATGGTTTACTAAGGTGTAACACATTTTCTATCAGACAGTGCATGGGCATAACCCATTAAGACGTAAACAACATTGGGATGACCACAGTCGATTATCTTATCACTGATAATAGTTACGTCTGACCAGATTGTTGTTTGTTGGCTAGACAGGGTAAATGTCATAATCATTTCCGTACTAGTCGGAGAAGAAGGATCCATCATGAAAGAGATTACCTGCGATAGATTATGAAGTCGCGAGTGTAAACATGATTGATAATAAACCGAAGCTGATATACCTTATATGGAGAGGTGACTTGTAAACAATACATTTCTTGCGGGTATCACGCAGGAATTTTCTGTGGAAGGTAGGGGGAATATACCCCACTAAAATATACACTAATTGCATGCTATTGGTTTGACATTTGAGATGTTAAAATACAACATTTCAGATTGGAACCTTGTCATATAGCAGCAATCTGGATGCGTGCCGAATGTTGCCTTATAATCTAGTGCCTTTTGAGTTTAAGACACTGAGAATTTCAGTTTGTCAAGAATTGTCTTAGTCAGACAAGATAAAATAAAGAATAGGATCAGGATTCCATTTAAAGGAACAGACGCGTTTGACCCTCTTGTGGATTTGCACAAAGACAGCTCTACATTTATTAATACGCAAAACCCGGATTTCTAGGAACCTGAACACTACGTCTTTGTAAAGTAACACCCCAGACCACAGGTAAGATGCATCTTAATCAAGTTGCCTTAACTATTCCTCTGAGCCAGAAGTCTGTACTCCCAAAGATATTTGGGGCGAGGTGTTCATTTTATAATTCTTTTTTTTTTGCATTTATTAACATGTGAAAATTGCTAGTGGATGTCCAAGTCATATGAGGCTGGCAACCTCAGCATATAGAATGATGGTTTCATGAACCACCACTGCAAGAGCTGGTGACTGCTTTATGTGGGTTTCTCATAGAGAACTAAAAGCAGAGGTAGTCCCAAGTTCCATATGGAGCAGGGAGTGGATGATGACAGAACTAGTGTACAAATTAACCTTTTCAACCAGTGCATACGAAAATATAAACACGTTCAATATAAATGCAATGGATGTTTTCCGCTCACTGGGATTAACATTAATGCTCATAGAGGGTAAAGTTCTGAGCAGATGGGATGGAGGAATGAAAGGGGAGGGGGGGGACGGACATGATTTTCGTGTTAGGAAACCCAATACTCAGGAGAGTATTTGTTTCTCTCATATTTCATGATACTAGTCGGTAATACTAATTGGTGATTGTGGTAAGTTGGGAGTATATAAATATTTATAGGGGACTTAGTGTACTGACTGAGATCAGCTGTGAAGGTACCTGTATCTAATAAGTGTGGTGTGTTACAGATGACCTTACTTTGCTACCACATTTAGACCTCAATCAGACTTATTCTGGAATATTGTGATGACTACGTTGAATGTCTAGGGTTATGATATTGATGAAGTGTAAGTTCACAACAACAACAACAGACAGATAAACACTTTATTTAAGATTCACAACACTTTACACCACTATAACAAGCACATACATTTCACACTCTAGAAGACTAGCTTAAGTAAGACAAGTGTAAATTTTAAATTATGTATTAGTTTCTTTCAAGAATGGATATCCTGATCCAAATACAGAGTGAATCAGGAATCACAATCAAATGCAAACTCAATGTCTATGTACAAAATTTACACAAAGGATCTTTGTCCTGACATAGAATATTATTACAATAGGTGTGTAGGCTGTGATGTAGTATTATGAGGTAATACTGGCTTTTAAAGCTAGGTTGTTGTTTGTCATCACGACTTCATGTGTTTGTTACTGGTGGAAATAATATTGAAGGGATCACAGTTTCTTTTATTTGTAACAATACTGTCCCTCTTGATTTAATATTACAGTCAATTTTAGGGTGGGTTATACAAGGGTGAGCTGCTCTGGCTGACGAAACCTTAACTTAGGTGTCGGCGGCAGGAAAACTGTCTCCTCTGCTCGCTTGCTTCTCAGTTATCTTGACATACACCACTGGTCGATATCTTGGACAAGGAGTCTGCTGCCAGCCCTCTGGATCCAGCAAAACTCAGACCAGGTGCTGCTCTAATACTTCAGTACCACGGTCCCTGAAATAAGAAGGTTGTACCTCCTTCTTCAGAACTAATATATAGTATCTATTTCCACACTGAAGTACAGGACATTACAAACACAGAGTTCAGCGCTGTAGGCCAACTGCTAGCTTCTCATGTGACAATATACACCAGTATTCCTCTCCCTAATGGTTACAACGCCTCTGCAATTCCAGCATTATTTCCTTCTATTCAATAAGATAGGTGTCATAGTACTATTTGGCAATCCCATATATGCCTATACAGTTATACTCCTCTCCGACAAGTTTTTTTCTCATGGTGGAGCAATATCTAGGCTTTGCCTCTTGTTTGTTACTGAACCACACACATACAGACATAAATTATCAATTCACATTCAATTTTCATCTAAAAGATATCAAATATGTCTAGCTTACCACAATTCAAGGAAATATTAAACAAGTACGTTGACTGGCGATGAGTTATGGCACAATTCCGATCTGCCTCTGTCCCAGGCTTTTATTAGAAAAATATGAGCTGGTTCTCAACGCACGTGCTTCTACAAAGTTTATTTTCAAAAGTGGCCCTGAACTGACGCTTCTATTTGACTATATCAAATGGTCTAACCAATGAGACCATGTTTACAAATGCCTTTGAAAAAATTTACCCTTCCTACCGTTTCCATTAACAACCAAAAATAGTATTTGCAGTCGACTAATCAGGTTTCGCCTTACATATCACTCTAGCCAATCAAATCGTATCTAACGTGTTGGCCTCATTCCCCTAAAGCAGTGTGTCCAAACATGCCATTATGAGCAAATATGATCGTGTGCTGTCAGACAACACCACTATAGTATTTTGGCTATAATTTGTTAATTATTAGGCTATTTGCGTAACACCCAGCATATTCTTTGTCAGCAAGTCCTAAGGCACCCAAATATATAAGTTTAATGGGGCCAAGTGGCTTCGTTACAAATATGTTTTATTCTTGGATAGTCGTGTATTTTTTTTTTAAATTGTTTTAGAACCGCCACCTGTCCTGCCTTTTCGACTGTTCTGTCAGTATAAAGTCAGGATTTCAGACGTAAAACAGTATTGTGTCAGGTTTCCTAATAAGCATTAAACATGTTTTTTAAAACCTTACCTTGTATTGGTAGTGTTTTTTATTACTGTTTATTTGAAAAAAATCAAGCCTGCATGCCTTTCGCGTGGGGTGGCATTAATTTTTAAATCGCGAGACGACGTGGTGGTATTGCCAGCGTTCCTCCGTACATATCTCTCTCTCTCTCTCTCTCTCTCTCTCTCTCTCTCTCTCTTCTAAGCCCGTCTGTCTTTTAGTTTACGTAGTGTATATAATGACATTAATGTAGTATTATATCTAGGTCATTAAGCAGTTTGCGTATCTCAAGGTTTTCTAAGAAACACAGTACTAGTTTTATTTATTTTTTTTGAAACGCGTGTAGTTTATGCAGACAGAGCATAAAAAGGGGTTTTTCTTGTTCAGCCCTTATTTCTTTCTACAACACCGGCGTACGCTATTGTGACCGCACTGTTCTTTTACCATTCTTCTTTCCTTTTATTGAATTACTTCGTTAGGCTTTACATTTATTTTCTCATTTATATATGTGGATTAGAATTTTTCACGACAGTGATGCTATCTGTGGAACAAGTGTGTGAAAGAAGTAGCCTTCAGTCAAAGCTAAACATCTACAGCCGACGGTCTTAACAGACGCTGGACCATCTTCGCAATTACCCCACGATACTACGAGGGATGTGTTGAGGCCAACAGACTTGACCAGTGACGAGAGTGGACCAGCCCATAACCTGCAAAGAACAAACATCGGCTGGAGCAGAAACCAACCGACATCTTACTGGCAGCTAAGTACACACTTAAAGGTGCCAAGTGAACTCTTTTTTTTTATTTAAACAATTCGAAAAAGAAAATGCGTTATCCAGATCACCACACGTGATGAAATTTTAAAGACTCTATCTAATTCACCCCACCCTTATTTATTTTACATTGTTAACGATAATTGACTATTAAATTTTGTTACCTGTATATATACAAATTTATAGTTGATTTAATCATTTTTGAGTGAATTGCACCCGTATGTCTCATGCGTTTTAAATACTTATAAATGTTAAAGTAATATTTTACTGATTTAAATCAGTTGGAGGCTTATCAGAACGAGCAAAATTCTTACTCATAAAATGTCTGGGAAGATATAAAGTTTACGCGGCCTGTATCCTATCAGCCGCAGTACTTGATTTCTTAAATTCCAATGAGGCTGTCTAGAATTGAAGTACCATTCTTTAATTCGCATCTTTGCCAAGAGTAATCTTGAGCAACAGATAGACACCTTTGAAGACCCTCAGTAGATACTCTGAATTTTGGCCACTGTTGGATCATCACTGCAGAGCAAGGGGAGGAAATCCTGTGACAATGGAGAAGAGAACTGGAGACAGAAATGAAAGGTATTAAAAGACTGTAGGCTGATGGCACGTGACAGGAAGACTTGGCATGACACTGGGGAAGCCCTATGGTCACCTTGGAGGGAGCTAAAAGCGTAAGGAGTGAAATAATTAATTGACTTAATTTGACCCCAAACAGCCAAACCTAAAGCTGACGTAATTGTAAACAAAAATATGACGACACGACGTCCACTATTGTTACCTCGTCTGCGTTTTTCTCCTTACCCCTAAAGATTAAGCGTCCGATTGGCAGAGTGCTTAGAGCGCTGGTCTCTCGTGGCAAAGATGCTGGGTTCGAATCACGGTACTGACACGCTCCAGTCTACCCAGCTGTAAATGGGTACCTGATTATGCTGTTTGAGTTAGGGAAGGAAAAGACAGTGAGGAAGGGAACTAGTCATCTGTAGTAGTTTTTGATATTATTGTATGGTTGATATGTTACCTAGTGTACTGTATGAGGTCAGCTGTGAAGGCTCCTGAGATAAAAGTTTATGGGAGTTACAGGAGGCCTTTCTGCTACCACTTTACCACCTCAAACAGACCTATTCTGCTATAATGAGTGTTAGCTACGTTAAAAGTCTAGGGTACTGAAATGTAATGTGTAGGTAATAGAATACACTGACACACACATGTAAATAATAAGTCTAATAATAATACTAAACTCTACAATACACTGAACTAACACTGGCTGTTAAGTTTAAATTTAAAATCTTTTAAAATTTATTAGTTCTGAACCAAATGTTTCTTTTGGTCAGAACTTATGAAATGATAGGTATTTATCAATGAAATGCATATATATATTGCATAATCAAATATAACTTTTGTACATAGGTCTATTATTACAATGATTAATATTAATGACATCTACAAAGTCCTGGGAACACTAGCACTAGATGGTTAGTTGGGGTGGCATCATCATGCTCAATCTTTGTGTATACAGTTCATAGTCCTTAACATAGGGACTGATCTTAATGTATCTATACAATCTTTATTTCTCTATTGATGGTGGGAGTTGTTAATGAATCTCCAGCAGGCCAGGTTGCAGTTTACTGGTCTGTAATGACGTAGTACAGAATTCTTGTGGCCCACTCCTCTCATTTAGCTGAAGTAAATAGTTAGGCTGCACCGACACTGCTCTTGTACTTCTACAAGATTATCTGGCACAATCGTAGTGCCAGATCAGAAACTCACAATTCTGAAACAAAAGTTGTGCCATGTGTCAGTACTCTATTCACTGCGCCACTCTTACACACACACACCACAAAACAACATTACACAGACTGATTCAGATCTATCTGACCAACTCAACACATCTCACCCAGTTGTTATCAATTTGTACAGGTTCCCCAGGACTGCACTGCATCCGAAATATGTTCAATAGTTTCCTCTTCTATTAAATAAGGTGGGTGATATGTTTCCACTGATGTCAATAATCGATCCTCCTTCCATAGTCTTCGATAGGTTTTCATTTATTATTAGTTTGTCTCTAGGCCCTGGACTGCGGCGGGGGACCTAGAGCAAGCACTCACTTGTCGTAATCATTTTTCATGATATGGCAGTATCAATCACTCAAAATATTAAATAAACAAGATAAATGTTTTTGGCCTTACCAGAATTCAGAATTGAGAACACAGTTAGTTAGGACTAGCAAAACTCAGCTGAGCTGCTGGCTAGAGTATGGCGTCCCACTGAATTTTATTTATTATTTCCTGGAAAACACCACTAGCAGTCAAGAACTGTGTTACTGGACAGTCTTCTTTAAAATGGCACAAATGTGCGTCTCTTTCTTGATAATATAAAATGCGTTGGCCAATCAGATCGGAAGACTAAGCTTTTCAATTTAAATTTTGAAAATAAAGTCAAAAGTACATCTCAATTTTTCAAATGTACGTCGGTCACATTTTATCTTTTCCCAAAATTTCACTTGTTTTTTGGACTAACTACATGTAAAAACTGCACAAACCTGCCCTTAAGTTATTTTTAGCCACTATCTCCCGACTTTGCCCCTCTAGTTCATTGCAGTTTGATTTTTGCATTTTTAGGGCTCAAGGACACCAAAACGTAATTTTTGTGAAGTATGCCCAGAAAACTGTTCGCCAGTCTGATGTGAACAATACATTCTTTCGTCAATATCTTCCGTGTTATCTGTCCGTCTGTATAATTAAAAGTATATTATTTCTCTGCTCAAGATGGGATATCAAACTAGCTAGGTTTTATTTTCATAACTCTACTATTAAAGAAAATCATACTTTTCTCAAGGTTAGTTTTTTGAAATGTGTTTTCGAACCTTCTCCACGGCGTTTGCCGCTGAATTCAAATAAAACAACCAAGTACCGTAAAAACGTCCAAGATATGACTGTTCTAACCAGAGCTAAGGTTGTTTTTCTACCAATTTCTTACATTGTGTCAACTAGTGGCGTGATTTTTTTTCTTTAAACTACAACTTGCGTCTTTCTACCTTTTAGATTCAAGCACGTGTTCAGTCATATTTTTCCTTTTTTTTATCTCCGTTTCCCTCCCGTCAAAAGGGTAAACCGTTTCGTCTGCATGTCTAACTAGTTAGTTTGAATGGCGGTAGGAACCGCGGGCGTAGGTGAAGAAGTCACGGCATATCTTACGTATATTTTTATCCCTACATGTTATCTTACCCGTTATCTTTATAATTTGAGATATTTTAACGTTTTATCACGGTAATTTCACCACATCATCCCACCTCTCGATCCTGGACCTGGTATAGTGAAGTCTCTAACACTTCACTTCCCTATGGCAGTATCTGCTATGGGACTACCTTTCCTTTTAGCCAAAGATTAAAGACGAGTATCTTAATCGCCGTCATTATCAACAACATCGAGACCTTACAGCTCTATGTGGAGCAAAGGGACGCAATAAACACATGCCAAGTTTCCTGTCCTACGTCATCAGTAGAGTTCTTTCCCTGTTTTTATGTTATCCAATTTATGTTGATCTCCGGTTCTTTTCTCCATGTGTGTGTGTGTGTCTGTCTGTCTGTCTGTCTGTTTTTCTTCCTCTATTTCTCTTTCCATGTGGATTCCAGAACAGGGGATATCTTGTAATGCTATTAGCTAGTTTACTTAGTGCAGTGCTTCTTAGCCAGTGGTGCATGCAACAACCCCCCCCCCCCCCCCCTCTTGGGGAAGCGAGACATACCTTTAGGGGGTGCTAGACAATGCCAGATCTTTTATAAGGCGGTTCATCATTAACATTATGTCATATACAGAAGTCAAATGTATTTGTACAAAATAGAACATTGACAATGTGAATTCTGTACCGGATCTAAGCCACATTTAGTAAATAACATTTGTCCCAAAACATACTTGTATCTATTTTTCTAATTTTTGGCATATTTTGTGAGCTAGCAGATAATGGGGTGCGAGGCTGCTTATGATGCTGTAAAGGGGAGCGAGGCTTCTTAAAATGTTGTGCTTAAAAAGTTATAAAGAGGTGCGAGGCTTCTTAAAATGTTATAAAGGGGTAAGAATGGAGTATGTCAGATGAGAACTGGATTAACTACCAGCAGGTCATCATCAGCCTTGGCAGAGAGTGTAGAAATTGGGGGAATGGAAGGAGCAGAACTGGAGATTAATCACCTGATACATGATCATTCCGTGGACGATGATGCCGTTGTGTATACAGATGGGTCTGTGATCCGCGGTGAGAAATCTGGTTGGGGCTTCTCTGCTCGGGTACAGGGCAGAATCGTCGCCGAACATAGCGGGGCTTACAAGATTACAACTTCCAGCATGAGAATGGAGGTCGAGGCTGTTACTGCAGCCTTAAGGTGGATAACTGAAACTTCATTAACAAAGGCAGTCATTGAGTCAGACTCTCAGTCCATGCTTTGGAAGGTTCGAAGTGGTTGGTTGCGGCATGAATGGAAAACATTCATAGAAGCTTCCAGTCTACAAGAGCTGGTGTGGGTATACTGTCCTGGTCATGCTGGGGTATGTGGTAATGAAAGAGCTGACAGACTAGCATCAAGAGCACCCACAGTGGGGACACTAGATATGGATAAGGGAGATATACTGAGAACAATTAATGATTGCCTGCTAGAGAATGACACTGCAATAGATGAATCATCAAGTTAAGACTGTTGGAATTTGGCATCAAACGTAAGGCTAGTAGAGATGGACGTATGCGAGGATGCATCCGTCGTGTTTACAACCAGCGAGCTACAGGAACAGTTAGCATTCACACTCTTCGACATATACTGATGGAGACTGAGCACCTATGGGTTTGCCCGGAGTGCAATGATGTCAATTCTTTATAACAATAATAATAAAGGGGTGGGGGGCTTCGTTAAATGTTATAAAGGGGTGCGAGGCTTCTTAAGATAATGTAAAGGGGCGCGGGACCTCTAAAAGATTAAGAAACACTGACTTAGTATTTGCAAGTGTCTTCAGCTTAATTTCTGTTCCAATGACGTTTGGTTAATTCCATCAGTTCCATATCATTATGGTCGTAAAGCAGGCTTTGTCTCAGTAAGATAAAAAGGTTACAAGTAGTTGAGCAAACTTGTTGATAGCATTACAAGTCAGTCCTTGTTCTGGAATCTTCAAGGTATGAGAGGCAGAGGTAGACCAAAAGAAAATAAATATGGAGAAGAGACGTGGAGACAGAAGTGAAAATCACGAGGAAGACGTGGAAAGAACTAGAGATGATGGCACGTGACAGGAAGACTTGGCATGTGTTTGTTGAAGGACTATGCTCCTTGGGGAGCTAAAGGGGATTGATAGAAGATAGAAAAAAGGTTAAAAGTAGTCCCATAGCAAATACTGCCGTAGAGGAATGAAGTGTAAGAGACTTCAGTAAACTAGTTCCAGCTTTTTTTAGAGGTGACCAGTTCCCTGCCTCGCTACCTTTGCCTTCTCTACTTCAAAAGCAGTTAGTCATGTACCCAGTTACAACTGGGTAGTCTGGAACCCACCAATCGGATGCTCTAGTAAGTAGGTATTCTCGCGCGCCCTTCAGTTCTCAGAAGAACAAATAATGCAGTACACGCAGATTGATGCTGCATTATCTTAGTTTGTACGCTCATTAGTTCGCCTGCGGTAGGTAAGGCTAGAACCTTAAAACAGAAATAGTATACAGCAATAATAACGACGTGTGACGTCCCCTCCTCCACTCCCCACCCCACCTAATAATGATGAGCCTGCTAAACAAAAATAACAGGTTGAGACAGTATGGGTCTGTCTTCACAGCGTGGGCCGCCATCGATCGATTTTCATCCCTGCTGATGGAATGAATATTCGACAATTTGATCACAAAGAAGTGTTTAAGCAAATATTTTAATATTCGCACACAGTATTCCTTTATGGACAGCAAAGATGTTGGAAATATCGTTTTATGGTTGTCTCAACATTCTGATGGATTCGTTCGTAGCCTAGCAATCTGCCATTTTGAATTCTACTGCAGACGGAATTTTGCGTCTACATTTTGTGGTTTCCTTCTTGGAAAATCAAGTTGTTGGTCATTGTGACTTCTGACCTTTTCTAGTGGATTTTTAAATTATGGTTTATATACATTTGTGAATTAATAAATCAGTAGAAATGGAAAACAAAATTCAGAATAATAGATCGCATTATCGCCTTGGATTTACATTTTGTTAATCGATTGATCTATATGTGTTATAGTGGGATTTTTTTTTTTAACTTAGAGTTTTGCCTCGTTTAGGCGAGGTGCGGCCCGTTCAACCTAGACACAAGTAATGTCCGTTATAATAAGGCACGTGGCCAAATATAAAATACCTTGTGGTCTGGTAATATTAATTTCTGGTGGGATTTTCTTTAAAAATTATTTAAGCGGTTTTGCCTCATTTTGGCAAGGTGCGCGCCGTTCAATCTAGCCACAAGGTCCGTCGGTTATATGAGGGCACGAATCCAAATATAAAAGACCGTCTTCCCTGGTCTGTGATTAACATACGTAACATAATTTAGAACTTAACTGACCGTAAAGCAGGGGATTATTCTCTTTTGTTTTACATGAACAGGGTCTGATCTTCTATTAATAGCGATGATATATTTCTTTTTGTTTTTGCTTTTAATTCCTGTAGCTATGTGTCGTAGATTTTTTTGATAGGAAATTAAGACTTTGGTTGGTCCCTTCTGAATAGATAGAATCAGTGATAGCTGCAGTGAGAGTTAATACAGAACTAGATCTTTCCACGAGTGCAGTGGTAGCGAATCAATAGAACGGTCCCCTGGGAAAAGACAAGATTCTTCTCTCTCTCTCTCAGGCCTATCTTCTACGACACTTATGTAAGAGTCGGACAGACTATTGACAACATATGCTAATATGTAATGAACATACCACTCACGTGCACACACACCAGTGACAACAGGTAGACACACAGACGTGGGAAGACTATCAAAATGATTACATATATATATTCTGAACGAGCTGACCAACACGCTGTTTTTAGTTTCAAAGGGAAGTTTTTATTTATCAGCTAAAAATTTCCTCACAACACATAAAATTCATCAAGAAAAGAAATTAAACATATACACGTGGTCAAAACAATAATCAATGAAATTGCTACAAGAAATGATAGACCCCAATATGATCTCATCCCCTCAAGGTAAGCCCACAGTCCCGTTATGAGTAAAGTGAAAGCCAGGAGATTCAATGATACATATGAGTGTGTCTAATAATTTTTCTTTCTTTCCTCCTAAACAAATATGAACCGACTTAGATGTAGTAGGTTTTAACCTGAGGGAAGTCAAAAAATATTCTTGCATTGACAACAAGTTTCATAAATGGAATTACAAACATGGGTGAAATTCACATACCTCACACCGTCTACTTTCACTCGGTTCTTTCATCAGGGCCCTGTACTAATTACATACGTGATGTAGCTTGCCGTCTGGCGCAACCTTGGTAACATTCACACCCTTTGTCTGTTCTGTCGTTCACTGAAGCGGATCCCAGCTCTACAGAGTGGTTTGCTGGTTTTGGTTTTTTTCTCAGAAATTTCTCCGGGGAGCATCAGCTTCAGGCGTCAGCTATTTCAGACTAAAGTTAGTGTATCTTGACTCACGAAGTAAGAATTAGGGTTAAGCGAGCACACAATGTCAGAACACGAGGTTTCCCTAAATTAGGAAAATGACCGGTGGACAGCTTCTCTCAACATTATAATCAGGGTTCACCACACATTTGGTCAAAAAAGATGTCGGCAAGTTTAATGCTATGAATAATGTTACTTGCCACAAAGGCTGTACTTTAGAATATCGTTTCTGGAAGGACTAATTCAGGCACACTGGGCCCGTTATTTCAGTTCACGTTAAAGTTCTTGAAAAGCTTCCGACCAAGTCTTTAAGGGAAAAGTTTTTTTAGTCTTCACAGGATAGGTTCATCAGAACGTAACGCTGGTATAGTTAGGTTACCACAGAAATCTCTGTATAAAGAAACATATATATGAAATATTTATACATCCTATGTTTAAGGGTATACTTATATTTTAACTGCGGGCGTAAACCTTAACTTATCATTTAACACCTCCCGTGAAATCTAGTCTAGCAGTTATAAGTTAGTTTGAAAATTATGTTCTCGTCTGATTATTTAGCAGTTAAATTAAATTTAGTAATAGCCGTCTGAATTTAAGCTGGAAATATAATTTATCCTGCTTTCCACTGAGACACGTCACTAGAAATTAATACAGACTTATAAATTATTCGCTCTGCACCAGATCTACCTAGAGAAATAAATAGGGATTTAGCACTTATAAACACTTCACAAAATACTAGATATACTAGATAATAATATATGATACCTCAAACACAGAATTCCTAAGAACTAAACCACTTCGATCAAACTAAAGGCCATCTCTTTTAACAGAGATTTTTAGAAATCGAACGAGGCTTGTTCTAGTCTTGACTGCGAAGTTACTGAGTGATAATGAAATCTAGCTCATTCTAGCATATATGAAAACCCAGACAAAGAGATGAACGTTTATTTCGCGAAAACGAAATAATTTCCCCTTTCTCATAACAACTACGTAACTAGAAGAGGCTGTCGTAAACTGCCACTTTCTGCGTGTCAGTTGCGAAATCTCAGACAACCTGTCTCCAATGCAGGGCAGTTTTCACACTACAGCTGACCATGGCCCACAGTGAGCGCCGTGTCAGTTTGGGATTTTTCAGACAAATGTCTGAATACTGACCGGTGCAGATGTAAAGTATCACACCTCACCGGGACTTATGCCGAGAAGAAGCTCGCGCGCTCGGTGAGAATGTAGACGATTGTCTACGTCCTATGTTCAGCGAACCGACTTATCACGCCTTCTGACGCCCTGCAGCCCTGACATCTACGTAATATCGTCCTAGCGCGATTCTCAGTTTTGAGAAAGAAACAGGTAAAGTTTAAAAATACTGAAGAAAATATTTTTCGCAACCGAGTGATGCGAAAAATACAGGAAAAACAAGTATGGAAAGAATATAAATGAAAGGATTAGGGTGAGAGAATAGGAAGAAGATGTAGGTAATTTAATGACATAAAGACCCACGTGACAGGACGTCCCCCCTTAAGATATGGAAGCACTCCATGTCTACGTTATGGAATTAAATTTCCTATAACCGTAGCTTCGGGGTGTCTGTCTTCTTCCCTCTCATCTTCCCCCTCCATCTCTCTCCAATTCCTACTCGAGTCTACTCCCCAAAGTTTCCTTCCTCTGGAATGTCTCCCATGCGCGCTTGAAAGAGCGTCGCCGCTTCTGACATTTTTGAAATATTTCCTGTGATAGCAGTGGAATATCCCTGCCACTATCATCATCTTCGTCAGCTTGGCGATCGCCAGGAGATGGTCGGAGGTTGGCACTGGTCTTTCCAAGTATCTCTTTAAGAGATTTAAATGGAAAACCTTCTTCTTTCCTTCAATAGAGATCTGGTAGTTAGCCTTAGAAATCTTTTTCAGGACGGTAAACGGCCCTTGCCATCCGATCCTCAGTTGGTTGTTCTCGGTAGGGAGTAACACCAAAACTTTCTCTCTTGCTTCCAGTTCTCTCTCTTTCGCGACTTTCCTGTATCGGTTAGCGTGCTTGGTGCGAGCTCGCTTAAAGTTAGTCGTTGCTAGGTCCCACCCTAGTTTCAACCTTTCATTTAAAACCGACACATATTTACTTGCTGAGACAACTGTCTCATCCGCCTTCTCGTCTGTCAGAGACTGAAGTAAGGCTTCAAGCGGGCCCTTAATGGGTCTGCCGAATAAGAGTGTCGCTGGCGGAAATCCTGTGGAAGTATGAGGAGATTCTCTGTAGCCAAATAATGCTGCAGGAATACAAAGATCCCAATCTTCAGGTTTCACTTGTGCCAGTTTACTTAGCATCATGTTGAGGTTTCCATTAGCACGTTCCACGAGCCCATTTCCGGCCGGAGTATATGGCTTAGTGTGGATGTGTTGGGTCCTCAAGATCTTAACGATGTCATCCATCAACAGGTTTCGGTATGGAGATCCGTTATCCGTCAACACTTGCTGCGGGAATCCCAACCGAGTGAAAATCTGCACGAGGGCTTCTGCGACATGCTTGGCATCTGCGCATGTTAGCGGTATAGCTTCTGCCCATAAAGTGCATGTATCGACTAAGGTCAGGATAAACCTGTTCCTTCTTTTAGTCCTTTCGAAAGGCCCTAAAATGTCGATCACAACCCGTTCGAATGGTGTTCCCACTATTGGCATTTCACCCAAAGAGACTGGGGGTGCCCGTTAAAATGTCCCCGTGCTGTTTGGGTTCCTTAGCCATGGGCAGTTTCCTAAAGCAGGGTGCCAAAGTAGGGTCCTTGTATTGCGCTTCTTTAAGTTCCATAGGTAACAAATTAGGCGCAGGCTCCCGTTCCTTCTTGGTTTGCCCTCTTGTAGTTACTGCTGCCACAATCGGCTCTTCCGGTTTCCCAATACACACGTATCTCCCGCCGAGTATGACTGGGTAGATGGGATCATCCATAACAGCTGCTTTGATCATGCCTCTGACAAAATCAGAGTGTATCTCCACCAATGCAATGGGAAGCGCTGTAGGTGCATCACTCTTACGAACTCCACAAAGTTGGACGGTCTCTGCTGTCTCTTGACCGGGTTTGACCAGGTTTCTGGCAACAATGCAATCGTAAGAAAGCCCCCGTGTCAAATAAGCAAGAAGTTTGAGAACCGTTCAAAATAACAGTACCTCGCGTTGAGGGTCTATCCCCAACAGGTTGGGAATCACTGTCAATAATTCCACCTTGCGAGACTGTTAATAAGCATCCGATGCGTTTCGGCTCGGTGTGCTCGGTCTGATCATATGTCCCGTGCTCAGGGGTTCTCCCTTTGCCACCTTGTCCTTTCTGGCTGCGCTGCCATGTAGGGCGGTCGGGTTGATCAGACTGTTTGGGGTGGTTGGGGTACTTGTTCTTGTAGAACTGGATTTTTCAGGAGGGGGGTTTTGAGGTCCAGTTTCTCTGTGGTTATTTTGGTTAGAAGCCTGAGAAGATTGCTCTAGGTTATGTTTTCGAAAATGCTCCTCTGTCGGTTTCCGCTTTGTGGCCGGTAGTTCAGCCAGCGCATTGTGATAACGCTCAGACTTTTCCAAAATGTCTTCAAGTTTTTCTGCCCCCTGCTCAGCGAGAAATCTCCGGGTATCAGCAGACAATGTGTTCTTTATTTGTTCTGTTAAAACAAATTCCTCAAGACCTTCGTAGGTAGAGGGGAGCTGTGAGAGCTCTAGGCACTTTGTCAGATAACCCTTCAAACGAGACGAGAACTGCTGAAAAGTTTCAGAATTCTCTTTCCGGCTGTTGCGAAACAGTTGCAAAAATTTGCGAGCGTTCATTTCAAAGCGCTCCAGTAACGCTTTCTTCAACAGATCATAGTTGTCTTGTTGGCTGCTTTCCAGTTTGGCGTAAACATCATACGCAGAACTTTTCAAAGCCTGGGAAAGCTTCATGTTCCAACGCGACCTCTCTAAACCGTACAGAGTTGCAATTTTCTCAAATTTTTCTAGCCAAGTGTCAATCTTCTCATTAGGACAAGGGAAAGATTCTAGCGGAAAAGACATAGCAGTGAGATGAGTAGATTGAGTGTTAGAAGGATCAGTTAAGGAAGAATGAGGAGAAGACTCTCCATTGCTGGAGGTAGAGGCAGCACCACGACTTTGGAGTTCTAGAGCTTTAAGAGCCAACTCGTGCTGTCTCTCTTTCTCTCTTTCCTCATGCTGTCTTTCCTTTTCCTTCTCTCTTTCCTCGTGCTGCATCCTGCGAATTTCCATTTCCTCGTCCATCTTCTTCTGCTGTAATAGACGGTCTGCTTCTTCTTTCCTCTCCGCTGCTTTTTCCTTCTGCTCCGCATCATATCTCTCCAGTTCGTCCCTGACGAAAGCTTTCGCTTCGTCGCCGTCCAGTCCCTCTTGTCTCGCTTCCTCTCTGAGGAGTTGTCTCAGTTTCGCCCTTTCTGCCATATTAAATCAGTGGCTGAGACGCGTGGAGATAGAAAATAGGAAAAAGAATAGCCTGGTTCCTACCACTTAGGAGAAAAAAATACCAAAATTCCGAAAGATGATATCCTTAACCCTGGGATACCTCCTCCAAAATAAAATCTTACTATCGCTGCTATTATCGGCAATAAAGCACTTAATGCAAAACACGACTACGCCAACTAAATGGTAGTTAAGATTACTTCTGAAAAATAAGTTGCTACAGTGGAAAAGCAAAATAATTATTGCAAAAATTAAAGAGAAAAATAATCCCTTAATTATAAAATCCACTCTAAGTTCGCCCCTGAAGTCAGATAGGGTAAGGGAGGCAATTAATCTGGACAAATAGTCCGAAACGCACTCCTTAGCTTTTGCTCAAACACCTACTTCTTCAGAACCCTTGTGAATGTTATACACTCACAAAACTTTACCAGCGTTTAGTATTACAAAATCATTAATTAACATGTATTCCGACAAAATCAACCTGTAAACCAAATGTATAATGCTTCCTAATGCTGTGGAAAAACTTATCAGTTTGTGTGGTCAGCACGCCCGTAAACAGATCGTTAGTCTAGGGGATAAATTATTTAAAGATATAACAACTCACAAGACATCACACTCTTACTCTATTACAGAATAAAAATCTTTAAAGACGAGCTGATATTAGTCGTCTCGTCTTCCTATTCTAAGTTCAAAAATCCGTCGGGCGAGACCCCATTTGTCGTATCGCCTTAGGATTTTGGGTTCAATTCCCGGTAACGAGCGACCATTTGTCGTAGATTTTTTTGATAGGAAATTAAGACTTTGGTTGGTCCCTTCTGAATAGATAGAATCAGTGATAGCTGCAGTGAGAGTTAATACAGAACTAGATCTTTCCACGAGTGCAGTGGTAGCGAATCAATAGAACGGTCCCCTGGGAAAAGACAAGATTCTTCTCTCTCTCTCTCTCTCTCTCTCTCTCTCTCTCTCAGGCCTATCTTCTACGACACTTATGTAAGAGTCGGACAGACTATTGACAACATATGCTAATATGTAATGAACATACCACTCACGTGCACACACACCAGTGACAACAGGTAGACACACAGACGTGGGAAGACTATCAAAATGATTACATATATATATTCTGAACGAGCTGACCAACACGCTGTTTTTAGTTTCAAAGGGAAGTTTTTATTTATCAGCTAAAAATTTCCTCACAACACATAAAATTCATCAAGAAAAGAAATTAAACATATACACGTGGTCAAAACAATAATCAATGAAATTGCTACAAGAAATGATAGACCCCAATATGATCTCATCCCCTCAAGGTAAGCCCACAGTCCCGTTATGAGTAAAGTGAAAGCCAGGAGATTCAATGATACATATGAGTGTGTCTAATAATTTTTCTTTCTTTCCTCCTAAACAAATATGAACCGACTTAGATGTAGTAGGTTTTAACCTGAGGGAAGTCAAAAAATATTCTTGCATTGACAACAAGTTTCATAAATGGAATTACAAACATGGGTGAAATTCACATACCTCACACCGTCTACTTTCACTCGGTTCTTTCATCAGGGCCCTGTACTAATTACATACGTGATGTAGCTTGCCGTCTGGCGCAACCTTGGTAACATTCACACCCTTTGTCTGTTCTGTCGTTCACTGAAGCGGATCCCAGCTCTACAGAGTGGTTTGCTGGTTTTGGTTTTTTCTCAGAAATTTCTCCGGGAGCATCAGCTTCAGGCGTCAGCTATTTCAGACTAAAGTTAGTGTATCTTGACTCACGAAGTAAGAATTAGGGTTAAGCGAGCACACAATGTCAGAACACGAGGTTTCCCTAAATTAGGAAAATGACCGGTGGACAGCTTCTCTCAACAGATAATCAGGGTTCACCACACATTTGGTCAAAAAAGATGTCGGCAAGTTTAATGCTATGAATAATGTTACTTGCCACAAAGGCTGTACTTTAGAATATCGTTTCTGGAAGGACTAATTCAGGCACACTGGGCCCGTTATTTCAGTTCACGTTAAAGTTCTTGAAAAGCTTCCGACCAAGTCTTTAAGGGAAAAGTTTTTTTTTTAGTCTTCACAGGATAGGTTCATCAGTACGTAACGCTGGTATAGTTAGGTTACCACAGAAATCTCTGTATAAAGAAACATATATATGAAATATTTATACATCCTATGTTTAAGGGTATACTTATATTTTAACTGCGGGCGTAAACCTTAAACTTATCATTGATGAACGTTTATTTCGCAAAAACGAAATAATTTCCCCTTTCTCATAACAACTACGTAACTAGAAGAGGCTGTCGTAAACTGCCACTTTCTGCGTGTCAGTTGCGAAATCTCAGACAACCTGTCTCCAATGCAGGGCAGTTTTCACACTACAGCTGACCATGGCCCACAGTGAGCGCCGTGTCAGTTTGGAATTTTTCAGACAAATGTCTGAATACTGACCGGTGCAGATGTAAAGTATCACACCTCACCGGGACTTATGCCGAGAAGAAGCTCGCGCGCTCGGTGAGAATGTAGACGATTGTCTACGTCCTATGTTCAGCGAACCGACTTATCACGCCTTCTGACGCCCTGCAGCCCTGACATCTACGTAATATCGTCCTAGCGCGATTCTCAGTTTTGAGAAAGAAACAGGTAAAGTTTAAAAATACTGAAGAAAATATTTTTCGCAACCGAGTGATGCGAAAAATACAGGAAAAACAAGTATGGAAAGAATATAAATGAAAGGATTAGGGTGAGAGAATAGGAAGAAGATGTAGGTAATTTAATGACATAAAGACCTACGTGACACTATGATTAAATAAGTTTCCCATTTTCTTATCATGATCAGACAAAATAGTTTTCTTCCTTTCATGCCAACACTAAGATAAAATAATTCTTTCATTTTCTTGTTAAAGATAACATTAAATAGTTTTCTTTCTGTCATATCAAAATTAAGATAACATAATTTTCCACGGTCGTTGACAAAGATAAGACAAAATAGTTGTCTTCCTTTCATATCAACATTAAGATAAACTAATTATTTCCTTTTCTTGTCAAAGATAAGACAAAATAGTTGTCTTCCTTTCATATCAAGGATTAAAAAAATAATTTTCCTCTGTTCTTGTCAAAGAATTGACAAAGTAGTTTTCTTCCTTTCATAACAAAGCTAGGATAAAGTAATGTTCTTCCTTCTTTTTAAAGCACACCAGTATGTTTGCAGCCCTACAAGACGCCACCAGGCGTGATGACCACTGACAGCTTTGACAGTCGGCGGCTAAGGATTATAGAAGACTGCTATAGTGCAGGTTTCTTACAAAAGGACGAGCTGCCGTGGTGGTTCCATGTTTCACAGGGATCACAAAGAAAATGTGAATGATGAACTATCAATCGTTTCCCTTTTTGTTGCCTATGGTGCATGACGTCACCACCACTGCTGACCCCTTTGCCAGAAACCTTCACCAAAGCAGTCACGTAATCTTGCAGTGGTGATTTCCATAACAATGTGTTTTACATGATGAGCTTGCAAGCTCCATGCATAACATTATTAATGTGTGCATGCTTCAGGCGAATGTCAATGCAAGAGAAGGGAAGATATATATATATATATATATATATATATATATATATATATGAGTAGAGCGTAATAATAGCCAGTAGCGAAGCTGGTAAATGGCAGATGGGAAAAACAAATATACTACTACAAAGACTTCTCACATCAAAATTCTTCTCTTCTTCTTTGGTCCTTGATCGCTAACGGACAAAGCAGTCAGTGACCATCATGCATAATGACGTCTTGTCGGGCAGCAACAAACTGTCTCCACTTTGCTCGGTCGACAGCTATTTTTCGTGTGTTGCCTCATGCTTAACATCTCCAACTCCACAGTTCTCCTCCAGGTGGCTTTTGGCCGTCCTTGCTTTCGCTTTCACAGTCCATAGCATTGTGGTTCTGGTGATGGTGTCAGGGTATCTTCTGAGGATGTGGCCAACCCAATTCCAGCGTCTACCCGCTGTGATGGTGAGCATGTCATCTTCGTGGCTCCGAGTTAGCAGTTCTTGGTTAGTTGTCGTGTTCGGTCAGGACATTGGACGAATTTTCCTTAGACAGATTGTGTGGAAAGAGGTCTATTTGGACATGTCCTTGGCTGTTACTCTCCAGCATTCTGCACCATACAGAAGTACAGAAATTACGCAGCTCTCATATATTTTTACTTTAGTGTTTGTACTATACTGGGAGGATTTCCAGATGTTATTTAGGATGGCAAAGGCTGTTCTGACTTTATTCATTCTGCTGCTGATGTCTCACATCAAACTCTCAGGCCGAAAATAGAGACCAGACTCCGCTCATACACCTTTAATTTGGGATATTTTTGTCCGGAACCTGCGGTATGCAAAAATATGTGGATGGCTTTTTCCAAACTTTTCCCCAGTAAATGCAGATTCCAAAGGTCGCCGAGTTGGCCACCTGTGACGAATAAAAATAACAGTAAAGCAAAGATAATTTAGCAACTTGAAGAAAATCTTCGGAAATAGTGAATGGTACTGAAAACCAACCAGTTCTGCTTGTGAAATTTTTATATTTCTACTTCGCACATTCAGCAGCTATCGATTTTTAAGTTTCCTAATCTCATTAGCTGCAGTCTTCTTTGCAACCACGGATGTGTGTTACAAAGAATTCTGGTATACAATGTTCTTAATTTACAAATTCTGGCAAACATAAATTTAACCTAAATATAATTAACATGTTAGATTTTGCGTGTTCTTAGGACCTGGCCAAATTTTATGCGGTTGGTGAAAGTTATGGAATGTTGGACATGCAGATATTGTTGTTTAAACAAAGTAGGGCTGGCATTGATTTAAACAATCTTAATCCATTAAACGACTTCATTTAATCGAAGATTAATCGATCAATTTCGAACAATTTGATAAATTGAAGAAAGTCATCAATAGATTTTTTTTTAAATCACCACGTAAGGACTTTATTTATTTTAGTTTTTTATAAGGCAACATCGTCCTAAAACAGCAATGAAAATACTGAAAAGTACAACCAAACAAGTTATTATTATTGACCATTCTTGGCAAATTACATTTTACAAACCCCTAACATTGCAAATGCTGTTGTATTTAACCCCAGAAAAACATAAATATTGCTAATAAAGAAATAACAGAAATTTGTTTGATTAATTAATCGATTAAAAATGTAACCGATTAATCGATTAACTAATTATTAAAAATCCCAGCCCTAAAACAAATATATTTTCAAGGGAAATAAATAAAGTAGTGCATATCTCATGGTATCATGAAGTAGCTTCCCTTAGTACAATGCTGTCTTCTGCATGTATAGTTTTTTTTTTTAATGTGACCATCTTATTTTTTAAATCGAAATGTCGCATGGTCAGACTTAAGACACAATCTGCTTTACGTTTCTAAATCAGTTCATTAGTTATTCTCAGTTTTACATTGATCACTCACGTGTAAGATAAATTGATTCTATACCGTCGTTCCCAACATCATGTTCATTTTCGCTCTCCAGGGTGCATAGAGTCTAGCTAATGTCTCAGCAACCAAAGAGAGTAATTACATTCAAATATTTTTGTGTGCTTGAGGATTTTGCATGCTTGTGGCGAGGCACTTCTCTTTCAGACCAGACGTTAAGTCCGTTCATTATATCAGAGCGCAATCTACCATTCAAAAATAACTGAACTCTGTTAACTGAAGCGATATGTTGATAAACTCTAAACCCTGAAAAGAACTACTAGTATCTATCAGCTAGCATGAAGTAGCCCTGAAAAGGACTGCTAGCCCGATCAGCGTTATTTTGGCGAGATGGAAGTTAGATAATAAAATAGTTCTCAGAATTGGAGAAGAGAGCTGGTGAAATAGAGGTAGGGATGGCACAAGGCCAGTCAGTTCTATATGGTAGCTGTAGAAAAGTAACATTGTGTAGTCCTGGCAAGGACTCTAGCTGCGTCAATGTTGTTCAAGATTGAGGTTATATTCAGCTGGAGACCAGCTTCAGTTGTCAGTTAGTTTTTTGAGTACCAAGATAAGACGCCAGCATGTAAATCAAAGTCAATCATAACATTAATGTTAAATATTACATAAAATTACATGACACTAAAATAATTAACAATCTTAATTCTTTTTTTAATCATACCCTTCAGAAATCTATCACGCTGACTGGCTTGAACTTATCGCTAAGCAATCGGCTTCACAATAGTAAGTCAGCTGGACTTCTTAGCTGTCTGCTGTAGCTTGTGGCTTCTTAGTTGTGTGGGTCAGTCTGCTGGACGTCTTCTCAGCTATGAGATCTTGAAGTGAAATATCTTTCGAGATAGTCCAGAATTGAGTCTAAAACGGGCTTACTCCTTTTTGTTTTCATTTCGACGAGTTTCTCCTTCTCACTACCTTTGTATTTGATTGGCTTTTTTTGGCACTTTTGATTGGTTTCCTCCCTTTTCGTCCCAGAATAATTAGGTGATTCCCCAGTTGTGAATCTCACGAATAGAACTATATACGATTTATGATAAAGATATTAAATTCGGGGCGATTTTCCTGAGAGTATTCGTCCGTTTCGCTACAATTATCTATCTGCTAGCACGATGAAGCCCTAAATAGGAGTAATCCTCAAGAGGACTGCCAGCTATACCAACTCTGCTAGAACCTCCTCAAGTGTTAATATTTTTATAAAGAAATGTTTCATACTTAACTAAAATAGTACTAGTTAGCAGAAGATCTGTGCTGTCTTCACCTTGCTCGATCAAGAGCCATCCTTCGTGTGGTCCCTCACTTCTGGTTCAAGCTTAGCACCTCTGCCACCACAGTTCTTCGCCAAATGGCTTTTGGAGCTACCTAAATGAAGAATTGCTTATCACTCATAACTGTTTCTTGAGTTTTATTTTCCTTAGTTGACCTGTCCATGCTTATCGAAGTTTTGGTTGTTAAACATTTTATTTTACAGTACGGAGAAACCGGTCCCACGCCCAACCCTCCTTATTCGCTTTCTACGACATGCTGAGAGAGAGAGAGAGAGAGAGAGAGAGAAAGAGAGAGAGAGAGAGAGAGAGAGAGAGAGAGAGAGAGAGAGAGAGAGAGAGAGAGAGAGAGAGAGAGAGAGAGAGAGAGAGAGAGAGTTAAGTGTTGCGGACTAACCTTCTTTATTAAAGGAGAACCTCCAGATTTGGCACCTGGAATGTTCGAACATTGAACGAACAAGGGAAGACGGTACAAGACACGAGAACAGGCACTGAGGAAACCTGTGGATAGCATTACAAAGCAGTCGTTGTTCAGGAACCCCCATGGTAAGAGAGGCAGAGTTAGACCAAGAAACACATGGAGAAGAGAACTGGAGACAGAATTGAAAATGATCAGGAAAACGTGCAAAGAGCTTGAGCTGATGGCACGTGACAGGAGGACTTGCCGTGTGTTTGTTTAAGGCCTATGCGCCTTGGGGAGCTAAAGGGTATTAAGTGATTTATTAATAACCGGTTTATTATTAATTTTACACTTATACACTATCTTTAAGTAACCGGTTGAGTACAGGTTTTCAACAAATCCACGCTACTCGTTACCCTCCTGTGTTATAGATTCAAGGTCTCTCCGTGACATATTTATCCCCTTCAAATTTATGTTTAATTATTGTCTTCTTGTGCTTTAGTTTTAGACTGGGTATTACCATATCTAGAAAATTAGGTGTTGATAAGCCCGACTACGACAGGCGAACGTTAGGCATTCTATTACTTCCCGGAATTCATCGGTCTGGGTCGTTGGAAAGTTCAAGAAATTGAAGAGTCAGACATATACACCATTCCTCGTTTATGTGCTGACCTTTTCTATTTCCCTCCTCTTTTTTTCGACCAATTGGGAGTGAATATTCTTTTAGCCTGATTTTTGGTTCATGGTGCGTCTATAACCTCCTTAAATTTCAGCTCGCTGGGTCTTTGGTAAATACGCACTATCGACTGAAGACACACATACAATTATATGTAAATATATTTAGGTCAGTTTAGTTTAGAAAAAGTAAAGACTAACGTCGTTTACATTGTGGATTAGTAGATATTAAATAAATTTGTATAGTGTTGTGGTTCGTGGATCGGCGCTACGAATAATCTGGGAGCTGTTAACAACGGCATGGTCTGTTCAGAGAGAGATTACCAACAGCATCAGTACCAGAAACAGTCACACGACGGTTGTAATTTTTTGTAGTATTTACAAGCGATTACTGTGATATCATCTGTCAACCTACAGCAGCATTTTCTAGCTTCCTGTTTTAAATTAAGTCTTTGAAAGAATCATCGCTCGCGTCAGCTAAACAGACGCCATGAAGACAGAACGGTCAGCGATAAGATCATCTTTCCGAATGAGAATCAGCCGAAGAGTTCGCTCTGGGTTCCTTCCGGTTCTGCAGCAGGATAGTGACCCAGAAAATGTATCAGACATCTCTTTAACTAAAGAAGGAAGCGACAGATTTAAGAAAAAGGGCCAGTCTATACCAGCAAAGGAGCACGTGACGCAAAAAGAGAAAGATGTTAGAAAGAAGGCAGAGACAACTAAAAGAGATGTTAAAGAAACCCTGCAGGAAAAGCAAGAAATGTGCCACTACGGAAGAAGTTTCCAGTGCCGGGGAAATGAAGCCAAGACCTATGACTTGACTGTGGACTCGCGTGTTGAACTCGGGTTTAGCTTTAGGAAGAAAAGGCAGAGCTTTGGCAGTGAAAGCATGAAAAGGCGCGGGGAAAGATTTCAGAGACAGGAGATAGAAAAAAGAAAGACCATTGTAGAAAGTTATGATGAAGAGAATTCTAGCGATTCTGATTCGCGTGTTAGTGATTTCCGCTGCCCTTTGATCACCCACGGGCAGCGCCCAAGCTCTCGGGCCTCGAAAGGACAGTGGAGGGGTGTGTACTTCTCTTTATTCTCATTATTTCGTTTATTTCTTCCTTCACATGCTCATTATTTAATTATTATTCACAATTCTATCTGTCAATCGTTTATTTATTAATTTCTGCATCATTATTTATAAATGTCGTAAATTAACTTATTCTTTAACTCTGCAAGTGTTTTAATTTTTCACTCATTGTTATTTCAATCTTCCCATTATTCATTTCATATAGTGTCTCGTTGTGTGGCTGAATAATTTATGTAAACATTTAAACTGTGATCGGGACCCCAAGATGCAGCAATAGTGAATGCAGTCAGCGACCCATAGCTATACTGCTTGCATCAGGACCAGCGAACCAGAGCTGGTCAAGACCGCACTCCACCTCCACGTGGTGGTCCTGGAAACAGTCTGCAGCAGTGCAGTCTGGCTGAGCGAGTGCGGATCGCAA
This sequence comes from Oreohelix idahoensis, assembly GCA_024509875.1. Taxonomy (NCBI): domain Eukaryota; kingdom Metazoa; phylum Mollusca; class Gastropoda; order Stylommatophora; family Oreohelicidae; genus Oreohelix; species Oreohelix idahoensis. The sequence goes on along the minus strand of JAMPIV010015114.1, from coordinate 135,824 downwards.
TGGGAAGGCAAACCCGGTCCCTAAAAATGCCGTGCTGAAGTCGGATGTGTCGACCGAAAGGTGCAGATATCACAGCTTAGGCGTAAACAGACACAACGCAACCACCGTCCTTTTCAGGGCGAACGAAGAAGAAGAAGAAGAAGATACTGTGATCAATTTATAAGCCAAACAACATTTTTGTTATTAGTCCGTAATATGCCTCTCCCCGTCTAGTTTCCCGGGGGTCTCTGAAGAGACAAAGAGGAATGGGAATACTGCACCCTCATTCATGCCGCACAAGGTGACTAAAATGAGGTTGTGTATGAGGTTGTGTATGAGGTTGTGTATGAGGCTGACAACCTCATTATTAAAACACATCGCCACATAAACCACTGCTGGAAGAGCACGTGACTGTTTGGTGGAGGCTTCCGGTAAGAGGACCAGCTGTGGTCGTGGCTCCATGCTCCGTAAGGAGCGCAGACGAACATCATGATGTTGATTATACGCCTCGTTTATTAATATAATTCATATCTATCTATCTATCTATCTATCTATCTATCTATCTATCTATCTATCTATCTATCTATCTATCTATCTATCTACCTACCTACCTACCTACCTACCTACCTACCTACCTACCTACCTACCTATCTATCTATCTATCTATCTATCTATCTATCTATCTACCTACCTACCTACCTACCTACCTATCTATCTATCTATCTATCTATCTACCACCTACCTACCTACCTACCTACCTACCTACCTACCTATCTATCTATCTATCTATCTATCTATCTATCTATCTATCTATCTATCTATCTATCTATCTATCTATCTATCTATCTATCTATCTGTCTGTCTGTCTGTCTGTCTGTCTGCCCGGCCTAGCCTTGCCTTGCCTTGCCGTTTGCCTTGTATTGTCTTGTCTGTCAGTCTGTCTGTGGGTGGGAAGAAGCTCTCATTATGGGATAGAACACGCATTGAGGAAACTTGCTATTAGCATTACAAGACAGTCGGTGTTCTGGAATCCCCATGGTGAGAGATAAAGGGAGACTGACAAACACATGGAGAAGAAAACTGGAGACAGAACGGAAGGTACAGGTCAGGGAGGCTTGGCATGAATTTCTTGTAGGATTGTGCTCCTTGGGCAGCTGATAGGTGATGATATTGATGATAATGATGATATTGATGATAATGATGATATTTAAATGAAGATGATGATATTGATGATATTTAAATGATGATATTGATGATATTTAAATGAAGATGATGATATTGATGATATTTAAATGATGATAATGATGATATTGATGATATTTAAATGCTGATATTGATGATATTGATGATATTTACATGATGATAATGATGATAATGATGATATTTAAATGATGATATTGATGATATTTAAATGCTGATATTGATGATATTTAAATGATGATAATGATGATATTGATGATATTTAAATGATGATAATGATGATATTGATGATATTTAAATGCTGATATTGATGATATTTACATGATGATAATGATGATATTGATGATATTCAAATGATGATAATGATGATATTGATGATATTTAAATGATGATAATGATGATATTGATGATATTTAAATGATGATATTGATGATATTGATGATATTTACATGATGATAATGATGATATTGATGATATTCAAATGATGATAATGATGATATTGATGATATTTAAATGATGATACGGATGATATTGATGATATTTAAATGATGATAATTATGATAATGATGATATTTAAATGATGATAATGGTGATATCGATGATAATGATGATATTGATTATATTTATGATAATGATGATATTGATGATAATGATGATATTTATGATAATGATGATATTGATTATATTTACGATAATGATGATAATGATGATATTGATGATAATGATGATATTTATGATAATGATGATAATGATGATGATTTAGTTATCAGTCCGTGTAATCACCACACGCAATCGCCTCTACAATACATGCCAGTTCTCTTTGTTTCTAAATAACTGACTTTTGTTACTTCTTGCATCTGTGAGTGGGTGGTGGAGTTGTGGATTTTATATCTTGTACTATTATACTGTGGCCACTTCTCACTCACACCAGATGCTAATACAATCAACTCTTGATGCAAAGGCTAGGGTTGTATTTATTTTAAAGCTTGCAACCCAGTCAGTGACATGTAAGATATTTAAGAAATATTCAAACACCCAGCCAGTGCTCATGGGTTAATGTGTCCCCATGTCTTTGCAAGTTACTTCTGCCGACTCTCTGTGCTTTGTTCGATGTCTTACTTCTTCGGCGACATTTAGCAAAAAGACAAATTTCTGGCCCGCATGTCTATTTATACATTGGCGTAGTAAAATCAGATGGCTCGCGGAAGACTAATGGGTGTTCTCGTTACCATATGTCACGGGTTCCCTCCCTTTATCTCTGCAGTAGTGGTCCAACAGTGGCCAAAACTCAATATTGATTAATGTGGGTCTTCAAAGGTGCCTACCTTTGCACAAGATTACTCTTGGAAGAGTTGTAGATAGAAGGATAATGATGCTTCTACCTCCAGGTAGTCTTCACAAGATATTCAGAGAAGCGAGAACAATGCTGCATTAGCTGAACACGTCAACTCTAGTATATACGTCAACTTTTGTGAAGGATATGGTTATCTTATAATTCGTTAGCTCGTTCAAGCCCCCAGCTGAGTTAATTCAGCAAATTTCCTCTTATTATTATTTAATAGCTCTGGTTGAGTGTATTTAAGGAATTGACTGATACGGATATAACACATTCAAAATGATTAAATCAACTTTAAATTTGGATAGATATGTAACAAATTTAATAATCAATTAGGTTTTAACAGGTATTAAAAATTGACTAATTCTTTAACAAAAATTGGTCATCATCATATGATGTTAATGGGGATTAATATAAGGGGAAGTTTCACTTGGCAGCTTTTATTTGTACACTTAGCTGCTGGGGTTTCTGCTCCCGCTAGTGTTTTGGTTCTTCACAGATATGTGACTGGATCGCTCACGTCCCTGGTCAAGATTAAGAGTTGCAGCATGCTCCAAGTAGAATCAGGGAGTAACTGCAAAGCTGGTCCCGCGTCTCTAAGACCCATTAGATGATGGTGTTTAGCGTCGACCTCAGGCCACGTATAACCTCACTTGTTCCAGAAATAGTACACTCAACTGGTACCACCAACAAGTATGGCAAAAGAAGAGAAAAAATACCCTTTGAGTATTGAGTTTCCCGACACATACTTATGTGCCCCCCTCTTTTCATTCCACCATCCCATTTACCTCAGAACTGTTACCCTCGCTTAGAATTAATATTAATCCCAGTGGGCGAAAAACTATCTTTACATTTAAAATGAATAGTTTTATATTTAACTTTAGTTGAAAATGTTAACAATATAGTTTGAATATGTTTACTATTACACCGGTTGAAAAAGTTGTAAACTTTGATTACAGTTAGAGTGAATATGTTTTACATTTACACTGGTTGAAAAGGTTAATAATATAACAAGTATGTACATCATTCTTTCATCATTTCCTCCCTGCTCCATATGGAACTTGGGACTACCTCTGCTTTTGGTTCTTTATACGAAACTCGCAATAAAGCAGTCTCCAGCCATGGCAGTGGTGGTTCATGAAATCATCATTCTATATGCTGAGGTTGCCAGCCTCAAATGACTTGGACATTCACTAGCAATTGTCACATATTAATACTCACATATCAATATATACGTATTAGTTCACATGTTAATAATGAAAAAATATAGAATTCAAAATGTACAACTTACGTCAATCTTTAGGCTCACAGACTGCTGACTCAGAGAAATAAAGGCACTTGTAGAGGCCTCTTACACTTGGTCGGATTTTAGTCTTAACTCTGGCAAGGCCTGGTTGTCTTCTTGGCGCGAGGTAGATTTTCACAGTACTTTCAACCGACTAAAGTGTCAGGTTATATTCCCCCTCTCGTTCCTGGCATGTGTTGTTTACTATTAGACCAGGCCCCAATCAGAAATGGGGTTTTTCCTACATCTCGAATGCCTACCAATAGTTTCATAACCTGTGTGTTTTGGTGGGGTAATTCAAAATATTTCCACAAGGAAATTTCTGCGCGTTACGGCAAGGTTCATGTTTCCCAAATATAGAATTAAAACATCCGATCCTCTCTCGGCAATGTTTGCTCAAACACAACATCTTACTTTCATCTAAAGTAATGTCTTTGTAATGAGATGTACAGGAAATGATTATGTCATTCGTTTCCGCCGAGTGCATGCCGACAGGTCGATAATTTATCGCGAGGCACTCCTAGGTAAACATGACACGCGGTCACTATACGAAAATTGACCGGGCCCATCTTGGTTTTACCTGCGTCTTATTCTTAGCAAAGCCGAGAAGCGCAAAGCAATCATGATCAATTATTACTGAAGAGAGTGTAGAATTGATTTTAAAAATAGCTAATATCTGCTTGATAGCAGAGAAAGAAATGGGCAACCACTACACAAAAAAATGTAACTAAATACTGCCGGGGAGGAAAAGATATCGACCCAATGATTCTGTGACACCATATATGGCATGTGTTCGTTCAAGGCCTTTGCTCCTCGGGGAGCTAAAGGGTATTGATTGATTGATTGATATATGGAGTCGGTAACATGGATTCCAAACACGGTTTCTAAGCGTTGAAAATACCCAAACGTGGAGCCAATTACTTGTGCCTCGAAGCCGAACGCAAATATGGACCTTGGGTGTTATTATGATCCAGTCACAGATCCTTAGCCCCTAACTGACAAAGCAGTCAGTGGTCATCACGCCCAGTGGCGTCTTGTAGGGCAGCAACAAACTGTCACCACTGTGCTCGGTCGGTGGCCACCCTTCGTGCAGTGCACCAACTCTGGTTCATGCTTTGCATCTCGGCCTCCACAGTTCTCAGCCAGGTTGTCTTTGGTCTGCAACTCTTTCGACTTCCTCCTGGTGTCCACAGCATAGCAGTTCTTGTGATGGTGTCGGGGTCTCTTCTGAGGACATGACCAACCCAGTTCCAGCGACTGCCGGCGATGATGGTGTGCATATCTTTTTGACTGTACTGTGTAAGCAGTTCCTGGTTGGTGATAATATTCGGCTTAAAAATTATAAGAATTTTCCAATGGCAGGTTGTGTGGACAGATTAAATAACTGACGCTTCTGCTTTATTTTTCTCGTAGTCATCGAAACATTCATTCTTTCATATCAATTTTCATTTCCTATAGAGCCACTTCTCCAGCAGAGACCCTTGCAAGAAGCCAGCAATGAAACTTTCATGTACTCGTGCAGCAGATGGTTTCTGTTGTAACTTGTTTGACATGATCAGTTTGCTAAACCTCGTACTCAACCTCATATTAGTTGACATGCTTGAGGGAGCATTAGTTCTGTTACGTTTGTGTCTCCGTGGAGACCCGCAAGAACTACACGAAGACATCAAGTATAGCATCATTACCTGTTAGCTCCTGAAGGAGCAGATCCTTTATTAAATTTGTACCAGGTCCTGTGCCATCTGGTCAAGGATCCCGTTACACGCCCATTGAGGCACATTGGGAATATGGTGTTAGGCCCATATTTTCTTGACCATCGGCACACTAGGGGTGATGTGGTTAGCATCACGCCGGCCGCCTTTACATTCCCAGAAGTTGCTCTGGTACCCAATTGGGGCTGGGTACTTAAAAAAATGGCACATCATCTGGGGATCGAACCATAGATCACTGAGATAGGAAGCCAGTGCACTAACCACTATGCTACCGCGGCTCCATCTGGTCAAGATGTTTCCATACCTTCTTTATCTCTTTCATTGCCTACTCCTATTCTCGTGTATATTTGTTTTTTTTGTGTGGTCTCCCTCGACCTCAGTTACCCTGTGGGTTCCAGAACTAGATCAGTCTTCAATATGTGCTGTATCCATCGCCAGCTTCTTCTTCATACGTGTTGCTCCACCGGTGGTTGACATATTCTTGCCGTCAACTCAACATTGATGAACATGTCTTACCACTTTAATCCTTCTATAATACGCAAGCTACTATTTATGAAAGTCTGCAACTTCTTGGACGTTGTTATTGTTGCTTGTTTTTCGTCTATGTTTCCGAGCCACACAATATGGCTGATTCTACATCTCTTATGCTGAGGATTCCATAACAAGGACTGCCCAGTAAAGCTATCAGCACACTGCTTTGTAACTATTTATGAAAGTCTGTAACTTTATGGTTGTTGTTGTTGTTATCGTCTATGTTTCCGAGCCACATGTTGCGTAGCATTATATGATGTGTGTATAAATGTTCTGTGGATGAAGTCACATGTGCCACACAACGTTGAGGGTGTTGTAATTCATCTGCTTCCCAAAGGTACTATGATACTGGCCTTTGCAGAGTAGTGTGCCACCCTCAGACACCAGGGATGATGAGGCGTAGTAACTTTGTGTCTGTAGTCTGGTTTAAGTGTGATGTAGATGTGTATACAAACAGTGAGCATTACGAACAAGGCCATCCACACAATGACGTCACGTTAACTCACGATGTGAAAAGTCAATAAAGCTTTAAACAGCAGGTATGGGTTTTTGGCAATATATATTGTACGCCACAATGACAAATCACAACGGGCTGATCATCCGTTTGCCAGTCACTTCGATTACGGAAACAACAGCAAATGGGTTGATTTGCCGTTGCCCTAAAGACGCCACTAGGCGTGATGGGAAACAATGGCAAAGAAAACCTATCTGCTGTTGCCCTAAGACGCCACTAGGCGTAATGGCCACTGACTGCTTTGACGGTCGGTGGCTAAGGACGGAAGAAGAAGAAGAGAAGAAGACAATGACAAAATGCATGGACATCGTTATGCAGAAAACATCACAGGTATTTTCACAACAGTCATTGTATCATCGAAGTAGTCGACTCAACAGGCACAGCAAACAGCATAATAATAATGTACATTATGTGCCTTTTCAAGATATCGTAAACCGCTGTTCATGTAGTCAGGTAGTAAACTGCCCCTTTCCATAAGAGCTAGTAGATATCAACTAGGAGATTAAATCTGGTCTCCTATTTTTGACCTCAACAAGACAGGCATGTCTTTCGAGCGTCACATTATTGTTCTCTATGTTCCTTATACAGCAAAGGTATCAAACCTAGATCCATCAACAAAGTTCAGGAAGCAAGTAGTCCGTAGGACAGGCATCAATCGATGCGTGACAATATAAGTGGATCATAAGGCAGGCTAAGCGAAAGTCAACATCACAAGATGGCGATAAAGTCACTTAGCAAAAAAGGATTCATTTACCTGTTCATCAGGAATTAAATCACATAATCACATATGCCTCCAGGCATTAGGAATAACATGGAGATATATCATCTCAAAAAAAAAGAACAACAATCATGAGGACTCCTTCCTGAATAATCTAAGCGAAGACTAGCACATAGCTACGTCTCGCCTTATCAGCTTCTCTGCTCAGACTAACCTGGGCGGAAATCGTTTAAACAACGCCACAAAAAGAGACATGCGCAGAACACGCGAATCGAATACAAGTCAGCCAAATTTACGAAACGAAGAATGTTCTACGATGTTCGACTAAAGACCTTTTACCTTAAAAGGAAATGAATTTTGAAACATTGCGATTGCCAACTGTTTTCAAAGAACTGGCGATCTGAGCGCTCCATAAATGGACATGACTCAAAAATCGTTCATACAACTATCGGCAACCCTAGCTATCAAGATAAGACAACTTCTTGACGATAGCTATCAAGATTAGACGACTGTAGAAATGAAAGTGACTACAATTCCATGAGTTCCTTCCCATGCATTAACATTAACTATAGTCAGAATGCATGGTAAGTGTGCAGCGCTACGCTGCCATGCAAGAGACTGTTTGTGTAGTCCCGGGGTGTCGGGTCCACCCCAGTCCCAGATGGTGTGCACAGCTGTGTGTGACCGTTCCACGATGGGCGTTTTTCGGCCCAGACCTGGTTAAAATGCGGCGGTAGGTCTTTCTCGCCACCGCAGCACACGTCCCGGGGCGGATAGGGTTTGGTGGCTGTTTGCACTAGAGCCCCCTCGGGGCAAGGTACACACGCCTAGGCAGTTTAAACAAAGCCCATAACTGGCAGTTTCACTGACCGCCTCAGAAGCCTTAAATTGGGTGGGTTATCTCGTGACTGTACTGGTGAGCTATCGACGCTCCTCTGCAGGGTTTAGGGAGGCCTCAAACCTCTTGGACAGCGCAACGCCACGCCATATGAAGTGGGCATGGTTGTTAGAATGTTGCGAATATGAGTCTAGGAAACTTCCCTGGGGTTGCAAAAAGAAAGCTCTGCATAACGAACCCTCTGTGGATGGGATAGGGAGCTAATGATGCCTAGATTAGCCATTCTTGACCGGTGTTTGGTTAGGGAAAGTCCACGAACACCCAGCATTACCAGTGCCTAAAGGGCTTTGTTCCCATGGCCGCCCTGGAATACGTCAACAAACAACAAACAACAACAGAATTATCAGTGCGCGTTGCGGCGCGCAGTGGCTAAGGTTCGTCGGCTGCGACGCCTCGTGTGTCTCAAGTGTGTTGTCCTTATGTTGTGAAGGGCCTACGTGAACGAAGCGGAAATAATTTGTCTTTTCTTTTGTTACTTTCACAATTGCCCCCAACGGAGCTTGCGTATGTAGGATCTAAAAAGTTTGTGTACCGTAAGTGAACATGGGTTCATTTTTCGATTACAAGACAACAGGAAGCTGAGAAGACGCTTGGGAGTCATGATCCCAAGTGGGCCCCGCCCCCTTTAGAGTGGGGGTAAAGGAGAGTTAATCGGGCCGCAACACTTGTCAGAATGGTAGTGGATTTCTTCTGATGATCAGATTGCTTCCTGTTAGTATCGCTCTGTAAAGAGTTTTCCAAACATAATTGCAATGGTCAAAACAGTTGGACGAATCGGGAAAAGACCGATTGAATTCTGGAAAAGACAGATGAACACTGGGAAAAGACTTAGAACCGGGTCTGACCGGGTTAGCACCCCGTAAGCTGTTATTCAATATGTTATAGGACCCAAACACGATGATGCCACCCGGATCACCGAAAGGGGGGGGCGGGGGGGGAGGAGTGATGGAAACATGTTAATGCTATAGACCCAAAAACGGATAGATGCCCCCAGGATTCACCGGGAAAGGGGGGGAGGGAGGATGATGAATCCACAGGCGACTCAATGGAATCGACCAGACGCCGTTAACCACGGAACTTCGAGCTCTGAACAAAAACGGCTGGAATATTTCCATGTGCCTGTGGTAGGGATTTCTCTAACTCAGAGAGGAATGACAAAACCACAGGGACCGAAAAAAAGGGGCTGTGGGAGGTCCATCAGGGGGAGGGGGATCAACAGCTGTCCCGGTGGCTCTGTCCGACGGATAAGACGTTTTAAGTAGAAGAACCGCAGCCAGGAGTCAATCCACAGTGCTGAGTACATTCAAGTTGATCTGCCTGATGATGATCTCACACACTTCTTGGACGGGAAGAGAGATGCAATCAAGTTTCCACCTGCCAGTGCAAAAGGGCTTTGGGAACAGCTGGACGAAGCCTTGCACAAAAGAGAGGTTGGGATAACAGCCTGAAGCAAGCTAACATTAGGGAGAAAGAAGCTGGAAATCTTCGGCGACATTAATATATCTTTGCACTGTCCGCAAAGTAATCGGAGTGAGGGGAGGCAAGGGAAAGTAACCCACCACGGAAAAGCAGGGAAGACAACATTACAACTTGATGAAATCACAGGGAAACAGGAAGAAGCGCTGGCCCGAGAAAAAACATGTTCAAAGAACGCAGTTGCCACAGAGGGAAGGAAAGGGTTATTTAACGGCCAAGTTTTGGGAGCAACACTGAAAGGGCCAACATAATGCCCTTTCGTATAGAGCGGGAAAGGTTGTTGCAGGAAGAGCGGAAGGAAGACTACGCAGGGATAGGGAAAAGATTCTTTAGTGAGGCCTTCAAGTTTTGCCAAAGATAACTGATTGAGGCAGCCCACGGTCGGGGTTACCGCTAAACATCAGGAAAGAAGGACCTGGAAGAACAACCTTAGAATTGACATATTCAGATGTGTCGCAACAAATGGAGCCACTCAGCGCATGACATGGCAGCTCCCTTAAATGGCCGGGATAAGCCCGGCAGATGAATTTAAACACCAAGCCCCCCACGGTGCAAGAGGTAGCAGAAAGCTTATTGTCCCGAAAAGCTCGGTGCATAGTCAAGCTCCAGGTCCTATTGGTGTTCCATATGTGGTGATATAAAAAGATGCCCTGAGGTTCTCAAACAAACAGACTGCTCCGTATTACTGAAGGAAATGCGTGGAAAAAAAAAACCCAACTCGTAATGCAAGGAATGTTGAGAAAGAAAGCAAACGGAGTCTACATCCCCGAACTGAAAAAAATTTTCCACCAGACATCATTTATCAGTTCATGCCCTGAATCCTATCAGTCACAGGAAATGGGAAGATTAGCAAGCGGTACATATTCACGGTTCCCCAGCCAAAGTAAATCCCCTAACGTGTCATTGCGGCACTGTTAAAAGTCTTTGAGCAGGGTGTACCGATGCCTCTTTAAACGACATCGAAGGCAGTGCAACAGACAATCGAAATGGCAGACAGAGGACTACCGCTCAGACACAAAAGCAAGACTCCTGGGAAAGTTCAAAACCTGTTGGTGCCTCCAGTTCATCGTTGTCTCCGCCGTTGCTGTGGCCATGATCTGCGCCCTTAATAAATGAACGTAAGCACACGTACCCGTGGAAAGCTATATAGGAGGCAGCAGGTCAACAATTTCATGAGAACATGGCCTAGGGGGCAACCACCCATGTCTGTCCGATGTAGCACTTGTACTGCAAAAAGTCCAAAACAGTCAAACTTTCTGCTCGGCAATTAATACATGTTTTATTATAAACTGGTATGTAACTATACAGTCACAAGGTGATTCATAGATGGGGCAATGGTACTTAAAAGAATTTTAACTAGCCGGTTTACAATATGTAATTACCGTATATTCTCGAGTATAAGTCGATCCGATTATAAGTCGACTCCAGACTCTAAGATTTAAAAAAGCTTCGACACACAAAAAGTTACTCTATTATAAGTCGAAGTGGAAACAAAGCCGTTCATAAATCGGCTAAACCAACGTGCAGATGTATCAATTTCGATATTTCTATCATGATGCGATATTTTCACTCGCTTTCAATTGAGGGCAGGAAAGTCAGCACACCCCAAACCGAGTAAACCTGGTAGCAGTTTACCATCTCTTCTTGACCGTGCAAACGACTGGGAGATGGCGGTAGACCTACCTGGACGGGGGGCATATCCAGAGAGTATCAGAAAATCGCGGAGACGGCCGGATATAGTGCTTCATTCTTCAGCAACGCTTCAGGTCATACTGATTGAACTGACCGTGCCATTTGAATCCAGATTAGACGAGCAACATTCATTCAAAGCGGCCAAGTATAGCGATCTAGCCGCGGATCTGAGACACGATGGATTCAGTGCAAGGGTCATGGCGGTTGAAGTGGGCGCAAGATAGCTTGTGGCTGCATCAATGTATGATTTATTGAAACTGTTGGGGTTGAAGGGACAGTCTAGAACAAGGGCACTGAAGAGGCTTAGCGAAACTGCCGAAAAGGCATCAGGCTGGCTGTGGAACAACCGCAGTGGGCAATGGAGATCGTGACGGTAAACGCTGCGGTACAGAAAACACCAAAATTTTTCTAAGTCCGCAGCGCTGAGTTTATATGGTGTACTAGTGAGGGGGCTGCGACTCTGGAGCAACAGGCGATGTATACTATAGGGAATGTGTCAGGTACAGAATTTCAGTGGCGTGCGGCGCGCAGTGGCTAAGGTTCGTCGGCTGCGCGCTCGTGTCTCAGTGTGTGTCCTTAGTTGTGAAGGGCGACGGAACGAACGGAATAATTTGTCTTTTCTTTGTTACTTTCACAATTGCCTTCACGGCTGGCGTTGTGGATTAAAAGTTGCTACCGTAAGTGAAATGGGTTCATTTTCGATACAAGACAGCAGAAAGCTGAGACGCTTGGGAGTCATGACCCAAGTGGGCCCGCCCCCCTTAGAGTGTAAAGGAGTAATCGGGCCGAAACACTTGTCAGATGGGGGGATTTCTTCTGATGATCAGATTGCTTCCTGTTGTATCGCTCTGTAAAGAGTTTCCTATCATGAAGGGCGCTAATTCAAATTAACCCTCGAGAAATGAAGCAACCATTATGCCGCTGAGTTAACACTCATTGATTTAGTTCTTTAAGAGCCGGAAATGGGAAAGTGTTCCCTCTCCTTGCTCATTTTATTTTCGGCATTTCTTGCAAGGATTCTTTTATTTTACGCCAATCTCGAGCAAGTCTTTTCAGAAGCCAGAAATTGTTGGGTGTGAAAATACAGTCACGATCAAAGGCACTTAAGAGACTCAATGAAACTGCAGAAAGGGCATCGTGTTGGCTGTGGAACAACCGCAATGGGCTATTGAACTGAGGACAGTAATTTATTTTCAACATAAAGTTTACTTTCACGACTGCCTCCAACTTGGCAGAAAAACAGGAGTGAAATTGGAAGCTGCAACCAAGGTAAAGTGAGTGAATTATTTGCATAAGACAACAGGAGGCTGACACTTGGGAGTCATGACCCAAGTGAGCCTGCCCCCTTTAGAGTGTAAAGGACATTAAAGGGTTGAAACAATTGATTGACGGGGGGACTACTTCTGATGATCAGATTGCCTCATGTTGTATGCTCTGTATAGAATTTCCTATCATAAGTTTTTTTTCAGTCTCGACCAAGTTCATTATTTAGAAGAACGTTGTCATTGAGAGAATAGCAGCCACTGACTGCTATAATCTACGATTATAGACTCTTAATTATAATCCATCGGTGGTTGTAATCATTGCCCTTGTTGTTCTGTATAAAGCATGGAGCACCACTGCATCTGATCCCTTCTAGGACCTGCATCAAGCTCTTGCATCTGTGATTTCTGTAGCAATTAGTTTTACGTGATGAGGTTGCCAGCCATCATGCACAACCTCATATTTGTCGCCTGGTACGACATGCTTGAAGGCGTAGTAGTACTATTTTGTCTTTGTCTCATCAGAGACCGCCGGGAACAAGACGGGGGTAAAGATAATAATACTCTAACACATTGTTTTAAATAAACCCTCTGTGGATGGGAAGGAGGGAAGCTCCTGACCGGGTTGGAAGGAAAGTCCACAGGCTCCCCAGCCTCGCAATGACATGTCATTGGGCCGAAGGGCTGAAAGCCCAAGTGCCGCTGGTTCAGAAAAAAAGAA
>JAMPIV010015114.1:0-117500 GCA_024509875.1 Oreohelix idahoensis | reverse complement strand
ATCGCTATCAGCAATATCTTTTTCACAAAGGCAGAAAGCCACCATATGGAGAAGAAAGCTACAACATAAAGCAAATATATGTAGTTGAAAGCTACGATATGAAGCACAAAATTACCATATTAGCAGCAAGCTATAAAATGAAGCAGAAAATTAACTACCATATTGAGCAAAAAACTACAAAATGAAGCAGAAAATTACAACATTGAGCAAAAAACTACCAAATGAAGCAGAAAATTACCATATTGAGCCAAAAGCTACCAAATAAAGCAGAAAATTATTATATTGAGCAAAAAACTACCAAATAAAGCAGAAAATTACTATATTTAGCAAAAAACTACCAAATGAAGCAGAAAATTACTATATTGAGTCAAAAACTACCAAATAAAGCAGAAAATTACTATATTGAGCCAATAACTACCAAATAAAGCAGAAAATTACTATATTGAGCCAATAACTACCAAATAAGGCAGAAAATTACTATATTGAGCAAAAAACTACTAAATGAAGCAGAAAATTACTGTCACCGTGGGGTTTGCCCAAGCATTATTCATGCTATTCTTAAGCTGAGATAAACAGTTAGGACAGCTGACAAGAGAAAATAATTAATGAAAATAATAATATTGCTAACTGACAACGGTTCAGAATACCGGCTCACGTTAATTAATAGTGAGTGATTATCTTGAGTTGTAAATAGAAAGTTCGAAAACAAGAAAAAAAAGCTCAACCAATAAATTTAAGTAAAAACGATTTGGGTCAGCGAATCAGAAGAGTGGCGAGAAAAACATACCACGCGAAATGACCAGAGGTCATTAGATGGCAGTGAGTCCTGAGTTGTGCTTCAGGAAGAAGGTGTGATCGCTGTGCGGACAAGATGAACCTTCTGTGGTTTTACAGATAGGGTTGATATGAAAATATATTTAGATGTCCAGCCATCACTAGCCAGTGTTATTCTATCGGGATAGTATTTGTTTCTGTAGTTCACAGTTAAGGTGTATTTCTGAAAGGAGATCAGCGTTCATGCTGTGGTTTTTGTAAGTATTGAACTATGATTATATTTTACACAGAGTATAATTTTGTTTACAGGAGAATCTTGCAGAAGCACGATTTGTCAGTTCATTACGAGAACTATACAACTATATACTAAGAAAAACGGATGGTTATAACGACTATGTGGAAAGTAACCAAGAGGCTGTAAACATTTGAAGGAAACTAGAGATATTATAGAGGAGCCATATTGAACAAGGTTTGAAGTGTCCAGAATTGTATATGATTATCAAGAAAAAGTGAATGTCGACTTTTATAGAAGAACTTCAAAAATGCTCTCCCATTAGTGAGTATCAGAATGGTGTACATACAATTATTTATGCATGAGATGAGTTTTGTTGCTACGAACAGTTATAGAGAGCTGTTTGACCAGTTCGTCGAGGAAGATATTTAAGTAACAAATCAAGTACAGAATGCTAATAAAGAGCATTGGTATATGAGGAAATAGGAGCAGGTTTTGGGAAGACTAAGGAAGTCTACGGAGAAAAGAATAAGTTAAAGAGGAATACGGAAGTTACAAGACATAGAATTCATGTATGAGTTAACCTGAAGTACCAAAGACCTAGTAAAGGTTTCTATGAGAACTCTATCATTTGAATGACCCATTATACTTGTTGTTTTATTAAGTTATTAAAAGTTTTTGAAGGAACAGAATGAATTTGATTCCATCTTTATGAGTTGCAGATCGTATGCCATGTACATTTAAACTACCACTATACGAAGTCACTATTAACAACAATGAAGGAACTGAACGAACCTGAAGTATACAAGAAAAGGATTAGATTATCATCCAGGAATTTACACCTCTGGCGGAGATGGCCAGTAATGATATCAACTAAATAACTTGGAAGATAAAAGAAAGAAGATAAAAAGAGAAGTTGTAAACTTAAATTACGTCACTAGGCCTGCCATCTGCCACCTAGTGGGATAACACACAGTAACCAGTAACTGCAGGCCTGTGACATACTTTGAATTGATGCCGTAACGAGCCCTGTTACATTACTATACCGAGCAAAAAACTACCAAATAAAGCAGAAAACTACCAAATGAAACAGAAAACTACCAAATGAAGCAGAAAATAACAATATTGAGCAGAAAACAACCAAATGAAGGAGAAAATTACCATATTGAGCAAAAAACTACTAAATGAAGCAGAAAATTACCAAATGAAGCAGAAAACTACCAAATGAAGCATAAAACTACCAAATGAAGCAGAAAATTACCATATTGAGCAGAAAACTACCAAATGAAGGAGAAAATTACCACGTTCAGCAGCAAGCTACTAAAATGAAGGAAATAATTACCATATTGAGCACCAAGCTATAAAACGAGGCAGAAAATTACCACATGGAGTAGAAATCTACCATATAAAGCAGAAAACTTCCATAAGTAAGAGAAAGTTACGATATTAAGCAAAAAACCACCATCTGTAAAAGAAAGCTACGATATAAAGCAGAAAGCCACTATATGGAACAGACAGCTTCCATATGAAGCAAAATACCACCATATGCAACATAAATTTACCATATAAAGCAGAAAGCCACTATTGGAACAGAAAGCCACCATTGCAGCTGGTCTCTTTTCAGGAAGTTGGCACCAATGAATTTATGTGCTCTTGCAGTGACATTATCTGCAGCAATTTACCTTACATGATAAGTTTGCCCAGCCCAATGCACAAGCTGAGACCTAGAATAGTGAAGTTTCTAACAATTCACTTCCCTGCGGCAGTGTGTATTACGGGGCGATGTTTACACGTGCAATTCATTTTGGTGCTTCGGTAAAATGAAAAACCTGTCCAAGATTGAAGGAGTTAACACAACCATATCTACAAACGCAGCAGCAGATCTGGCTACTTGGCAAGAGCACACAAAAGGAATGAAGCATTAAGAGGGTTAGCTAAATCATGAAGAAAAGTAGATAGTGTTAGTTAAATCATGCAGAAAAGTAGGTAGTGTTTGTAAAATCATGAAGAAAATTAGATAGGGTTAGTTAAATCATGCAGAAAAGTAGACAGTGTTAGTTAAATCATGAAGAAAATTAGATAGTGTTATTTAAATCATAAAGAAAAGTAGACAGTGTTAGTTAAATCCTGAAGAAAAATACATAGTGTTAGTGAAATCATAAAGAAAAGTAGACAGTGTTAGTTAAAACATAAAGAAAACTAGATAGACGGCGTTGTATGGCGCTTGCCAATGCTTCACATCTCGCACGAGTCGAAAACTGCATCTCCCTGCAGAGATTTAACGAAACAAAAATACCCAGATAAGTAAGTATGCTAATTATGAGACAAAAGAATCATAATTTAAAAGTCCCTAGTTCAGGTTTCCTCAACCGGGGTTCCACGGAAACCTAAGGTTCCGCGAGAAGTCGCTAGATGTTCCGTGAGCGGTCTCTAGGGGTTTCGAGAGAGATCGTGATTGAAAATAAACACAAAAATAAATCTCACCATTTTTTAATGTGTGTGCCGGGCGATGCTAGCGCTCGCAGTGGTGGCCAGTAACTCAGCAATAGAACTGAGTTCACTCTTGCACATACCATGTTTCATTAGCGTCGTGCATAATATAAATTTGTGATAAGACTTTTATGTCTAATTAAGATTTTTAGAAAATCAAGTAGGAAAGTTAAGAATGGAAAAACTGAAGTGTCATCTAGCTTCACTACAGACTTGCATTAGAGTTGATATCCTTTGTAGGGGGAGGGAAGCACATAAAAAGAGTAGGTTAATAAGATGGCAAAAGTAAAAATTTTCTCAGAAAAAAATAAAATTCTCTACTTAAAAAAGCATTGACAATTTTTATTGGATTACCATATTTACAACTTACTGATTTTTTTTTTTTTTTTTCTTAACCAGCGGCACTTGGGCTTTCAGCCCTTCGGCCAAATGACATGTCATTGCGAGGCTGGGGAGCCTGTGGACTTTCCTTCCAACCCGGTCAGGAGCTTCGCTTCTTCCCATCCACAGAGGGTTTATCTCAGGAGCCGTTCAGGTTATTCAGTCAAAATCCCGGTCGATGACACTCTTTCAAATGCTAACGCCCGGGCTTGAACTTTGAACACCTGATCGCCAGCGCAATGTGGTAACCATTACACCAGCGCGGCTCCCACAACTTACTGATCACGCTAACGTAACGTGAGCTGTAGATATAATAATTTGTAAAGAGGGGTTCCCGGAGACCTGAAAATTATTTCAAGGGTTCCTCTAGGGTAAAAAGGTGGAGAAATGCAGATCCATTTCTTTTCATTATTTAATCAGTTTTACAGAAGAAGGGAAAAGAAAGCATTACATTTTTCTTTAAAATTCAACCTATTTTTTTAGTTTCGTTTTGTTTGCCAATTTTTAAAAGAAATAAAATGGGTCATCTTAATTTCATGTCTTTAGTGACGCAGATTACGAGACGATCATCTGCAATTTATGAAGATTATAAATGTTTGTTAAGCCGAATCCCTCCTCATTAGCGATTCTAACGAAAATAGAGATAGAGAGAAACCGAAAGTAGAAGAGAAATAACGAGCTAACCCTTCCGTAAAGTTACACAATGGCCTTGTCCTAATGAACAAATTTCGTTTCGAAATTTAGTTGAGACCGAAGTAAATTGTCCCAGGTGTATTGTTATTTTCGTGACAGTAGAACGCGCAAGTTAACTATATACACGGATATGTTCTTTCGGGATCCATCTAAACTTTTTAAAGTAAACACCTCACATTTAACACACAAAAAAAGAGAAGAAAATCAATTAGGCTGCTCAATTTGTGGCAGACGATTTTTCACTCTGGATTCTCACGTTTCAAGCGAGTTTCCTGAAATGTATCGGCCCTTGTGTTGTCAAATCGCCGTATTATGACCGGATATTTCATTCAGCATTGCCACGTGAAGCAATTGAGCCAAACGATTAACAAGGATGATTGTGTGAAATAGTTTAGACTTACGAGAAGCATATTGCAATGTTGAAACGTTTTCGGGTGTATAATTAATAAAAGCGATGATTCACTGCAGTGCCAGGTAGGTATTTAAAGTGTGGTGTTACTTTTATCTTCATCTTTAATTTAAATTTTGGTTTGAATCACATGTTAACTGTATGCTTGCCATCTTGTTCCGAAACACGCGATCAATGAGTCTCCCGTGTTGCTTCTAGTGTTGAAACAGTAGCTGCTGTCGCTAACCTTAACCCTGACCCTATTTCGTGATTTTTCAAACATAATAAAGGTTAGGATAAGGGACAGTAGACTGGAGGCTGCCATGTTGCCCAAACATTTTCGCATTTCGCTTCAAGTTGGAAATATTTTTTTTTTAAATGTTTAAAACGGCTTTAGTGTTTGTCGGGTGTTATTAGTTTTGTCAAAGCTCGAAACAGGGCTGGTGTTAGCAGAGGCGTCCCAAAAGTATTTAGCACCCGGGGCAGATCCTATCTTTGGCACCCCCACCCCCATAAAGAAACATATAAACATATTTTTTTTAACAGTAAGTACTATCATAGCAGTGTCCAATAGCACCCCTCGTCCTGGCTGTCACTCGGGGCAGACCGCCTCCCCCTCCCCCTCGCGTAGTCCCTTAGTACGCCACTGGGTGTTAGGTTAAGGAGGTTGAAATGAAGAATAGTGGGCCGTCTGTTTGATACGGCCTTAAAAAAGAATTCAGAGACGCATTAAAAAGTGGCAAGGGTTAGGTTTCGGAATTCTAACCCTAAACCCTAACCTTAATTACTTGGACGACTTATTTTAAATGACATCGATGAACACGACCTACTGGTCTTTATTACACCTGGTTAAAGCTAGCTGTTTGGTAAAGCTCGAAAAAGGGTTGGGGTTAGGTTAAGGCTAGCAGTAACGTAAATATTGATAGCCAATCTGGCAACATGGTAGATCTTGTCTACTGTCGCGTCATTTACCATAATAAATGGTATTGGTACATTTTTTTTTTCTTAACCAGCGGCACTTGGGCTTTCAGCCCTTCGGCCCAATGACATGTCATTACGAGGCTGGGGAGCATGTGGACTTTCCTTCCAACCCAGTCAGGAGCTTCGCTCCTTCCCATCAACAGAGGGTTTATCTCAGGAGCCGTTCAGGTTATTCAGTCAAAATCCCGGTCGATGACACCCCTTCAAATGCCACGCCAGGGCTTGAACCTTGAACACCTGATCGCCAGCGCAATATGTTAACTATTACACCAGCGCGGCTGCCATAGTAATGGTACATTAAAAGACAAACAAACTTAATACTTTCTACTCTGTCTCAGTAACCTTACTTTAAGGCTAGTTCGTTTATCTTTTCTATTTATTTTTAAATTCCGTTTAAGAAAACACGAACAGTGTCATCAGCAGAACCCCACAAACTACTAGTTTTTTTAATCACACCGTGCAACACAGGGCCTTTTTATCGACTATGACTTTAGCGACAAGATGGCGGACGTACTGTAATCTGTGATTCAACCAACATTTTTGTTGCACTATTAATATTTATTTATTTACCTGTCTGGAAAAAAGCAATAATGGAAAAAACCTCTTATTTAAAATAAAAAAAACCGCATGCGAGATGGTTCCGAGTGAAATGAAGAACAGTTGGTCGTGTTCATCATGCCATCCTAATAAGTCGCCAACGTCGTTAGGGCTATGATTAAGGTTAGGGCTTAGGGTTAGGCTTAGGATATCTAAACATAACCCTAACCCTGACCCCGTTTTACTGCGTCTCTGATTTCTTGTTTAAGGCCGTATCGAGCAGACGGCCCACTGATGGTCATTTCATCCGATGGTTGCATTTGGTGTAACTATGCGTCTTTAGTTTTTATTATTTAAAAAAACATTAAGATGTTGCCTCCTTTGACCTCTCGCAACAAAATCACCCAATTCCGTGATCGAGACCTGGTAGCATTACTTTTCACTCTGCCCAGCTGTAAATTGGTACGTGACTCTGCTCTTGGGTTAGGAAAGGCAAAGGCAGTGAGGAAGCTGGACCTAATATAGTGAAGCTCCTAAAACTTCACCATCTACGGCACTATCTAATATGGGACTACAACCTGCCTCGTATTGGCGACCGCGTACCTTTCATCCCTAATACGCGGTCGGTTGATTATATAACATGATATATCCAAAGATTTTAGACCAGGATCATGGCAAGGACACTTTATATTAACTAGTGTAAAAGCCCGTCATGAGACGGGAATTAAATTCAAAAGCACCAATACCGAACGGCAATTTTACTTATTCAAAAGTATTTTTTAAAAACCACTGTGCAGCGAGGATCCCAATGTGTGTATACGGGATCACACATTCTATAAATATTTTTGTGCACACCGTCATTTGCGCATTCTTCTTTGGTAAGTGTTACTATTTTCGGGAGAGTACATATAAGGGAAACAATACAATTAATGTCTAACTTCCAACCAAAGTTGCATCCCTTATCGTTACGCACTGACACAAAAAGCTGAGATTTTATATAAAGGATGATAGTTTTTATATTCACTCCCTTTCCAGCATGGAGCCATCATGGCCCCTGGTCACCTAAAGGAAGCATTCATGTGCCTTTGCAGTGGTAGATTTTGTAGCTAATTATTACACAACCTCTTATTAATCGCCTCTAATGGCATGCCTATAGGAGCAGCAGCCGTAGTCTTTCTTTGTCTCATCAGATACCATAAAATGTACATGGGGCTAATGTCCGAAATATGTGTACATATACAGTAAGTCCTCAACTAACGCGATTAATTCGTTAAAAAGGTTTCCGCGCAGGTCGAAAACGGCGTAAGTCGAGAAGTGATTAAATGCGATGGATTATTGTGACATATGTGTTCGTTTCAAAGGATAAATAAAGCTAAACGTGTTTGCTTATGAAACGAATACTTTGAGAAAATGAAACTTTATTCAGTATTCTATCTTTGTCACGGGATGTACTCTTCTTTCTCTGCAGTAATGGTCCAACAGTGGCAACAATTCAGAGTATCTACTGAGGGTCTTCCAAAGTGTCTACCTTTCGCTCAAGATTACTCTAGGCAGAGATGTGAAAGAAAGAATGGTGCTTCAATTCTAGGGAGCCTCATAGGAATTTAAGAAACCAAGTACTACGGCTGATTGGATCCAGGCCGTGTAAACTTTATATCTTCCCATACCTTCTACGAGTAAGGATTTCATTCGTTCTGATAAACCCCCAACTGATTTAACTTAGTAAAATATTACTTTAATAGCTCTGTTATAGGTATTTAAAATGACTGAGACATACGTGTGCAGTTCACTCAAAATGACTAAATCAACTATAAATTTGTATATTTACAGATAACAAAATTTAATAGTCAATTATCATTAACAAGTGTAAAATAAATTAGGGTAAGGTGAATTAGATAGAGTCTCATCATGTGACATATTCTTTCCAGAACGTTGTCTCCATTACAGCTGCTCTGAACGCATCACGATTCTGGGCAAGTCGACCTGCATCAGCCAAAGACAAGTTCAGACTCTCTGTGATGTCCTGGGTCCACCGTCGTCTAGGTCGACCCCCTCCCCTTTTTCCAGGGACCATGCCCTCCATCACTGTCCCCTCCAGACCATTATGTCTTTTTATATGACCGAAAAATTTCAGCTTCCCTATTGCGATGGTACCCAGGAGCCAATGTTCCCGTACGTCTAGCGAGTGCAGCACCTCTCCGTTGGTCCCCCTTTCTGTCCAGGGTATTCCCAACACCCCTCTGTAGCACCTCACTTCGAATGATGTAATCTTTTTTGCAACTGTTTTATTGAGCGCCCAAGTCCCGCAGCCGCATGTTGCCACTGGGAATATACATGCTCTGATCAGTTGTAACTTTGTTTCTCTGCCCGTGCCCTGCCATAGGTTCCTCATCTGTATCAGCTCATGTGAAGCAACCGCAAGTCCTCTTTTAATTTCTACTGCACAGTCGCCAGAGCTGTTAATGATTGATCCTAAGCATTCGAACTCATCGACACCCTCCAGTTCTTCGTTATCAATTTCAATTTCTGGCTTGGTCCCCACCCTGTCCGTTGTCAACACCCTGGTCCTCTTGGTGCTTAGGCACAGACTCCGGGCCCCGCTGTGTTCCCTGGTGGACAGAAGTAATTGTTCAAGTCCTTTTGGGTTGGTCGATAGGAGGACTGTGTCGTCAGCACATCCGATCTCCGGGATCCGGTACCCGCCGATGCCAAATGAGTCAAACCCTGTGTGCCCCCGGTCATCCCCCACGTCTCTCATGACACTCTCGGCATAAATGTTAAACAGGTAAGGGGAAAGGGTACAGCCTTGTCTTACTCCTTTCTGTACTTCAAACCATTCTGATGTTTCCCCCTCTATTCTTACGGCTGCCTGTTGTTCCTGGTACAGCAGTGCGATGAGTTGTACAAGGTGGTTTGGAAATCCCATATTTTTCACAATAGCCCATAACTGCTGACGTTGTACACAATCGAAAGCTTTGGTGTAATCAATGAAACAAGTATGTAGGTCAACGTTGAATTCTCTACACTTTTCTATGATGATCCTCATGTTGAATATATGATCTCTAGTGCCTCTACCTGGTCGAAAACCCGCCTGTACTTCATTTATTTCTGTTTCTAGCTTTTGTTGCATCCTTTTCATTATGATTTGTAAAAGTATTTTGCTGGCATGGCTTATAAGAGCTATAGTTCTGTAGTTTGTGCACAGCTTCAGGTTGCCCTTTTTTGGCAAGGGTATGTAAATTGATCGTTTCCATTCCTTGGGCCAAATTCCGCTTTGCCAGATCTTGCAGCATAATGCATGGTATATACGAGCGCTGCCTTCTCCTCCTGCCTGTATCATTTCAGCTGTTATTTCATCACAACCAGGAGATTTTCCACTTTTTAAGTGTTTGATTGCATTCCGGACTTCCTCTATGGTAGGTTCTGGTTCACGTTCCGCTTCATTCATGACGTTGTTATCTGCCGCTAGATAGAGTCTATAAAATTTCATCGTGAGGGATGATCTGGATAGCAAAAAGAATTCTTTTATTAGAGTTCACTTGTCAGCTTTAAGTGGATACTTAGCTGCCAGTAAGATGTCCTTTGGTTTCTGCTCCAGCGGATGCTTGTTTTTTACAGGTTATGGACTGGTTCACTCTCGTCACTGGTCAAGTCTGGTGGTTGCAACACGTCCCTAATAGTTTTGGGGAGTAATTGCAAAAATGGTCCAGCGTCTGTTAAAACCCGTCTGCTGTTAGTGTCTAGCTTTGACTGAAGGCCACTTATACCACTGTGGTGAACTTTTAAATACAATATCTAAATTAGAATATAACAGTATAGTGCATAAAGTCAAAGATAGGATAGTACTACAACTTTTCGGCGAGAATCTTAGTCGTCGCCTACGCCTTCAGCTTATTATTTGATAACACATTAGCCGAACAAAAAGGGTACCCAATTTTTCAAATTCGTCCTTGAGACAAACGTAACACTTTCCTAGGTCAACTAAGTATTTGCCTAAACACATTGTGGAAGGGAGGGGCACGGATAGATAACCAACGCAAATCACGTCTCACAATTGTTTCTAAAAATAAAACTAACTTGCTAGTATTGCCCTTAGGCGGTTTCAAATACGATGTAACGTTAGAAAAAGTGGACACTACGGTCATGAAAACACGCTTAGCTCTTATTGCGAATGACATAAACTCTCGTAATTAGCTTGAAAGTACATGAGAACAGAATTGAACAGGAGGTAGTTTAAAAATCAACAACTAACATGGAAAAAAAAATATGGAATATTGAACCAAGCCACGTAGCCCCATAAAAATCATATATTCGTGTACCTGTGGCCTTGCTGACTAAGAATATGTTATCAATTACATAAATAGTCCATTAGATAATCAAATATTGGGGATAATACATAGAGAATCGGAGATACTGTCAGGTCAAGTCATGTCTGCTTAGATTGGATAGCATATTTTTTGGGAAAAAAATTAGGTGAGAGAAATTATAAGATAGTACAATGAAAGGGATTGGATGGAATTTGAAAGAAGCCGTAATATTATTGGCTGACCTAAATATACACATCTAGTTGGTAATAGTAACGCATAGGGTTTGAGATATTTAAAAAAAAAAAAAGAATTCATTCAGAAAAAGAGATGCTTGGTCT
Organism: Oreohelix idahoensis; assembly: GCA_024509875.1. NCBI lineage: Eukaryota > Metazoa > Mollusca > Gastropoda > Stylommatophora > Oreohelicidae > Oreohelix > Oreohelix idahoensis. The sequence goes on along the minus strand of JAMPIV010015114.1, from coordinate 106,379 downwards.
CATTGGCCAAAGCTTTTACATGATAGGAATAGTAGGATGCTCGCTGCCATTTTTTCAAAATATTCAGAGGAGCAAGAAGCGATGAGCAGACTTGTGCTTTTTAAAATAATACTACCATCAGAAAGCAGTCTGAACAGAGGCAGTGATGAAAGTGTGCTATATTATATTGCCTAATTCATCGTTACTTGTTTATATTTCCTTGATATGTGGTAAGATTGATTTTATTTACTTTTTAATTAACAAAGGGTTGTGTGTAAGAAAAGGCCATGAAAAAAGATTGTAATTAAATGGTTCCATAACAGACTTAGGCATGGCCTAGATGTTGATCCATCATATAAGGGACTATCTAGAAGTTTAAAACTACAGGACTATATATATGAGGGTCATACAGGAACATTACACTTATCTTATTGCATGGAAAAGATTATTGCAGGAATGACAGAGGCGTAGCATCCATTAGGGAAGAGAAAAGAATACTGGTATAATTTGTTCCATCAAACTAAAGTGGAGAAGCAGGGTTGTCATAGAGAGCTGACCATGTTCTTTGTATTGACCATATGTTTACAGGTAAATTAGGAGGACTTAGTTTGATATTAAGACAGAACTGTCACGTAGGTCTTTATATCATTAAATTGCCTACATCTTCTTCCTATTCTCTCACCCGCATCTTTTATTTTATTATCTTTCCTTACTCGTTTTTCCTGTATTTTTCGCATCACTTGTTTGCGAAAAATATTTTCTTCAGTATTCTCAAACTTTACCTTGTGTTTTTCTCATACTGGGATACGTAATTCTATTACTTAGATGTCAGTCAGACGAGAAGGGCAATTAAGTGGCAGCTATCTTAGACATCGAGCCGACTTGGGTCTGCACTTTCAGATGACACGACACTCCTGAGTTAGATTCTCGACGTAAACGCGTGAGAATGCTAGGAGAGAGCCGACATCGGTCTGCATTTTCACCGGTCAACCACGAGTGGCATCGGCCGAACGCTTAAGTAGGAGCGAATATTTACACCTTATAGTCGCAGTTTCAGACAGGCTGTCTGGGATTTGAAACTGACACGCGTACATCGTGGTCAGTGTTGCGTGCATATTTTGACGCACATATTACAAAAATACGATATGGCTATTTAATATGGAAAATATATATTTGCATTCATTTGTGTATGAAAATGCTTCCTCTGGTAAAGCTAGATAATTCATGATTGATTTACACTTTTGATTATATGAGTGATCGTTCTTGATATTGATTCGGCGCATGGATATTGAATTCATGTCCGTTCTTATTTGTTCGGGCCAGAAAATAGATTAATTTTGCTTGTTATGTTTATGGCCTGAATTCATGTGTACTACTTGTCTAGTGAAAGAAGATTCAGTCGTATATTGTATACCTTTGTATGTTCAGGTCGGACTATATTCTTTCTGCCGGAATCTAGCGCAGGTTTTCGTAGTCCTACTGGGTTGTGAGGAGTTCCGATAATGTCGCCCAAGAATGGCTGAGTGTGTTTTCCAGGGCTGGCACTGTTTAAGGTTTAACAGTGATTCGTAGATGTTTTTCCAGGAGAAGTTTATGTCTCTGCAAGAGTCTATTTGTCAGAGATCCTCCTCATATGTGTGATTCGGACTCCAGGTATGCCAGACCCTATTTTTGATGATCTCGAGTCGGTTAGACCTAGATGGAACATTGTGCTTCGTATCGCTAGGGTCGTGTTTTGTATCGACGAAGATGACAGGCTTTCCTACAGCAGTTATGTCTACATGAAGTAACTGGTTTACTGTAGAGCTGTATGGAAAAACTTTATGAAATTATTTATATGCACATTCTAAATTAACTTTGGCTTATATCTACCCTCCTGCGAGTGAGTGAGCGACAACTCAGGAAGGCGGCCATGTTATATTCCTGTCATCATATTTTTTGATCACTGTCAAGAGAACAGATTATGTATCCTACTATCGGGCAGTGGTATCGAGATCTTGTTATGAGGTGAAAACCCACTATCGTGGTTTATGATTATTATACAAACATTGGACATATCTCAGCTTAAGAACTTAGCCATGAAATGAAGGTTGGGCCAATGACTTTTGTATGTTTACCGATCCTCATTGACGCGTTCAGTCAGTAGAGGATACGGCGATTAGTTACCAGAACAGTGAATGCTACCTTAGGTTGAATGTTATTTCACTACTACATGAATGTATCATCCACGATTCAAATAACCAATGAATTTATGTCAACATGTACCCATGACTGTATCCGTGCTGTCCAGTGTGCGTGCCTTCATTAAACTATTGAAATGTCAGCGGCAGTTCAAGTCGTCATTGCATTACATGAGAGTGTGTGAAAGATATTATCAAGTGGTCTGTTACACCGAACTACTACACCATTCGCGTTACTTGACACTCCCACTCAATGTCAACATGACAGGTTCATTCGATGATGCAGAGGTAACTGAAGAAGACTTTCTTCAGTGATGATCAGTGCATGACCCTAAACATAACATCCGCATCCAGACATTCAACAGTGGCCAATACACAACAACACGTTTTATTCTACAGTCTACTGACATAGTTATTCTACAGTAGTGTCCAATGTGATACTCTACAGTGGTGAACCAGATTCTGGGGTTATGATAACCAGACCATCCCTGACGCCACATACGACACGCATGAACACCAGTGTACAAGTTACAACGGGGCAGTCGATGTCAGCTTGACCTGTATTACCGATCGGATGCTGTATCTAGGTCAGCGCTTGTTGACAGTTTTTCGCTGTACAGACGGTATTATACAGGACAGTTGTATCAAGAGTATAAAATATCGGGAGCAGTACTGTTGACATTTCTCATCGTACAGAAGAAAAAAGTGCTTGTTGATCCTGTACAGAAGAATCACAGTGTTGTTGAACATAAAGTGCATATTTCATCGTTGGATCTTCATATGCTCAAAAGAATTGAACATTGTAATAAGTTAATTCATTAATTTAATAACTTATTAGAAGTGGAAAATTATTTTGAATAAAAGATAAGCCTTCTCTGCAACACATCCTTTCGGCGACACTATTAACATCACATTGCCATATTATTTAATCATATTATGTATGCATTTATGCTATTAAGGTTTACATGTATTTATGTTTATATGTTATTTGTTGTGTGTTAAGTTAGTTTGTATTCTGCGGGCCTGGATGGGAGGTGACTAGAACAAGAAATACCAAGTGACATTGGTCTTGCTCTAGCGTTCTATAGGGAGCAAATTTCTTAATTGAAATTTGCATGCAACATTGTTTGCAAATATTTGTTAGCTGTGACGAAACTGTCCTTCTTGTTGTTTTTGTAATATTTCTATGTTCTTTAGTTTTGTTTGATTTGTTTGTATAATTGTAGGTCTCATCTTTCCTTTCATTTCAGTTCTTTACACCCTTATGTTTATACACTGTGGCGTTATTTGTCTTGTTGATTTCATTGCGGTTATCATCACAGATTCTGTGATCATTTTTTTTATTTTTTCTATTTGATTTAATTTGATTCCTGCAATTGTTTTCATATTGTCTTTTCTTGTTTGTCCTTGTTAATGTCTTTGGTTGACAGATAATATATAAGGTATATTTGAATATATTTATATTATAGTACAGACCAGTACTTATGATCATTGATTACACTAAGAAAGTGTACAAGACCTTTGTAAGGTTTGTCTCCCACAGTGATTGGGATAGAAAATATTATTTTCCACAGGTACTCAAGTGATCATTGATTACATTAAGGAAGTATACAAGACCTTTCTAAGGCTTGTCTCCCACAGTGTTTGGGATATACAGATATTGTTTTCCACAGGTACTCAAGTTATCATTGGTTATATTATAAACAAAATAACCATACAAGTTTTTCACTAAGACTAAGTCTATAGTATAGACTTGTCTCCCATGAAAGTGAAATAAGGTAATTTATTTACTTTTTCAGGTTTCTGATTTAATAAGACAGGATGTCTACATTAGATTACTTTATTACACAAGGGAAATCCCTTGATAAGACTGGTAAAGACTTAGAAGAATGGGCTGTTGCTCAATATGACAAAGCATTAGCTGCAGAAGAGAGAAAAGCTGCTGCTGAAGAGAGAAAAGCTGCTGCTGCTGCTGAAGAGAGAAAAGCTGCTGCTGCTGCTGAAGAGAAAAAAGCTGCTGCAGAAGAGAGAAAAGCTCTGGCTGAAGAGAAAAGATTAGAAAGAGAAGCTGATGCTGCTGCTGAACAAAAGAAATTGCAGATGCAGGTGGAGGAAAGGAGATTTGTGGCAGAACAGAAAAAATTAGAAGCTGCTGCTGCTGCTGAACAGAAAAAATTAGAAGCTGCTGCTGAACAGAAAAAATTAGAAGCTGCTGCTGAACAGAAAAGATTAGATAGAGAGGCTAAAGAGAGAAAAGCAATAAGAGAACATGAATTTGAGTTAGAGAAATTAAGATTGACAAGTATGACTAATGTTAATCAGGCATCTGGTGGTAATGGTAAACCCTTTAATTATAAGGTCAAGGTGCCAGCGTTCAACTCTGCCAGTGATGATATAACATTTTGGCTTTCTAGATTTGAACGTGCTTGTCGAGCTCATAATGTTGACAAATCACAGTATGTGAATCAGTTGTCTGAAAATCTAAAAGGGGAGTCTCTGACTAAGTTATGTTTGGTTGAAGAGGCCGACAAGGATAATTATGATGCTATTAGGGCAGCTTTGATAAAGAGATACCAGCTGTCAGAGGAAGGTTATCGTCTTTTGTTTAAAACAATGAGACCTGAGGTAGGTGTAGAATTCTCAGAATTCATTTCAAAAGCACGACTTACACTCTCACGATGGATTGAATTATCCAAAATAGAGAAAACATTTGATGGTCTTACGGATTTATTGCTAAGAGACAAGGTCATGTCTTCGGTAAATAAACCATTCCTAGAGTTTTTTACATGAGCGTAAACCTAGTACATTAAAGCAAATGGAAGAATATTGTGACCAGTATGCCACGGCACACCCTGACATGATTCTTAGTAACACTAACATTAAAGAGGGTATGCCAGTTGCTTCAGCAACAGAATATAATCATAATTACTCACACAAATTCCAAGGAGCTCAAAATAAATTTGATAAAAAAGGTTAATTGGAATAAGTATCAAAACCAAGGTAACCACTCAAATCAGGGTTCTTCTTCGAAGAACTGGAATCGGGCTGACAGTCCTCGATACGCGAGGGGTGCCCATAATTATAGAAATTTCCGAAAAGGGAGTAACTATAGGAACTACCCAAGTTCTTCATGGAAACAACAAAACCAACATTACAGGGATACTCATTATAATGAGCATGATGATTATGATCATGAATATTATGATTCAAACCCAAATAGGGGTTATAACAGAGGAAATAATAATTATAGAGGCAATTATAACCGAGGTAGATCACAACACAAAAGACATGGTAAATCTCATTACCAGGCTAACTCTGCACAACAAGAGTTCCATGAGGCCGGTAGTCTGAATAATGATAAAAAAGACTCTAATAATGTAGGATGTTCTGCTTTCGATTTTGATAGAGCATCTCAGTGTTCGCAATGCAAAACATTATTCGATCCAACCACAGTTTCTACTTTAAGCTGTGGTCACTCGCTTCCCGCTCTCCCTGCGTCAATCGCGCATAATGGAAGGGGTGCTCTTGTCTTCAATAGAGGTCTAATAGATGGTACTCCGGTATCAATTCTTTTCGATTCGGGGTGCACTACCATCGGAGTGAGGCAGTCGCTCGTAAATCCTTCTCGAGCCACAGGCAATGTAGTCAAATGTGTAACATTTGGTGGCACATTGGAGAAGTACTCCACTGCCATTATCAATATTGCTACTCCTTTCTTTACAGGAGATGTGCAAGCATGTCTCTTGCCGAATCCGATCGCTGATCTTATCATCGGTTGCATTCATGGAGTGAAAGAATGCACTCCACAGCAAATTTCTAATTGGGAAAATGTTAATATGCAATCTTCTAATGCAGTAATCACTAGGGCTGAAGCTCTTAATATGCCGCAATCTTCACATTCTGAAGATAATGATGCGCAGATCCAAGATGATCCCTTGAAGATTTCCCATGACTCCTTTATAAAACAGCAGGAAGATGATCCTACTCTAAAGAAATTCTTTACTCTGGCAACAAAAGGTGATCCGAATAAGGATACAAATCGTAAATCTTGGATTACGATGAGGAATGGCGTACTTGTACGTATGGTACAAGACTCCGCTAAATCCATTCATTCTCAAATTCTTGTGCCCAAAAATATGAGAGTTAAAATCTTACAGCACGCTCATGATTCTCAGTGTGCTGGACATATGGGTTTTTCCCGTACTAAATCTAGAGTTCTTGCATCTTTCTTTTGGCCTGCTGTGAATAAGGACATACGAATCTATTGTCGATCTTGTAAAGTATGTCAAGAGGTTAAATCCAGAGGTCCACGCCATGCTGCACCTATTCAGGCTGCAGACATTCCCATTCGACCATTTCAAAAAATTGCGATAGACATCATTGGTCCATTTAAGATAAAGTCTGCTAGAGGACACCAATTTATTTTGACGTGTGTTGATATGTGCACACGTTGGCCAGAGGCTGTTCCTCTAAAGAGCATAACTACTGCTGATATTGCAGATGCTCTTTGGTTAATATTTTCTCGTCTGGGATTTCCAGCAGAAATATTATCGGACCATGGTACCCAACTCATATCGGATACCATGTCTCAAGTGATGTCGACTCTAAAGATAGAGAGATCTCTGAGTAGTATTTATCATCCTATGTCCAATGGGATGGTAGAACGTCTGAATAGAACTCTGAAAAACCTACTAGGCAAGATAACGGAGGATCATCCTCAGGATTGGGACAGGGTTTTACCCGCGGCTCTCTTTGCATATAGAGAGGTCGCCAACGAACATACAGGATTTTCTCCTTTTGAACTTGTCTTCGGCGCGAAACCGCGAGGTCCTATGTCCTTACTTCATGATCTCATAACTGCTGATAATATTGTCGATGACACAAAATCCTCTTACGAATATGTCATTGCACTTAGACATAAGATTATCGAAGCATGCAAATTGGCAACCGCTTCTTCGGAATTTGCAAAACAAAAGGCAAGGGAATTTGCCAATAAAAAAAGATGCTTGCGACAACTTTGTCCAGGTGACAAAGCATTTGTCTTGCTACCTTGTAGGGAAAACAGACTTCTTATTTCTTGGAAAGGTCCGTACGATATAATATCAAAAGTTTCCGATGTTGACTATATCGTCGATATTGACGGGAAGCATAAAACCTTCCACATCAACATGCTCACGGAATTCCATGAACGTCCGGATTATTTACAACCTGTTTTCCAGGCAACGGACGATTTTCCAGTCCAACATGGACATTGCTCATCACTGTCAGTAATACAGGATGAGGAAACGAGTTTCTCGGATGTAAATCTTCCTTTTCCAATGATTCCGCTTCACTCTAATGAATCATGGAAAGATGTTGCGATTTCTCCTGAATTATCTCCAGGAGAGCAGAAACAAGTTTCTACTATGTTAGAACAATTTCAGGATGTCCTTACTGACATTCCTGGTCAAACTGATGTCATTCAACATGACATTAGTCTTACTGACCATAATCCTATAAGAGTCAGATCGTATCCTATCCCGATACATTTTCAAGCACAGGTAGAGAAAGAGTTGGATGAGATGATAGAGTTAAAAATTATTGAACCATCCACATCAGCATATTCTTCGCCGATGGTTATTGTACGAAAAAAAGACAATAACATACGTCTCTGCGTTGATTATCGCAAATTGAACCAAGTGACGAAATTTGATGCTGAACCTATGCCTTTACTAGAAGAGCTACTTACGAGACTATCGAATTCCCATTTCTTTACTAAACTTGATTTGTCTAAGGGATATTGGCAAGTTCCATTATCCGAACACGCCAAACCGTTTACTGCTTTTTCGACGTCTAGGGGTCTATTCCAATGGAATTTCATGCCTTTCGGCCTAATGAACGCCCCTGCAACATTCGTACGCATGATGCGTCGAATCCTATCTCATCGCTCAGATGTCATTGCATATCTTGATGACATCTGCCTTTTCAGTGATACTTGGGAAGATCACTATAACGGGTTAAACGAACTATTCTCTATCTTACGCGAGCATAACCTAACAGCGAAACCATCTAAAGCTTGTATTGGTTTTAGCGAAATATCTTTCTTAGGTCACCGTGTTGGTCATGGTTTCCTAAAAACAGAAGACCATAATACAAGTAAGATACTTAACATTTCTATTCCTAAGACTAAAAAGCAAGTGCAAAGTCTCTTAGGTCTAATACAATTTTATGGACGATTCATTCCGAATCTGTCCTCCATTATGTCACCTCTTTCTTCCTTGCTAAAGAAAGGGTCTCCTAATGAAGTCCATTGGACTCAAGAATGTCAATCCCCTTTGGATAAGGTTAAAACTATGTTTTCTACTTCACCTATCCTAGTATTGCCTTCTAAGGATAAGACATTTATTCTTCGTAGTGACGCTTCATCCACAGGGATTGGAGCAGCACTAATGAAAGAGTACTCTGGAACTCTGCATCCTGTGATGTATATTTCTCGAAAATTAAATGCCGCAGAGAAGAATTACTCGGTCCTAGACCGTGAATTATTGGCTATGGTTTGGTCAATCCTTAAACTTCAAAGATTTCTTCTTGGCGCGCATTTCATTGTGGAAACTGACCAGAAAGCTCTTACGGCTATTCAGAGTAAAAATCTGAAGAGCGCGAGATCAACGCGATACGCGATTGCTCTGCAGCCATTTCATTTTTCAGTGCGAGCTATCCGTGGGTCAGAAAATGTGATGGCAGATATTTTGTCTAGATGCCCACATGATTCATAACTGTTAAATTATATGCCTAACTTTGCTACGGTTGTTCCTATGTTGAAATGTGTACACATATGTAATATATCATATATTGATTGTAACACTACTTAGCGGTTCATTGATGTTTATTCACCGCTGATCTTTCAATGTTTTTCGTCTTTGATGATCATGATGTTAAGATATCTAACATGAAATTTATGTATAACTGATGTAGAAAGTGTGGCATTGCCAGTATTGTAGTATGCGTTGGTGACACCTCTCTGGAAATATTTATACTTAGAGAAATACTTTCTCTAAGATCATGAAATATATTCTCAATGCTTATCATCTGCGCATTGTTATTGGTGCGTTGTGAGCCTATTGTATGTTGCTCCTAGATGTTTTTCCAAAAAAAAAAAGTACCTTTTTTTCCCGAGGGGTGTGGTAATCTGTTGCGTGCATATTTTGACGCACATATTACAAAAATACGATATGGCTATTTAATATGGAAAATATATATTTGCATTCATTTGTGTATGAAAATGCTTCCTCTGGTAAAGCTAGATAATTCATGATTGATTTACACTTTTGATTATATGAGTGATCGTTCTTGATATTGATTCGGCGCATGGATATTGAATTTATGTCCGTTCTTATTTGTTCGGGCCAGAAAATAGATTAATTTTGCTTGTTATGTTTATGGCTTGAATTCATGTGTACTACTTGTCTAGTGAAAGAAGATTCAGTCGTATATTGTATACCTTTGTATGTTCAGGTCGGACTATATTCTTTCTGCCGGAATCTAGCGCAGGTTTTCGTAGTCCTACTGGGTTGTGAGGAGTTCCGATAATGTCGCCCAAGAATGGCTGAGTGTGTTTTTCAGGGCTGGCACTGTTTAAGGTTTAACAGTGATTCGTAGATGTTTTTCCAGGAGAAGTTTATGTCTCTGCAAGAGTCTATTTGTCAGAGATCCTCCTCATAAGTGTGATTCGGACTCCAGGTATGCCAGACCCTATTTTTGATGATCTCGAGTCGGTTAGACCTAGATGGAACATTGTGCTTCGTATCGCTAGGGTCGTGTTTTGTATCGACGAAGATGACAGGCTTTCCTACAGCAGTTATGTCTACATGAAGTAACGTGATTACTGTAGAGCTGTATGGAAAAACTTTATGAAATTATTTATATGCACATTCTAAATTAACTTTGGCTTATATCTACCCTCCTGCGAGTGAGTGAGCGACAACTCAGGAAGGCGGCCATGTTATATTCCTGTCATCATATTTTTGATCACTGTCAAGAGAACAGATTATGTGTCCTACTATCGGGCAGTGGTATCGAGATCTTGTTATGAGGTGAAAACCCACTATCGTGGTTTATGATTATTATACAAACATTAGACATATCTCAGCTTAAGAACTTAGCCATGAAATGAAGGTTGGGCCAATGACTTTTGTATGTTTACCGATCCTCATTGACGCGTTCAGTCAGTAGAGGATACGGCGATTAGTTACCAGAACAGTGAATGCTACCTTAGGTTGAATGTTATTTCACTACTACCTGAATGTATCATCCACGATTCAAATAACCAATGAATTTATGTCAACATGTACCCATGACTGTATCCGTGCTGTCCAGTGTGCGTGCCTTCATTAAACTATTGAAATGTCATCGGCAGTTCAAGTCGTCATTGCATTACATGAGAGTGTGTGAAAGATATTATCAAGTAGTCTGTTACACCGAACTACTACACCATTCGCGTTACTTGACACTCCCACTCAATGTCAACATGACAGGTTCATTCGATGATGCAGAGGTAACTGAAGAAGACTTTCTTCAGTGATGATCAGTGCATGACCCTAAACATAACATCCGCATCCAGACATTCAACAGTGGCCAATACACAACAACACGTTTTATTCTACAGTCTACTGACATAGTTATTCTACAGTCAGTAGGTGGCAGTTACGACATGTTAGATGTTAAACGTATCGTTAAGGCCGGAAAGGGGAGAGCATTTCGTTCTACGAAATAATAGTTCCTCCTTTGTCTGGTTTTAAGATATTAAACCTAGTTTGAAACTTTATTTTCATTCTTTCTCAATAATTCGCAGTAGACAGGTGGTTCGCGAATAGTAAAGCCGTATAGCGAAGTTTCTCAGTTTGTTGTGACAATTTGTCGATTTTCTAGACTTCCATAAATATAGGCATATAATTCTTAATTGTGCGATATCCTGTAGTGCTGTGTTTGAGGTAAATATATTATTACCTAGTATTTTGTGAAGTGATTAAGTGTTAAATCGCCGATTTTTTTCCGCTAGTTAGATTTTGTGCAGAGTGCTAAATTTATCTAGTCTGTACTATTTATAGTGACGAGTTACAGTGGAAAACATAAATTATATTTCTTGCTTAAATTCAGTCGGCTAATAAAGAAATTTAATTTAACTTCTAAATAAATCAGACGAGAGAATATATTTTAAAAACTAAACTTATAACGCTAGATACATCATTGAGTGTTGACGAAATACGTATGTATTTTCTAATTCATGATGTTTGATTTTATTTACATAACTTACTTCACGGGACCAACGGGCTGATCACCCGTTTGCCAGTCACTTCGATTACGGAAACAACAGCAAATGGATTGATTTGCCGTTGCCCTAAAGACGCCAATAGGCGTGATGGGAAACAATGGTAAAGAAAACCTATCTGCTGTTGCCCTAAGACGCCACTAGGCGTAATGGCCACTGACTGCTTTGACGGTCGGTGGCTAAGGACGGAAGAAGAAGAAGAAGAAGTTACTTCACGGGAAGTTTTTAAATATAAGTCAAGCTGTAGGCTTGCCGTTTGAAATGTAAGTTATAACGAGTACATATTCTGTTTTTATATTATACGTTGTTTTCTTCAATTAGCGAATGCTGGGGAAAACCCAACTTGCCGGCGTTTAGTAAAGAGACATAATTGTGAGAAGCATAGACATTTCCTATCTTTAACCACGTGTGGTTTTTATTAAGAAACCCAGGTCTGACAGTGCATGTGCCATCAGAGATAAACAATAATACCAATCCCACTAACGGTTGCTAAAGACTAATGTGTATACTGGGCTTCTGAGCCAGTTCATCTTGCTTCTCAAATTGAAATATACATGCTGTCTGGCGGCGAGAATAATTACAAGTAATAACATTTAACAATTTCGACAACTATTGAAAGAGTGGATAGTGAACCAAGACTATCTGTTGAGAGCAGTTGTCCACTGGTCATCTTTCCCAAAATTAAGGAAATCCTCGTGTTTTTTTTCTGTCTCTGTGTGCCCGTTTAAACTTGCTTATCCAACCTGATTCAAGTGACATTAACAGTAACCAAAATTTAACTGGTGAAGTGAATGCTCCCCGAAAACAGTGGAATAAACCTGTAATTGTAGAGCTGGGATTCGCTTTATCCAAAGAATACAGATTCACTGTAAAGAAGTGTCCTAAGGTTGCACCAGACTGTAAACTACATCAAGTTTTAGGTAAGAACGTGTGCCAGGGATCCCTGATGAAAGAACCGAGTGAAAGTGGACTGAGTGAGTTTTTTTTTTATAACTATTGATTCACCCCCACGTCACAATCTCCTTACGGAAGAGGGGCTGCTTGAGTAAATTGTTCCTTTTTTGAAGGACAATATTAGACCCTAATCATATGTATTTATGACTCTTTGGGCCATCATCTGTCTCATAACGGGGCTGTGGGCTAAACCTAGAGTTAATATCATAACGGGTCTATCATCCTTGTAGTATTTTCTTGAATTTGATGACTATTTGTATATGTTTTCTTTTGATGTAAATTTTATATGTTGTGTCGTAAGTTTAATATGATAAATAAACTTAACCATAAATTAATCAGCGCGTTGGTCAGCTCGTTCTAAATATCTATATAATCATTGTTATAGTTTCCCCACGTCTGTGTGTCTACCTGTCGTCACTGTATGTGCGTGCACGTGAGTGGGTAGAGATCGGTTGGTATACATATATTTAATGTATATGTGGTAGACTGTCTGACTGCTTAAAATCTGTCGTAGAAGATAGGTGAGAGAGAGAGAGAAGATTTTCTCGCATCTCAGAGACAGCCTCTATCACTATTCTATAATCTCACTCGTGGAATCTATTCCTTCGACTAACTCTCACACTGTGACTCTCACTCATTCCAATCTATTCAGAAGGGACCAACCCAAGTCTTAATTATCCTATCTAAAATCTACGACAAATGGTCGCTCGTTACCGGGAATTGAACCCAAAATCCTAAGGCGATACGACAAATGTGGTCTCGCCCGACGGATTTTTGAACTTAGAATAGGAAGACGAGACGACAAATATCAGCTCGTCTTTAAGATTCTTTATTCTGATATAGAGTAAGAGTGTGATGTCTTGTGAGTTTTGTATCTTTTAAAAATAATTTATCCCCTAGACTAACGATCTGTTTTCGGGCGTGCTGACCACACAAACTGATAAGTTTTTTCCACAGCATTAAGAAGCATTATACATTTGGTTTACCGGTTGATTTTGTCGGAATACATGTTAATTAATGATTTTGTAATACTAAACGCTGGTATAGTTTTGTGAGTGTATAACATTCACAAGGGTTCTGAAGCAGGAAGGTGTTTGAACTAAAGTTAAGGAGTGCGTTTCGGACTATTTGTCCAGATTAATTCCCTCCCTCACCCTAACTGTCTTCAGGGGTAAACTTGATAGTGAATTAAAATTAAGGGATTATTTTTCTCTTTAATTTTTACAATAATTATTTTGTTTCCACTGTAGCAACTTATTTTTCAGAAGTAATCTTAACTACCATTTAGTTGGCGTAGTCGTGTTTTGCATTAGGTGCTTTATTGCCGATTAATAGCAGCGATAGTTAGATTTTTATTTTGGAGGAGGTATCCCAGGGTGAAATAATAATAATGAAACACCCACAACCACCTTGCCAATAACTTGCGATGAATTCACGCTGGACGAGATGAAACAAGCCGTTAAAAGATTAAAAAAATTTTTAAAGCTGCTGGAGTTGACGAAATTTCAGGGGAAATGATTAAAGCAGTTAATGACAACAACCTCTTGAGAATTTTAGATATTATAAATGAAGTATGGAGAGAAGAACAACCACGACAACAATGGAAAGACAGTATTATTGTAAAGTTACCGAAGAAAGGTGATCTATCAGACTGTAATAACTGGCGTGGTATATCTCTATTATCAGTACCTGGAAAATTATTATGTTGCATGATGTTAGAAAGACTTAAATTGCATGCTGACGAAAAGATCAGAGAAGAACAAGCGGGTTTCAGGCCGAAACGATCATGTATTGATCAAATATTCACACTAAGAACAATTATAGAAGAATCAGTGGAAAGGCAATCGCCACTTATTATCACCTTCGTCGATTTTCAAAAAGCCTTTGATAGTCTACACCGCCCATCATTGTGGAAGATACTTACAATCTATGGTTTTCCAACAAAATATGTGAATATAATCAAAGCGCTATATGACAATGCAAGATGTTGTGTTAGAACAAATAAAGGGAATACAGAATGGTTTACAGTAGAAACAGGGGTGAAACAAGGCTGTATTATGTCACCACTACTTTTTGGAATAGCTATTGATTGGGTTATGAGAAACTATACCCACAATGAACAATTGGGTATAAAATGGACAAATGGAAAATTCCTGGGGGACCAGGATTTCGCAGATGATGTAGCATTCTTAAGTTCAACACCAAGACAATCCCAAGAAGCAATAAATAATTTGTGTCATCTCTCGGTTAAAATAGGTCTCCAAATAAATGCCTCTAAAACTAAAGCTATGAACTTTTCTAACGAGACCTTTGATATCATCTTGAACGGGGAAAAACTACAGAAAGTTGAAAGTTTCAATTATTTAGGCAGTAAAATGACTCAGGATGGTGATACAACAAGAGAAATCCATACTAGAATTGCTTTGGCAGCTAGCGCCTTCAATAGATTATCTAACATTTGGAAATTACGATCATTGAATATACATACCAAGCTTCGTCTGTTTAATTCAAATGTTATCTCAGTGTTAACATACGGCTGTGAGAGTTGGAAAATAACAAAATCATTGGAGAACAAGCTGAATACATTCGAGAACAAATGTCTTAGAAAACTCATGAACATCAGTTGGAAAGAATTCAAGACTAATCGACAAATAAGAGAAGACTCTAGGCAGAAATATGTCTCCGACTATATAAGGAAAAGACGATGGTCATATATCGGTCATGTCCTACGAATACAAAACAACAGAATACCACTACAGGCGCTCACTTGGGTTCCTGAGGGTAAGAGAAAAAAAGGAAGACCAAAAGAAACACTCAGAAGAACAATAATAAGAGAAGGAAGAACGTTGGGCCTAAATAATGTGCAAGAGCTAAGAGGAGTGGCGTCACAACGAACAACCTGGAGAGCACTGGTTTCTGCCTTATGCGCCGTGTTTGGTGCTTAAAGAATTTATTATTATTATTATTATCCCAGGGTTAAGCATATCATCTTTTATTTGGTATTTTCTCGTAAGTGGTAGGAACTAGTGTATCCTTTTTCCTATTGTCTTTCTCCACTAGTCTCAGTCACTGACATAATATGGCCGAGAGGGCAAAGCTTAGACAACTCCTCAGGGACGAAGCGAAAGAGGAGGGACTGGAAGGAGAGGAAGCGAAAGCATTTGTCAGAGACGAACTCGAGAGATATGACGCGGAGAGGAAAGAAGCTGAAGCTAGGGAGAAGGAAAGGGAAGACCGTCTATTAGGGCAGAAGAAGATGGATGAGGAAATGGAAATTCGCAGGATGCAGCATGAGGAAAGAGAGAAGGAGAAGGAGAGACAGCATGAGCTGGCGCTTAAGACTCTAGAGTTCCAAAGCCGTGGTGCTACCTCTACCTCCAGCAATGGAGAGTCTTCTCCTCATTCTTCCTTAACTGATCCTTCTAACACTCAATCTTTTCATCTCACTGCTATGTCTTTTCCGCTAGAATCTTTCCCTTGCCCAAATGAGAAGATTGACACTTGGCTAGAAAAATTTGAGAAAATTGCAACTCTGTACGGTTTAGAGAGGTCGCGTTGGAACATGAAGCTTTCTCAGGCGCTGAAAAGCAGTGCATATGATGTTTACGCCAAACTGGAAAGCAGCCAACAAGACAACTATGATCTGCTGAAGAAAGCGTTACTGGAGCGCTTTGAAATGAACGCTCGCAAGTTTTTGCAACTTTTTCGCAACAGCCGGAAAGAGAATTCTGAAACTTTTCACCAGTTCTCATCTCGTCTAAAGGGATATCTAACAAAGTGCCTTGAGCTTTCACAGCTCCCCTCTACCTATGAAGGTCTTGAGGAATTTGTTTTAACAGAACAAATAAAGAACACTTTGTCTGCTGATACCCGGAGATTTCTCGCTGAGCAGGGGGCAGAAAAACTTGAAGACATTTTGGAAAAGTCTGAGCGGTATCACAATGCGCTGGCTGAACTACCGGCCACAAAGCGGAAACCGACAGAGGAGCATTTTCGAAAACATAACCTAGAGCAATCTTCTCAGGCTTCTAACCAAAATAACCACAGAGAAACTGGACCTCAAAACCCCCCTCCTGAAAAATCCAGTTCTACAAGAACAAGTACCCCAACCACCCCAAACAGTCTGATCAACCCGACCGCCCTACATGGCAGCGCAGCCAGAAAGGACAAGGTGGCAAAGGGAGAACCCCTGAGCACGGGACATATGATCAGACCGAGCACACCGAGCCGAAACGCATCGGATGCTTATTAACAGTCTCGCAAGGCGGAATTATTGACAGTGATTCCCAACCTGTTGGGGATAGACCCTCAACGCGAGGTACTGTTACATTGAACGGTTCTCAAACTTCTTGCTTATTTGACACGGAGCTTTCTTATGATTGCATTGTTGCCAGAAACCTGGTCAAACCCGGTCAAGAGACAGCAGAGACCGTCCAACTTTGTGGAGTTCGTAAGAGTGATGCACCTACAGCGCTTCCCATCGCATTGGTGGAGATACACTCTGACTTTGTCAGAGGTGTGATCAAAGCAGCTGTTATGGATGATCCCATCTACCCAGTCATACTTGGCGGGAGATACGTGTGTATTGGGAAACCGGAAGAGCCGATTGTGGCAGCAGTAACTACAAGAGGGCAAACGAAGAAGGAACGGGAGCCTGCGCCTAATTTGTTACCTATGGAACTTAAAGAAGCGCAATACAAGGACCCTACTTTGGCACCCTGCTTTAGGAAACTGCCCATGGCTAAGGAACCCAGACAGCACGGGGACATTTTTTCTAAGGATGGCGTACTTTATCGGAGAACGGGCAAGCCTGACTAAGGTTACAACCAGCTCCTAGTACCGAAACAGTACAGAAGCCAAATCCTAGAAATGGGGCACTCTCTTCCCTTCAGCGGACATATGGGACAGAACGCCACAAACCACCGGATAACCACTCATTATTGGTGGCCAGGAGTAAATACTGATGTTATCAGATATGTTAAATCCTGTGCCCAGTGCCAACGTGTACCACCCAAGCAACGGACACCCCCAGTCCACATGGGTGAAATGCCAATAATGGGAACACCATTCGAACGGGTTGTGATCGACATTTTAGGGCCTTTCGAAAGGACTAAAAGAAGGAACAGGTTTATCCTGACCTTAGTCGATACATGCACTTTATGGGCAGAAGCTATCCCGCTAACATGCGCAGATGCCAAGCATGTCGCAGAAGCCCTCGTGCAGATTTTCACTCGGTTGGGATTCCCTCTGCAAGTGTTGACGGATAACGGATCTCCATACCGAAACCTGTTGATGGATGAGATCGTTAAGATCTTGAGGACCCAACACATCTACACTAAGCCATATACTCCGGCCGGAAATGGGCTCGTGGAACGTGCTAATGGAAACCTCAACATGCTGCTAAGTAAACTGGCACAAGTGAAACCTGAAGATTGGGACCTTTGTATTCCTGGAGCTTTATTTGGCTACAGAGAATCTCCTCATACTTCCACAGGATTTCCGCCAGCGACACTCTTATTCGGCAGACCCATTAAGGGCCCGCTTGAAGCCTTACTTCAGTCTCTGACAGACGAGAAGGCGGATGAGACAGTTGTCTCAGCAAGTAAATATGTGTCGGTTTTAAAGGAAAGGTTGAAACTAGGGTGGGACCTAGCAACGACTAACTTTAAGCGAGCACGCACAAAGCACGCTAACCGATACAGGAAAGTCGCGAAAGAAAGAGAACTGGAAGCAGGAGAGACAGTTTTGGTGTTACTCCCTACCGGAAACAACCAACTGAAGATCGGATGGCAAGGGCCGTTTACCGTCCTGAAAAAGATTTCTAAGGCTAACTACCAGATCTCTATTCAAGGAAAGGAGAAGGTTTTCCATTTAAATCTCTTAAAGAGATACTTGGAAAGACCTGTGCCGACCTCCGACCATCTCCTGACGATCGCCAAAACTGACGAAGATGACGATAGTGGCAGGGAAACTCCACTGCACACACAGGAAATCTTTGAAAAATGTCAGAAGCGGCGACGCTCTTTCAAGCGCGCATGGGAGACATTCCAAAGGAAGGAAACGTCGAGACAGACTTCATGAGTAGGAATTGGAAAGAGATGGAGGGGGAGATGAGAGGGAAGAAGACAGACACCCCGAAGCTACGGTTATAGGAAATTTAATTCCATAACGTAGACATGGAGTGCTTCCATATCTTAAAGGGGGGACGTCCCGTCACGTAGGTCTTTATATCATTAAATTGCCTACATCTTCTTCCTATTCTCTCACCCGCATCTTTTATTTTATTATATTTCCTTACTCGTTTTTCCTGTATTTTTCGCATCACTTGTTTGCGAAAAATATTTTCTTCAGTATTCTCAAACTTTACCTTGTGTTTTTCTCATACTGGGATACGTAATTCTATTACTTAGATGTCAGTCAGACGAGAAGGGCAATTAAGTGGCAGCTATCTTAGACATCGAGCCGACTTGGGTCTGCACCTTCAGATGACACGACACTCCTGAGTTAGATTCTCGACGTAAACGCGTGAGAATGCTAGGAGAGAGCCGACATCCGTCTGCATTTTCACCGGTCAACGACGAGTGGCATCGGCCGAACGCTTAAGTAGGAGCGAATATTTACACCTTATAGTCGCAGTTTCAGACAGGCTGTCTGGGATTTGAAACTGACACGCGTACATCGTGGTCAGTAGGTGGCAGTTACGACATGTTAGGTGTTAAACGTATCGTTAAGGCCGGAAAGGGGAGAGCATTTCGTTCTACGAAATAATAGTTCCTCCTTTGTCTGGTTTTAAGATATTAAACCTAGTTTGAAACTTTATTTTCATTCTTTCTCAATAATTCGCAGTAGACAGGTGGTTCGCGAAGAGTAAAGCCGTATAGCGAAGTTTCTCAGTTTGTTGCGACAATTTGTCGAACTTCTAGACTTCCATAAATATAGGCATATAATTCTTAATTGTGCGATATCCTGTAGTGCTGTGTTTGAGGTAAATATATTATTATCTAGTATTTTGTGAAGTGATTAAGTGTTAAATCGCCGATTTTTTTCCACCAGTTAGATTTTGTGCAGAGTGCTAAATTTATCTAGTCTGTATTATTTATAGTGACGAGTTACAGTGGAAAACATAAATTATATTTCTTGCTTAAATTCAGTCGGCTAATAAAGAAATTTAATTTAACTTCTAAATAAATCAGACGAGAGAATATATTTTAAAAACTAAACTTATAACGCTAGATACATCATTGAGTGTTGACGAAATACGTATGTATTTTCTAATTCATGATGTTTGATTTTATTTACATAACTTACTTCACGGGAAGTTTTTAAATATAAGTCAAGCTGTAGGCTTGCCGTTTGAAATGTAAGTTATAACGAGTACATATTCTGTATATTATATTAATATTATACGTTGTTTTCTTCAATTAGCGAATGCTGGGGAAAACCCAACTTGCCGGCGTTTAGTAAAGAGACATAATTGTGAGAAGCATAGACATTTCCTATCTTTAACCACGTGGGGTTTTTATTAAGTAACCCAGGTCTGACAGTGCATTTGCCATCAGAGATAAACAATAATACCAATCCCACTAACGGTTGCTAAAGACTAATGTGTATACTGGGCTTCTGAGCCAGTTCATCTTGCTTCTCAAATTGAAATATACATGCTGCCTGGCGGCGAGAATAATTACAAGTAATAACATTTAACAATTTCGACAACTATTGAAAGAGTGGATAGTGAACCAAGACTATCTGTTGAGAGCAGTTGTTCACTGGTCATCTTTCCCAAAATTAAGGAAATCCTCGTGTTTTTTTCTGACTCTCTGTGCCCGTTTAAACTTGCTTATCCAACCTGATTCAGGTGACATTAACAGTAATCAAAATTTAACTGGTGAAGTGAATGCTCCCCGAAAACAGTGGAATAAACCTGTAATTGTAGAGCTGGGATTCGCTTTATCCAAAGAATACAGATTCACTGTAAAGAAGTGTCCTAAGGTTGCGCCAGACTGTGAACTACATCAAGTTTTAGGTAAGAACGTGTGCCAGGGATCCCTGATGAAAGAACCGAGTGAAAGTGGACTGAGTGAGTTTTTTTTTATAACTATTGATTCACCCCCACGTCACAATCTCCTTACGGAAGAGGGGCTGCTTGAGTAAATTGTTCCTTTTTTGAAGGACAATATTAGACCCTAATCATATGTATTTATGACTCTTTGGGCCATCATCTGTCTCATAACGGGGCTGTGGGCTAAACCTAGAGTTAATATCATAACGGGACTATCATCCTTGTAGTATTTTCTTGAATTTGATGACTATTTGTATATGTTTTCTTTTGATGTAAATTGTATATGTTGTGTCGTAAGTTTAATATGATAAATAAACTTAACCATAAATTAATCAGCGCGTTGGTCAGCTCGTTCTAAATATCTATAAAATCATTGTTATAGTTTCCCCACGTCTGTGTGTCTACCTGTCGTCACTGTATGTGCGTGCACGTGAGTGGGTAGAGATCGGTTGGTATACATATATTTAATGTATATGTGGTAGACTGTCTGACTGCTTAAAATCTGTCGTAGAAGATAGGTGTGAGAGAGAGAGAGAAGATTTTCTCGCATCTCAGAGACAGCCTCTATCACTATTCTATCATCTCACTCGTGGAATCTATTCCTTCGACTAACTCTCACAATGTGACTCTCACTCATTCCAATCTATTCAGAAGGGACCAACCCAAGTCTTAATTATCCTATCTAAAATCTACGACAAGAACAATAACTTGCATCGACAGGGGTTCCTGCTGGCACTTGTCTGGTGCTAGTACTCGATCAGTGAAGAAGTCTGCAAGATTTCAAAGAGTCTCTGGCACCTACTTGTATTAAAGAAGTCAAGACCAGAGGAGACTGAAGTGTTTGGCCAAACCGACTACAACAGCGGCTTATTCCAGGAACCAGATAAGTGCTATATCTGGCCTGGGACAAATTATCACTAATAGAGAATAATCTCCTGTGCTTACAAAAACATTCCTCCTAAAGAATATAAGGAACAATCATAGTGAAACAAGAGACATTGGAATGATGACAATCCCCAACCTGCTTCCCATTCCCAGTATTAAAATAGAGTAAACAACATCAAAGTGAACATTTGTAACAATGTACTATGGACATATTGTCTGTTGCATGTAAATATCTTTATATATATTTGTAAATATATCTATCCATCTAAATTGATTCTCATTGAACTGTAGTCCTGACCAAAACAACTTTAGGCTCAGGACCAATAAATTTTAACAAAAAATATTTTAAATATAAAATTTAACAGCTTGAGTTAGTTGAGTTTATCATAGTACTTAGTATATGTTTGTATATGTTTTGTATTGAGATTCTTTTACAACACTCTTACAATACCCTAGACACTTTATGTAGCTTTCAGTCACGCTAGTCAAAAAGAATATAACTTCGAGTGAGATCGTAAGGTGGTAACAAGAAAGGTACTCTGTAATACAGTTGTTCATTGTTTACCTCAGAGACCTTCACAGTTGATCTCACTCAAGTACAACTATACGCACACCATTCTTCTTAACATCAAAACCCACCACATATATTGGGGTATCTAAGTCCGAGATTTGAATTTGGCATAGTTAGATAAATGTTTGAAATAGGAATCTCATACAGCATATATTAACTAACTCCAAGAATAAAAATTAGCAGTAGAAACACCCTCTAAGAAGATAAAAATAATTAAGAGGAGATTACAGTGATAAGTTGTCACAGCCAGTAGTAATTAATTAATTATAGTCAGTAATTAGTTTAGTTAAGTTTAAAATTGTCTTAGAACTTTATTAGACCTACTTGAGTTAGAATGGCTGATCTAGCCAAATTCAGATCTGCCGCTGTGCAGACTGCTAAAGAGATGGGCATGGATGGACCAGAACTGGTCCAGTATGTAACTTCAGAGGTGGACAAATTTATTGCCCGAGAAGATAAAAGATTAGAGAAAGAAGCAGAAAGAAAGTTAGAGGCTGAAAAATAAATTAAGAGGCTGCAGATTGA
Organism: Oreohelix idahoensis; assembly: GCA_024509875.1. Lineage (NCBI taxonomy): Eukaryota > Metazoa > Mollusca > Gastropoda > Stylommatophora > Oreohelicidae > Oreohelix > Oreohelix idahoensis. Next base: position 83,919 of record JAMPIV010015114.1, on the reverse strand, counting down.
GGCAGATAGGGAGGCAGAGATTGAAAGGCTCCAGTATAAAGAGAAGAAGTTGGAGGCCGAAGAAAAGAGACGGGCTGCAGAAAGAGAAGCAGAAGAAAAGAGACTGGCTGCAGAAAGAGAAGAAAAGAGATTGGCTGCAGAAAGGGAAGCAGAGGAAAAGAGACTAGCTGCAGAAAGAGAAGAAAAGAGACTGGCTGCAGAAAGGGAAGATAGGAGATTGCAGAGGGAGCACGAGCTACGACTAAGGGAGTTAGAATTTCAAGGCCATGCTCCTGAAAATGGTGCCAGCCCCTTTGCCTCAGATGCCACTGCTAGTCAGGGAGCCTCAACCTCAGCTATTGGTTTTCATGTAGACCATTTTGTTGAGAAAGATGATGACATAGAAGGGTATTTAAGTAGGTTTGAGCTTTTGGCTACTACATATGGGTTAGAGAGAGAGAGGTGGAGCCTCAAGTTATCCCAGGGGCTTAGGGGAACAGCTTATGAAGTTTTTGCCAAAATGAGCAGAGATGACCAAGACAATTACGACATGCTAAAGCAGGCTCTTTTGTTAAGATATGAAAAAAATGGAGAATTTTATAGAAAAAAATTTAGGAATGCCAAACTACTGTCGGGTGAGACCTATCACCAGTTCTCTGCACGGTTAGAGACCTATTTGGAGAAATGGACTGCTCTGGGGAAAACCCAAGATCTTAAGGAAATGATCCTGATTGAGCAATTAAGAGAGTCCATAGCTCCAGACCTGAGAAAGTTTCTCATGGAACAAGGTGCAGAGAGGCTGGGTGAGTTACTCAATGTCGCTGAGAGGTATCAGGCAGCCCAAGCAGAAGTAGTTGGCAATAAAAAGAAACAGGTAGACAATTTTAAGGCACCACAAAACTTTAATAGGTTTGACCATAGAGAACAGAACAAAGGTAAACAACAGTTTGATAGGCCACACAATGACTATAAAAATAAAACCCCACAATTCAATGAAAGAAAATATGATAAAAGAAAACCTTTTAACCAAGGAAAGAAGTGGTGTAAAAAGTGTCAGATGAACAACCATAACACCGACAATTGTAGAAGGAAACCTCCTAATTTCGCTGCAATGAAAATGGGGAGAAAAGGAGTAAAGGTCAACTCTACTGAACAACAGGAACCTTACCACCTCCCAGTGTGTGAAGATGTAACATGCAATGGAGTCACCATAAGGTGTTTGTATGATACTGGATTAGATTATGATTCAGTTGTGAGTTCTCACCTGGTGCAGGCAGATCAATACACCACAGAAACAGTGGAGATTCAAGCTGCAACCAAGGACGTAGCGACCATGACACTTCCCGTCGCCAGGATAAATGTGAAAACGCGATATGTGGAAGGAATCATAAAAGCAGCAGTGATAAATGAACCAATCTACCCTCTGATATTGGGGTGTAGATATGTCTTCTTGGGGAATCCCAAGAGACCTGTGATCATGGCAACAGTGCAGACCAGATCACAGTTTAAAAAGGAGGAGGATAATCCAATAAATATCCATCCAGATGAGATGAGGAAAGCGCAGGCGGAGGATAAGACCCTTAAGCCTTGTTTTAAGAAATTGCCCAAATGTCATACACCTCCAGGCAAGGGAGACTTCTATATGAAGAACAAATTGATTTATGGGAAGGCTGGAACTGGATCCAATGGTCACGGACAGCTGGTCACTCCCACTTCATATAGGACTAAAGTGTTGGAACTAGGGCATGCGATTCCCTTCAGTGGTCATATGGGGATCAGCGCAACAGGACAGCGTATAGCTTGTCATTATTTCTGGCCAGGAATAACTGAAGACAAAGAGATATGTAAAATCCTGTCCAGAATGCCAACGGGTAGCTCCAAAGCATTGAACTGCTCCATCAACTCTAGGGGAAATGCCCATAGTGGGAACACCTTTTGAAAGAGTTGCCGTGGACATTGTGGGACCTCTCACTCGGACCAAGAGGAGGAACAGTTACATTCTGACTCTGGTGGACACTTGTTCTATGTGGGGAGAGGCGGTAGCCCTGTCATCAATCGATTCGAAGCATGTGGCAGAGGCATTACTCACAATCTTCACCAGGTTAGGCTTTCCCAACCAAATTTTGACTGATAATGGCTCTCAGTTCAAAGGGAAACTAACTGAAGAAGTATTCAGGATCTTTCAAGCCAAACACTTTCATTGTAGCCCGTACCATCCCCAAGGAAATGGCCAAGTAGAAAGATTTAACGGGACACTCATGTCGATCCTGAGAAAGTTAGCACATGAAAAACCAGATACATGGGACCAATACCTTCCCGCCGCTCTGTTTGCCTATCGGGAGGTACCCCATAGTTTGTTTAGGGAGGGACCAATAAAAAAAGGTCCACACTGGACCGGTATGGCCCCGGCAATCTTGTTATTTGGAAGGCCAATAAAAGGCCCACTGAAAGCCTTGTTAAGGACATGGCAGAAAAATAATTTACCTCATCATTGTTAAAAGAATTCTAACCGGTATGGCAAGTCGAGAAAAAAGAAAACAAACAATGAAAAAAATTAGATAGTTATTTTTGGAAGGCCAATAAAAGGTCCATTAGAAGCCTTGTTAAGGACATGGACCGATGAAAAGTCAGAAGAAAATATTACCTCATCATATCAATATGTGAACGAGCTGACCGCTCGTTTTAAAACTGGCTGGAAACTTGCCAATGAAAATTTGAGACAAGCCAGGAAAAAGCATTCTGCCTAGTACAATAAGAAAGCGAAGGACAGAGAATTAGCTGTGGGAGAGAAGGTGCTTCTTCTACTGCCCGGCAGCCAGAATAAATTGCAAATTGGATGGCAAGGTTCATATACAGTTCTAGAGAAGTTGTCTAGAACAAATTATAAGATAGATAAGGGGAAAGAGAAAATCTATCATGTGAATCTCCTGAAAAGATATCTGGACAGAGAAAACCAGGAGGAGACACACCTACTGACCTTGTCTGTTGCAATGGAAATGAAAAAGGAACCACTCACCTCTCATGAATATCCTTTACACCCCTGTGAGACCGCTGCACAGGTAAAAATCAGTACACACTTAACGAAAAATCAGAGGGAGAGAGTTCAACAGGTTCTGGATGATCATACAGATGTGTTAACGGACCGACCGGGGCATACACATTTATTAGAATATGATATGAAACTCATAGACCCAACACCAATCTGTATGAGAGCCTATTCGATTCCGTTCGCTAAAGAAAAAGCTTTGAAGGAGGAGATAGATTATCTGTTGAGAGAAGGAATTATCTCGCACAGTGAATCTCCTTACAGCTCCAGTGTGGTTCTGTTGAGAAAACCCTCTGGAGAACACAGACTGTGTATAGATTACAAGAAACTGAATGCTGTCACAGAAGGTCAGGCGGATCCATTACCTGATACAAATCAGCTGTTTGTCAGGCTGAATAAAGCTAAATATTTCTCTAAAGTGGATCTGAGCAAAGGCTACTATCAAATTCCAGTAAAGCCGGAGGTTAGACCTTATTTAGCCTTTAGCACTTCGGAAGGACATTATGAATTTAACATGTTGCCATTCGGGCTGAAAAATGCACCGAGTGTGTTTTCGAGGATGATGAGAAAATTACTGGATCCCCTGAATAATCCATGCATCACCAACTTCATGGATGATATTCTCATAGCGACTGAAACATTTGAGGAACACATTATCTCTCTGGATATGTTGTTTAATCGACTTAGAGAAACAAATTTGACCGCTAGACCGACAAAATGCTGTGTTGAATGTAAAGAGCTGGAATTCTTGGGACACACAATACATCAGGGAAACATGACCCCTGACCCCAAGAACCTGGAGAAGTTGAAAAGAGCACCAAGACCACAGACAAAGAAAGATGTGCGATCTTTCGTCTCATTATGTGGTTTCTACCAAAAGTATATTAAAAACTTTAACTCCACATGTGCTCCTTTGACTGATTTAACGCGCAAAGGAAATCCTGATAGAATTACTTGGTCAGCGCAGTGTGAATTAGCCTACCAAGAGTTGAAGGAAAAGCTCACAAGCAGGCCTATTTTGAAATTACCTGACTTGAGTCAAGAATTCATTGTGAGAACGGATGCTAGTAATATAGGTTTGGGTGCAGCTCTATTACAAAGGTCAACTTCACTTGATGGGGAATTAACCCCAGTTGCTTATGCTAGCCGTAAGTTGAACTCAGCAGAACAAAAATATTCAACAAGTGAAAAAGAATGTTTAGCTGTCATCTTCTTCTTCTTCTTCCATCCTTAGCCACCAACCGGCAAAGCAGTATGTGGCCAGTACGCCTAGTGGCGTCTTAGGGCAAAAACAAATTGATCAATCTATCGCTGTTTCCACCACGCCTAGTGGCGTCTTTGTGGAACAGAAACAGACCAAACAATCTATCGTTGTTTCCGTAATCAGATTGGTTGGCAAGCAGGTGATCAGCCCACTGTGCGAAGTTTTTACGGGATGGGGTAAACAGCCCCATGCCCAACCCTCCTTAGTCGCTTTTTACGACATGCGTGGTAGGGTGCAGTGTTACTATTCTTTGCTCTCCTTTCGGGCCCCGGCAACACACGGGTGTTAGCTGTCATATGGGCTATAAAAAAGTTCCAGATTTATCTTTATGGTAAATCATTTAAGATCCAAACAGATCATAAACCACTCGTGTGTCTGTCACAAGCAAGGCATGAAAATGCTAGATTATTACGTTGGTCGTTGCTCCTACAGCCATACCAGTTTACCATAGAATATATTCCAGGCAAAACCAATGTATGTGCAGATTTTTTAAGCAGACATCCGTATGACGAACATCAGAGTAGTCACCAGGCGTAGGTAGTAAATTTATCTATGTGTATTTAGAAGAAGGAACTGACTTATGATAGTCTGTTCTAAGTGGGGAGATGTGTGGTGAACTTCTAAATACAATATCTAAATTAGAATATAGCAGTATAGTGCATAAAGTCAAAGATAGGATAGTACTACAACTTTTCGGCGAGAATCTTAGTCGTCGCCTACGCCTTCAGCTTATTATTTGATAACACATTAGCCGAACAAAAAGGGTACCCAATTTTTCAAATTCGTCCTTGAGACAAACGTAACACTTTCCTAGGTCAACTAAGTATTTGCCCAAATACATTTGGAAGGGATGGGCACGGAAAGATAACCAACGCAAATCACGTCTCACAATTCTTTCTAAAAATAAAACTAACTTGCTAGTATTGCCCTTAGGCGGTTTCAAATACGATGTAACATTAGAAAAAGTGGACACTACGGTCATGAAAACACACTTAGCTCTTATTGCGAATGACATAAACTCTCGTAATTAGCTTGAAAGTACATGAGAAAAGAATTGAACAGGAGGTAGTTTAAAAATCAACAACTAACATTTTAAAAAAATTGAATATTGAACCAAGCCACGTAGCCCCATAAAAATCATATATTCGTGTACCTGTGGCCTTGCTGACTAAGAATATGTTATCAATTACATAAATAGTCCATTAGATAATCAAATATTGGGGATAATACATAGAGAATCGGAGATACTGTCAGGTCAAGTCATGTCTGCTTAGATTGGATAGCATATTTTTTTGGGAAAAAATTAGGTGAGAGAAAGGCTAAGATAGTACAATGAAAGGGATTGGATGGAATTTGAAAGAAGCCGTAATATTATTGGCTGACCTAAATATACACATCTAGTTGGTAATAGTAACGCATAGGGTTTGAGATATTTAAAAAAAAAAAAAAATTCATTCAAAAAAAAGATGCTTGGTCTCATTGGCCAAAGCTTTTTACATGATAGGAATAGTAGGATGCTCGCTGCCATATTTTCAAAATATTCAGAGGAGCAAGAAGCGATGAGCAGACTTGTGCTTTTTTTAATAATACTACCATCAGAAAGCAGTCTGAACAGAGGCAGTGATGAAAGTGTGCTATATTCTATTGCCTAATTCATCGTTACTTGTTTATATTTCCTTGATGTGTGGTAAGATTGATTTTATTGACTTTTTAATTAACAAAGGGTTGTGTGTAAGAAAAGGCCATGAAAAAAGATTGTAATTAAATGGTTCCATAACAGACTTAGGCATGGCCTAGATGTTGATCCATCATATAAGGGACTATCTAGAAGTTTAAAACTACAGGACTATATATATGATGGTCATACAGGAACATTACACCTATCTTATTGCATGGAAAAGATTATTGCAGGAATGACAGAAGCGTAGCATCCATTAGGGAAGAGAAAAGAATACTGGTATAATTTGTTACATCAAACTAAAGTGGAGAAGCAGGGTTGTCATAGAGAGCTGACCATGTTCTTTGTATTGACCATATGTTTACAGGTAAATTAGGAGGAATTAGTTTGATATTAAGACAGAACCATAACTTGCATCGACAGGGGTTCCTGCTGGCACTTGTCTGGTGCTAGTACTCGATCAGTGAAGAAGTCTGCAAGATTTCAAAGAGTCTCTGGCACCTACTTGTATTAAAGAAGTCAAGACCAGAGGAGACTGAAGTGTTTGGCCAAACCGACTACAACTGCGGCTTATTCCAGGAACCAGATAAGTGCTATATCTGGCCTGGGACAAATTATCACTAATAGAGAATAATCTCCTGTGCTTACAAAAACATTCCTCCTAAAGAATATAAGGAACAATCATAGTGAAACAAGAGACATTGGAATGATGACAATCCCCAACCTGCTTCCCATTCCCAGTATTAAAACAGAGTAAACAACATCAAAGTGAACATTTGTAACAATGTACTATGGACATATTGTCTGTTGCATGTAAATATCTTTATATATATTTGTAAATATATCTATCCATCTAAATTGATTCTCATTGAACTGTAGTCCTGACCAAAACAACTTTAGGCTCAGGACCAATAAATTTTAACAAAAAATATTTTAAATATAAAATTTAACAGCTTGAGTTAGTTGAGTTTATCATAGTACTTAGTATATGTTTGTATATGTTTTTGTATTGAGATTCTTTTACAACACTCTTACAATACCCTAGACACTTTATGTAGCTTTCAGTCACGCTAGTCAAAAAGAATATAACTTCGAGTGAGATCGTAAGGTGGTAACAAGAAAGGTACTCTGTAATACAGTTGTTCATTGTTTACCTCAGAGACCTTCACAGTTGATCTCACTCAAGTACAACTATACGCACACCATTCTTCTTAACATCAAAACCCACCACAACCACTCACATGTTTCACAGATAAAGCACCACAAATTGGTACCACCGAATAGTATCATGAAATAAGAGACAAACAAATACCTTCCTGAGTATTGGGTTTCCTGATACAAAATCCCCCCCCCCCCCCCTTTTTTTTTCATTCCACCATCCCATCTGCCTTAGAACTTTACCCTCTCTGATCATTAATCTTAACCCTAGTGAGCGGGAAACACCCATTTCATTTATATATTTCAATAAATGAAGAATATAGAATTTAAAATATACAAATCATCCTAAAACATCTTTGAGAATACAGACTACTGGCTCAGAGAAATATTTTCGGCAACTTGATTAAGATGCCTCTTACACGTGGTCTGGAGTGTTACTTTACACTAGACTCCTACTATGACTTAGTGTTCAGGTTTCTAAGATTCCGGGCTTTCCGTATTAATAAAAGCTAGAGGGCTGTCGTTGAGTAAATCCACAAGATGTTCAAACACGTTGGCCGGTTCTTTAACGTGGAATCCTGATCCTATTCCTTATTCTGAGCGTCCGATTGGCAGAGTGGTTAGAGCGCTGGTCTCTCGCGGCAAAGGTGCCGGGTTCAAATCACGGTGCCATCACGCGCCAGTCTGCCCAGGTGTAAGTGGGTCTGCCAAGGCTAATGATCATCTGTTGGTAGTTGATCCAGTTCTCCCCTGACTTACTCCACTCTTCCCCTTTGGATACATTTTCAACCCTGGTCACCTGATCAATCGTAGCCACTGCCTGTGCCATTCATGACATCCCCCTCTTGATTCTTGCTCCTTTGATGTCAGCTACATTCTCATGTAAGGGTGTCTTTTATCGGTGGTGACCCGAATTTATGCTTTTGCCTGGGCCATCGCATATCTGGATCTAATCGACAGTAATCCTAGCATGTATCTCATTGTCACAATAGGGGTATCACGCGTACAGACCAAAACTAGTCGCATCCCTTCACTTTGAATGCGTTCCTGTCGTGCACATTGTGATACTGACAGCGTGAATATTCCTAGCCCATACTCGATTACTGAAATCGCGAGCTGATGATACAAAAGAAACAATAGTCTCTGTTCCAAGCGCGCAGCAGCCATTGTTTTTAAGGCTGCCAGTCCTCGCATGCACTTCTGTATGATCAGTTCGACATGATACTTAAATGATAGCCCACGATCAAACGTTACTCCCAGATAATTCAGCCTGTCTTGCCTTTCAATGTTCTGCCCATTGAAAGTGATGTCCGGAAGGTCTGCTTTCACTATGGACTTGTTCAGAGAGCACCACATTACACAGGCCTCGTTGGGATTGACCTTTGATCCGCTTTCCTCACACCATTTAGAAACCACCTGAGTGTCTCTTGTATGCCTTGAACCATCATCTGTCTGTCTCAGCCAGTTCTGTACATGAGTATATCATCTGCGAAAGTTATCTTCGTCCCAGTCCTGTTGGTTGAAAGGCTGCTACTTTTGCTATGTAGATGTTAAGCAGCACTAGTGATAGTAGAGAACCCTGGGGTAGTTCGAGGCAAACGCGCATTGGTTCTGATGTCCAAGTTCCCAATCTAAATGCAGCTGATCTCTCCATTAAGGTAGCTGCTATCCACCTTGTTATCCAAGGGTTTACATCGCATGCCATTAAATAGTATATCAGCGTTGCAAAGTCCACACTGTTATAAGCATCCTCTAGGTCAATTGCGACAGCCACCGTTTCTCTTTTACCCTGGAATCTCTCATACACATTGTACGCAAATGTTCCAGCATTACCCCATGTTGTTTTCATCAAATTTTTTTTTTTTAATTAATGAAAAAAAAAAAAGATATCCCGTTCAACCTCTGATGGGTTATAATTAGGATAGATATTGTTTTCAATTCCAAATAATATGAAAAACCGCCGATATGAGAAAGTGGCATCACATTTGACAAATCAATGTAAATAAGGATAATCACAATTGTGCTTATACGTTAAATAAATAGAAAAAATAAATTAAAATAAATTATTTTAAAAAAAAAATCAAGAATAAACTCTGAACAAGAATAATATTAAAGTGGAGGGGGTGTAAAGGCCTGGTGGTTCTAGTTATATAACAGACTTTAACAGATATTTAATTGATTTTCATCTGTTAAAAGTCATATGCATTGTAAGAACAGCATCAGACCTTCACATTCCCAACCACTACATATTAACATTTGTTCGTGTTAAATATTGTTTGACTATATTATGCAGTTCCCTAGGTCTGTCTATTCTCAACACCTCTTCTATATTTATAGGTAAGTTGGATGCTTGCAAATAATCTAATATTGGTATTCTCATTTGTTCATACCTCTTACATTTTAACAAGAAATGTTCTATATTATTATCTTGAAGACATCCTGCACAGTAAGGTTCTTCTATTCTGAAATAGCCTTTTCCCAGCTGTAGTCGGAGAAGTTTCTTATTACTGGGAATTTTCAATTCCCTAGATGTCTGACATTTTCTTGTTGGAGCCTTGAACATCTTATATGCATGTCTTCCTTTCAGATTTATATCCCCCTCTTCTTTCCATTAATCTGTTATTAAATCTTTAATTAAGCTCTTAATCTCTGATTTACTCATCCCTACATTTATTAGATTTTTATCAGATCTACCTATCTTGGCTTCTTTGTCTGCCTTTTCATTTCCTTCTATGCCAACATGTGAAGGTATCCAAGCAATTAAGACTGAACAACCTCTGGAATATAAGTATGTAGTAGCCAGAAATATCTCCTCTGCTATATCAGGTCTACTACATTCTCGTAAGTTTCTAAGTGCTTTAATTGTTGAAAGAGAGTCAGTTAAAACTGTTAATTTTTTGGGAGGGTTATTAGAGAATATTTCTAGTGCTTTTAGTATTGCCACCATCTCTGCAGTGAAAATGGATGTATTTTCCGTGATGCTATATTCTTTTGCCATTTTCCATATTGGAATATATATTCCTATCCCCAATTTGCCATCCTCTCCCTTGGATCCATCTGTGTACACAGTAATGCTGTCTTTTGATATTTGTCGTATATATTTATTGGCTGTGTTTTTAGTATTTTCTATATTATTTGTTTCCTTAAGTATTTCTGCTAGGTTGTAGTCCGTGTCTGGTTTCTTGATCTCCCAGGGCGGAATCACTGGCTTGTATTCACAACTGTTATTAATTGATGTAATTAATGTACCCAGATGGACAATTTCCTCCATACACTTCCATCCTGTAGGGTATCTAGTGGTATTCATTGGCTTGGCCGGAGTTGTTAGTTGGCATCTGGTAAAAGCTGTATGTGCTGGGTGAGACTTATCTAACATAACTCTGTTCATGTAATTTAGTCTTAACTCCTTTCTCCGTAATTCTAAGGGTATAATTCCTAAAGCCACCTCTATAGCTCTCTTTGATGTTGATCTGATTGCACCTGCTATTGTATATAAAGCCTGATGCTGAATTCTGTCTAATTTAATCTTGTTTCTGTGTGCAGCAGAGTCATATATTATACTTCCAAAATCTATTTTTCCTCTAATAAAAGATTTATAAAAAGTGAGCATTGTCTTAGTGCTTGCACCCCATCCATTACCTTTCAAACATCTTAATAAGTTAGTCAATCCTCTGCAAGACTCTACTAGTTTATCTATGTGTTTATTCCAGTTCAGCTGTTGGTCCAATGTCATTCCTAGATATCGAGTGCTTTGCACTGTATTAATGTTTTGCCCTTGGATATTTTTGTCTATAATTTTTTTTTTTTACAACCCTACCTTTACTGAAAATCATTCCCAATGTTTTATTTGTATTCAGCTGAAAACCCCATTTTGTGATCCATTTACATCCATTTTCATCAAATGATATTTATTACCGAAGTGAACAAGTGGTAATCTTCAGACATCGAACGGGCCACGACAGATTAAGATACCATCTATGCAACAAGCTGAAGATATGAACTATTTTTTTTTTAAAACTATACATGTAAGAACAGCACAATCCGTGTCAAGTAATGGCGTTAATGGGTGACGGTTTAATCATTTCTTGGTATTTAGAAGCGCTCGTAGAAATTACAAAAATACGTAAAGTCATTGTGCATCTAAACAGAAACTTCTTTAATCTTGCTCTTGTCTGTAACTGACGTGTCTTCTCCAGTCTAATATGTATCTATGTGGGGCAAGTGAAAGAGCTGTGCTTGAAGGTTTGTTTGTTTCATTCATTCATTCATTCATAACCCTCCACTCCCAAAGGAGCATAGGCCTTCAACAAACACATGCCAAGTCCTCCTGTCACGTGCCATCATCTCAAGTTCTTTCCATGTTCTCCTCATCATTTTCACCTCTGTTTCCAACTCTCTTCTCCATGTACTTCTTGGTCTTCCTCTGCCTCTCTTGCCCTGGGGTTCCAGAACAAGGACTGCCTTGTAATGCTATCAACAGGTTTCCTCAGTGTGTGTCCTATCCATCGCCATCGTCTTCTTCTCATCTCTTGTTCCACTGGCACTTGTCCAGTTCTTGTCATCAGTTCCACATTGGTAACCTTGTCATACCATTTTAATCCCTCTATTCTACGCAAGCACCCATTTATGAAAGTCTGTAGCTTTTTGGTTGTTGTCTTTGTTGTTCTCCATGTCTCCGAGCCATACAATAGGACTGACTTCACATTTGAGTTGAAGATTCTTATTTTCGTGTTGGATCCTATTTCTCTTGATCTCCATATATTTCCCAATGCAATGAAAGCTCCTCTTGCTTTTTGTATTCTTATTTTGATATCGCTGTCTGTCCCTCCAACTTTGTCTATATTACTGCCAAGATATGTGTATGATTCTACATCTTGTATTGGCGTTTCTTCAAGTTCAACCCTGTTTTCATTACCTGCATTTATTCGCATTATTTTTGTCTTTTCCCTGTGTATTTTCAGACCCAATTGCTGTGACCTCTCATCGAGTGTTTTCAATTTGTCCTGCATCTGATTACGGTTATGGGACAGGAGAGCCAAATCATCAGCAAAATCCAGATCATCCAACTGCTTAGTCAGAGTCCACTGGATTCCATTTCTGTTGTGTGTTGTCGATGATCTCATAACCCAATCTATTGCCAGCAAGAAAAGAAATGGAGACAAGAGGCATCCCTGTCGCACTCCTGTTCTTATCCCAAATGGTTCTGTAAGCTGTCCTTCATGAAGAACTCTGCACGTCATGTCTTCATAGGTTTTCTTTATTAAATTAATGATTTTCAGGGGAACTCCATAATGCCTCATCAATTTCCAAAGTGATTCTCTGTCCACACTGTCAAATGCTTTTTCGTAGTCCACAAATCCGATGTATAGTGGTGAATTCCATTCCAGACTTTGTTCAACTATTATTCTCAAAGTGGCTATCTGGTCTGTACATGATCTGTTTTGTCGAAAACCTGCTTGTTCATCTCTCAATTTCTTGTCTATGGACTCCTTTAATCTCTCAAGGATAATCCTGTTCAATACCTTTCCTGGCACTGATAGTAACATTATTCCTCTATAATTTGTGCACTCTTGTAGATTTCCCTTCTTAGGCAACTTAACCAGATATCCTTCCTTCCATTCTGCTGGTATCTCTTCTTTTTCCCAGACTTTACCAAGTAATTTATATAACACCTCTGTAGCCGTGTCGATATCTGCTTTGATGGCCTCTGCTGGAATGCCATCAGGTCCAGACGCTTTTCCATCTCTTAGAAGCTTTATGGCTTTCTTTATTTCTTCCTTCGTTGGTCCTTCACCGTTAATTTGTAGCTCTTCTTCTGCTGGCTGGATGTCTGGGGGGTTTTGTGGAGCTGGTCTATTGAGAAGGTCCCCAAAATATTCTGTCCACCTCTTCATTTGCTCTTGTATATTGCTGAGCAGTTTCCCATTCTTATCTTTTATGAGGCAACTTGTTTGCTTGTATTTCCCTGTTAGCTTCTTTGTGCTGCTATACAGTTCTCTCATATTTCCTTTGGCTGCAGCATCTTCTGCCTCTCTTGCCAACTCCTCAATATACTTCCTCTTGTCTCTTTTGATACTTCTTTTTACTTCTTTGTTTGCTTCTGTGTACACTTCTTGAGCCTTGGCTTTGGAACTTCTGGTTTTGCTTGTGTTTAACTCTGCTTTCTTGTTTTTTCTATCTTTTATCTTATTGATGGTTTCTGTTGTTATCCATGCTTTTTGTTGTCTTTCCCTTTTCCCCAGTATTTCTTCACATGTCTCCTTCCATACCGTTTTGACCTGCTGCCAATAGTCTTCTGTATTCTCTACATCTTCCAACTGTTGGAGCACTTGGAATTTGTTGGATACTGTGACCGCAAATTTGTCTCTTGTTTCTTGATTTCTTAGCTGTCCTACATTAAACTGTTGTCTATAATTTTGCATTGTTGCATATCTCTTGAGTTTCATTTTTACTTTGGCTATCAGAAGATGGTGATCTGATGCCACATCTGCTCCTCTATATACCTTTACATCCTGCAATGATGATCTAAACTTCTTCTTTATGCATATATGATCGATCTGATTTTCTGTTCTATGGTCTGGTGATATCCATGTTGCCTTGTGTATTCTCTTATGTGGAAACATGCTTCCTCCTATAGCCAGTTGATTTGAAGCACAGAAGTTTGCGAATAGTTCTCCATTTTCATTCATTACTCCTAGCCCATGTTTTCCCATGACTTCTTCAAATCCAGTATTGACTGTACCTATCTTTGCATTCATGTCACCCATCAAAATTGTGATGTCTCTTCTTTTTACTTTATCCATAATTTCCTGTAGTTTAGTATAAAATGCTTCTTTCACAGACTCTTCTTTGTCATTAGTTGGTGCATAACATTGGATGACATTGACATGAATTTTCTTTTTAGCTGTTTTGAAAATAGCTGTTATTATTCTGGGTCCCACAGCTTCCCATTCAATGAGTGCTTTCTGTGCTTCTTTAGATAACATAAGAGCTACCCCTTCACTGTGGTGTGAACTTTCGTCTTCGTGTCCTGAGGACAGCACCAATTCACCTGTGATGAGTTTCTTCCTGTCTACCCCCTTCCACTTTGTTTCACACATTCCCAGAACCTCGATTTTGTATTCCCTCATTTCTGCTGCTACTTGTGCCACTTTCCCTTGTTCGTTCAATGTCCGAACATTCCAGGTGCCAAATCTGGAAGTTCTCCTAGAAGAAAGAAGGTTAGTCAGCAACACAGACTCCTTTCGGCTTTCTCTGTGTTGCATCATACGCCTCCCCGCGAGAGGACCTTCCCCTGTCTTGGATGGCTGTGTTTTATTTTCTTTATTTGACTTGTCCATATTTGTTGAAGTTTTTTTGTGGTTTAAATTTTTTTTTTTACAGGATGGGGTAACCGGCCCCATGCCCAACCCTCCTTAGTCGCCTTCTACGACATGCTTGGCAGGGGACAGTGTTACTATTCTTTGCTCCCCTTTCGGGCCCCGGTAACACACGGGTGTTTGTTTGTTTGGGATGTTTTTAAATTTTTTTTTTTTTAAATGTCCTCGCATGAGGTTGCATATTTTTTCCTCGCATGAGGTTGCATTGGCCCCTGCCCATACCCGGCTCTGGTCAAAACCACATGTCCCAACACAAGAAGACCCAATGACACCATGTGTCATTGTAGTGATCTTCTATGTTCTTACACAAAGGACCTCATGACATAAATGTCACTACTGGTCCCTGCGTCTAGACACATGATCCTAGCCAAAGGCCAGATATTAGGCCGTGGGGTTTTTACAGCATTATTCATGCTGATGTTTTTAAATATAGTACGTTCGTTAGATTGATGAAGAGCGTTCTTTTGCGCCGAGGAACTATATTTTCCCTTGAGGTCTGTCGGAACAAAATATCATTGAAAGGATACAGCACACGTAAGTGTTCGCTATTCACATTATGCATCAAGTACAGCTCTTTAATGTGGTTATTAAATGCTGCATGTGAAAAACCAAAATATTATAGCAAGTGCCAGTTATACTAAAGAACCTAGTTCACAATTGCTGTTGTCATAAAAATATAAAGCGTAATTAAGAAACATGTAAAGATAAATTAAACAAATTTATAACATATTTAAGTGTTTATTAATTAAATTGTTTCCCTTGAAATGACATACGTTATCTCCCCTAACTAAAATATGGTAATACACAGACATCGTATTACACGAGCCAGTAACCCCTCACAACATGACGAGTTAGAATTACAGCGAGTTATTTCTGCTTCATGTATTGATGATATCACTATTTCTCCTGCAGTCATTTCACTCTTATACATTCTATTTTACATTCATTGGATGTAGTCAAACTTATCTAGACGCACTGGCCAGAAGCCAAAGAGAAACCTGTTAAAAAAAAGACACGGAAAGAATTGAAAGAAAACTGTACTTAATTACTTCCTCTTCTACCATGGGGTGTAAAGGTTTGCAAGAGAGAACGACATACTGTCTTATCGGTGGTCTTCCTCCTGGCCTGGTTCCAATCCAGTCCTCGTTCCTTAAGGATTGTCAAACATTGTTGACCCAGCAAACTCTAGGTCGTCATGGAGATCTGGATCCCTGGCTCTTGGTTTCCCTATTTGTTGTGGTAGCCGACCTTCTTCCATTCTGCATATATGGCCAGACCATCTTAAGGTGGACTGTCGTACTGGGGTCTAAAGGGCTAGGTTTTGAGGCCTTGCCGTATCGTTTGGTTGAGGACCATGTCAGTTCTTGTTACATCAACACCCTTCTTCAGATACCTCATTTCCGAGGTTTGAAGCTGGTTTGTGGATTTTAGTCATTCCCATAACTCGCATCCATATGTCAAGATTGGGACATAAGTGGAGCTGTACACAGCGATCTTCTTCCTCTTTCCAATCTCTCTTTTGTTAAGAAATTCTCGATTTAATGCCCGAAACAGTTTCCCAGCTGACGCTCTTCGGGTAACCAACTCTTCTTTGATGTATCTCTTCCAGTCTATGTTATATCCAAGGTATTTAAAGTGGTTGATCTGCTCCAGTATTTGGTCTCCTAAGCATAATATGATGTCTTTTCCATCTCGTGAAATCACGATTGTTTTTGTTTTGGAGCCGCTGATAACCATGACTCTCTTCTCCAGTTCTTCCTTCCAGACTTGGAAATTGGATTGAAAATGTGCCTCTGACTTAGCAATCGGGCAACATCATCAGTAAATATCAGCTCTGAAATACAGACTTGTCTCATCTTCCACTGAATACTTTCTTGTGATCTCTTTACATGCTTTGATGACATCGTAAATGAGGAGTATGAAAAGATAATGTGACAGAATATCACCCTGTACTATACCTTTGGTGGTCCTGAACTCTTCTGATCTATGGTTTGCCGTCGTCACATAATTTCTGCAAGTCTTGTTGAAGCTCTGTATTGCATGGATCAGATGTACTTTCATGTTTTTCCGTGCCAACAGTCCCAAAAATTGCTCCAGAGGACCTTGTTAAACTCCTTCTAAAGACCCAAGAATCAAAGAGGCGTTTCATCTTCACACTCAATGGCCTGTTCATTTTGCTTCCTGAGTGTGAAGATAAAGGTCCTGAGTACTTCGGTTTGATCGGAAGCCACACTGGACCTCATCCATTTGTGGTTCAGTCAGGCATCTGAATCTCTGATTAGTATTCTTGAGTAAATGAAAACTAGTGGAATAAAATTTGCTAATGAATTAATGTCTCTTTTAGCACAACAACGTTTTGGTAAATATACTGATATCTTTCAAAGTCTTGCCTTGTCAGCTAACAAAATACACAAACGCACACACGCGCGCGCACGCACACGCACACACACACTAAACAGTGAAAATGAACCTATCAATACTCCGTCTCCGAATCATTATTTTAGGGCGTTACGACTTGGGCGACAAAATCTATCAACACTTAAATAATTCTTAGAGCAAACTGGGACATTCTGTCACGAGAATGAAAGTAGATGATGCGGGAGTTTAGACTGAGTATGAATGAGTAGTACGAAAATAGATATGAATAGAGACACTAATGTAAAATAGGGAGTGAGGTTTGACTTCTGGAGAGACGAGATATGAAGTATGCCTTATTCCAGCCACACTCAAGATAATGTTTAGAATGTCATTTAACCTCCTCCGTCCTCTCTGCTAAATAAGGAAATCTACTACAGTAAGGACAAAGCAGTTAACATTAAGTGACAGATAGAAAATGAACTCTGACCGATTAGAACATATAAGTATATTTATTAAGTAAATTCACACACACATACACACAGACACACACACACAGAAACGAGAAAATTGGCGAGCTATAAGAGAGGCCCGTGTCAAAAATAATGGATTTACACAGTCAACTTCACATGAATACCGGTGTCTAATTAACTATTAGGGATAAACCCCCATTCCTCTTGACTGAAGACGACTGATCCTGGTAGTCAATAATCCAATAAGGTAGACACCTAGTTGGCAAGGAAATCACTGTATTATCATAACCCTTTACTCCCAGAGGAGCATAGGCCTTCAACAAACACATGCCAAGTCACCCTGTCACGTGCCATCATCTCAAGTTCTATTCACGTTCTCCTCGTCATTTTCACCTCTGTTTCCAGCTCTCTTCTCCCTGTGCTTGGTCATGCCATAACATTCTGAAAGATGAAAAAGCAGCTGTGTAGTGGTTTTTGATGGTATTGTATGGTTGTTGTGTTACCTAGTGTAATGTATGAGGTCAGCTGTGAAGGCTCCTGAGATAAATGTAGATGAGAATTACAGAAGGCCCTTCTTACTACCACTTACGACCTCAAACATATCTCTTTTACTATTATGAATGTAGCTACGTTAAAAAGTCTAGGGTACTGAAATGTAATGTGTTGTAGAATATACAAACACACACAGATAATTAATAAGTCTAATAATATTAATAAAATTCTATAACACACTGAACTAACTCAGGCTGTTTTAGTTTAAATATTAAAATTTTCTTTAAATTTATTTGTTCTGAACCAACGTTTTATTTTGGTCAGAACATATGAAACGTTATGGAGTTATAAATGGAATGCATAAATATATGGCATAATAAAATGGAATGTGTGTACATAAGTATTTTATAAGACTGGTTAATATTAATTATATTTATAGTGTCTCTGGGAAACTATTACTGGATGTGCAGTTGGGGTGGTGTCATCACACCCACTCTGTGACTAGAACAAGCCTTGTCCATTGTCTTATGAACTGTAATAAATGTTATCTTTCCCAAAATTCAATATATTTTTGATGGGGAAATATTTATAAATCTCTAGGAGTATGGTGAATCCTCAGCAGGCCACTAATCACTCATCTTGTCTGTGAAGATCTGATGCTGGATTCCGGTGGCCCACTCCTCTCGGTAGCTAGAATACAATGGTAGACTGCACCGACACACTGGTTGGCTGCACACACATCTGCTTGTGTAACCTTGATTACTTATGTGGCGCTAGTGCCACAACAGAAACTCACAATTCTGAAACAAAATTTGTGTGCTGTGTCAGTAATCTATTTACTGCACCACTCTTACACACAGCACAACACATCAACAATACACAGAATGGGTCAGATCTCTCTGACCACACAGCACATCTTACCCAGTTGTTTTCATATCGTACTAGTTCCCCAAGACTGCATTGCATCTGAGATATGTTCAATAGTTTCCTTTTATTCAATAAGATAGGTGATATGTTCCCACTGATCTCAATAATAGATCCGCCTTCCATAGTCTTAGTTAGGCGTCCATATATTTTGTTTGTCTCTAGACCCTGAACTTGGGCTGGGGACCTAGAGCGAACACTTACTTGTCGTAATCATTTTATATGATATGGCAGTATCAATCACTCGAAATATTAAAATGTACAAAATAAATACTTTCATTCTTACCAGAATTAAGAATTGAGAACACAGTTATTTTCTAGCAAAACTCAGCTGAGCTGCTGGCTATATGATGGCGTCCCACTAAATGTATGTAATATCTTCTGGGAAAAACACCACAGGCAATAATCGACTGTGTAACTGGACAGAATTGTATCAAATGGCAAAAATGCGCATCTCTGTCCTGCCAATATGATTACATTCGTCCAATCACAGACTTCCCCCCTAACTTTTTCAAATCTACAACCAAAAGTCAAATTTCAGTCAGATCTCAGTCAAGTATGTATTGTTGTCTGTTGGTCCGCCTGTCTCTACTTGGTTTTTCACAAAAACACACTTGGTTCTACATGCAATACCCTACACAAATCTGCCTCCTAAGTTATTTTTAGCCACAATTCTCCACCTTTCCCCTCTCTTTCATTACAGCTGGATTTTTGCATTTGCGTGTCTCAAGGACGAAAATTTGAAACTTTAGTGAAAGTAGGAACAGTACAGTCGCTAGTCTGATATGAACAATACAGTCTTTTGTCAATATCTTCCTTGTTATCTATCCGTCTGTATAATTTAAAGTATATTAGTTCTCTGCTTAAGATGGGCTATCAAACTAGCTAGGTTTTATATTCATAACTCTATTATTAAGAAAAAACATTTTTTCTCAAGTTAGTTTTTTTTTAAATTTGTTCGCGAACCTTCTCTACGGCGTTTGCCGCTGAATTCAAATAAAACGACCAAGTATCGAAAAACGTCCAAGAAATGACTGTTTCGAATAAGAGCTAAGGTCTTTTTTTGTCCATTTCCTTACATTGTGTCAACTAGTGACGTGAATTTTTTTTTCTTTTACTACCAATTGCGTCTTTTTGCCGTTCTAGATTCAAACACGTGTTCAGTCATATTTTTCCTTTTTAGATCTCCGTTTCCCTCCCGTCTACAAAGGGTAAACCGTTTCGTCTGCACGTCTAACTGGTTAGTTTGAATGGCGGTAGGAAATGCGGGCATGGGCGAGCATGTCTCCTAGTATCTTACGCATTATTTTTATCCCTACATTTTATCGTTATATTTGGAGATATTTTAACGTTGTATCACGGTAAATTCATCACACATCTCCCCACCTGAGAACATGCACTACGGCAAGTTCCAAAACCAGTGATACACATAGATAAAATTACTCCTCACGCCTGCCACTACCCTAATTTTGATCACAGGGGTGCCGACTGAGGAAATCTGCACCGACATTCAATGACCCTGGGATATACTCAATACTAAACTGATAAGGTTGCAATAATAAAGACCATCTCAACAATTTGGCATTTTCATGCTTAGCCTGAGATAAGAACACCAGGGGCTGATGATCCGTCTGGACCACAAAAGTCCTACCATACAGATAGATTTGGAACTTTTTTATTGCCCAGATTAACGCTAAACATTCTTTTTCGCTTGTGGAATATCCTTGCTCCGCTTTATTCAATTTGCGGCTTGCATAAGCGACTGGGTTCAGTTCCCCATCGGGTGAAGATGACCTTTGCAACAGAGCCGCCCCGAGGCCTACATTACTTGCATCTGTTCTCACCACGAAGTCCTGTGTCAAATCAGGCAATTTGAGAATAGGCTTGCTAGTGAGTTTTTCCTTTAACTCTTGGAAAGCCAATTCACATTGCGCAGTCCAAACTATTTTATCTGGATGTCCCTTGCGAGTCAGATCAGTCAGAGGAGCACATATAGAGTTAAAATTTTTGATATATTTTTGGTAAAATCCACATAACGACACGAATGATCGCACGTCTGTAACTGTCTTTTTCTTCTTGTTGATGTGATCACTGGCCCAAGACAGTATACATGTTGCTAGATGTGTAGTGCGAGCGTATGATGAATTGAGTGTGGGTGCGTATGAAGGCGCGAATGTGTTTAGGCTCGTATAGATGTAGATCCTGCAACCCATACTCTCACATGCAGTAATCAAGGATGCTTTGACACTGCAGGCATGTTTCAAGACATTTATTGACGGGAACACACATAATATCAACAGGAACAGTCAGTGTAACAAGGTCATGCTGACCTGACATCGATAGGTATACATTTGGCATTCAAAAAGGTAAACATCAGAATAGACGTGCATGGTCAATAGCAAAGTTCTTCAATAATGACAGTTCGTAGCGTCGCCCTTGGCGTCTCTGACTAAACGCGTCAGATGCCTTAGTCACTTGGACACATAGGTGCAACTTGGCACTCCCCGCCAATTGCACATATCAGGCTGTAGTATAATAGCCGAAAGCACAGGCCTCGTTCTGACGTCGGCCGTGTACTTCTGTTAAATAGGTTATCATCAACCCTGCAGTAATACTTATTGTAGATAGAAGTTCCGCCAATCTGCGGCTCCCACAATATATCTTCGTCACTGGATTTCTGGACAATATAAGACTAACAGTCTTGGATGGCTACCTCGAGCACAAATATATAAGTTCTGAAATGGCGGATCAGTGAGCTGCTGTTCACCCTAGGTAATCCTTTACATGTTCTGCCACCGAAAAGCGTAATAATGCATAAAGGTCGGTATTACCTGGAAAATGAATCCTCAGAACTAAACAAGGAATTCTGTCGTCATCCCGACGCACAGAGATTCACTGGGGAAAACTGCCATAGCAGTTACTTCGAAGATTCTCCCCGAAAAACAATGGACTCTTGGTCCCTTCAGAAAAACAGGACCTCCCGGCTTCCCGGAAGTATATCTCACTCCCGCTTAAAAAACCTTCCCATAGGCCTACGCCGAACTGTCAACCTCTGACCCTACAGGTCAAACACAATGAATGAATAAACAAGGGAAGACAACCCCTAATCAACCTGACATCGCAGGTAAAGACACAATTATACTTATGATACAAACATAAGCAAATAACTTGACAGATGACTCCGTCGAAAATGACAGCAACATTACTACCACCCCCCCTGTAAAAAAAAAAATGCAATTTTTTTTTTTTTTAATATGTTCATGAGCAAGATAGCACCAGTATCACTTCTGTGCTCATGCAAACAATGAACCTAATATCAGGTACAATAGAAGAGGGTACAAATCATCTCCCAACATAGGAGAAAATATTTCCTTTAAGCCAAACAAACTAAGGGATACCATTCAAGAAACCTAAGTTGCTGGCAATACCAATCATATATCAAACATTACTAAATAATATAACCATAGCAATATACAAATGTCAATGCTATTTTAGCAACATATCACTGATGGATGGACAAAATGAAATTTGTTAAATTATCTAAACATCATCCAAATACATTTGTATTACAACATATTATGATATTAAGGACAGACCTAAGTCTGAAAATATATCAGGAAAAACTAGGACACAAGATTTAACTGGAATCATGTGGGCATCTAGACAATATGTCCGCCATCACATTATCCGAACCACGGATAGCTCGCACCGTGAAATGGAAAGGCTGAAGAGCAATAGCATAACGAGTAGATCTCGAGCTCTTCAAATCCTTACTTTGCATAGCCGTAAGAGCTTTTTGGTCGGTTTCCATAAAGAAATGCGCGCCCAGAAGGAACCTTTGTAGCTTAAGAATGGACCAAACCATAGCCAACAATTCACGGTCCAAAACCGAGTAATTCCTTTCTGCCGCATTCAGCTTCCTAGAAATATACATTACAGGATGCAGAGTTCCTGAATATTCCTGCATTAGTGCCGCTCCAATGCCAGTGGAAGAGGCATCACTACGAAGGACAAAAGTCTTATCAATCGTCGGTAGTCTTAAGATAGGATGAGATGAGAACAAATTCTTAACCTGATCCAATGAAGATTGGCATTCTTGGGACCAACGCACCATATTAGGAGAACCTTTTTTCAATAACGTTGAAAGTGGTGCCATAATGGAGGACAGATTCTCAATGAATCTTCCATAGAATTGTATCAATCCCAAGAGACTACGCACTTGCTTTTTTGTCTTCGGAACCGAGATATTTAATATCTTTGAAATGTTTTGGTCCTCTGTCTTCAACAGACCATGACCAACTCGATGACCTAGGAAGGAAATTTCACTAAACCCAACAAAAGCTTTAGAGGGTTTAGCAGTCAATCTATGCTCACGTAGAGTAGATAGCAATTCCTTTAGACCCACATAGTGTTCTTCCCAAGTATCGCTGAAAAGACAGATGTCGTCTAAATATGCAATGACATCTGCACGATCTGATAGAATTCGTCGCATCATGCGTACGAAAGTCGCTGGGGCGTTCATAAGCCCGAAAGGCATAAAATTCCATTGAAACAGACCCCTAGGTGTCGAAAAAGCAGTGAGAGGTTTGGCGTGTTCCGTCAGTGGGACTTGCCAATAACCTTTCGACAAGTCTAGTTTAGTAAAGAATTTAGCTTTAGAAAGTCTAATAAGTAGATCATCTAATAACGGCATAGGTTCAGCATCGAACTTCGTAACTTGATTTAATTTGCGATAATCAACGCAAAGACGTATGTTATTGTCTTTCTTTCGAACAATAACTATTGACGAAGAATAAGCTGAAGTGGATGGTTCAATTATTTGTAGTTGAATCATTTCATCCAATTCTTTCTCGACTTGTGCTTGAAAATGAATAGGTATTGGGTATGGTCTTACTCTGATCGGATTACGATCAGTAAGTATGATGTCATGTTCTATGACATCTGTGTGTCCAGGAATGTCGGTAAGGACATCCTGATATGATTGTAACGTAGAGGATACTTGACGTTGTTCCTCAAAAGACAAGTTGGAAGAGACTGTAACGTCTCTCCACGATTCCGTTGAAGTAAGTGGAATCGTAGGAAGAGGTAAGTTCACGTCAGAAAAAATAGTTTCCTCATCCTGTATAACAGACAGGGATGAGATGTGACCATGTTGAACTGGAGAGTCGTCCGTCGCCTGGAAAATAGGCTGTAAATAGTCTGGACGTTCAATAAACTCTGTTAACATATTTATATGGAAGGTTTTATGCCTTCCATCCACATCGACAATATAGTCGACATCAGAAATTTTCGAGACTATAGTGTATGGACCCTTCCAAGAAATGAGAAGTCTATTCTCTCTTGAGGGCAGTAAGACATATGCTTTGTCTCCAGGACAAAGTTGACGTAGGCGTCTTTTCTTATTAGCAAATCGCCTAGCTTTTTCTTTCGCAAATTCGGAAGATGAAGTTGCTAACCTGCACGATTCGATAATCTTTTCTCTAAGAGCTATAACATATTCATATGACGATTGTGTATCATCGTCAATATTATCGGAAGTTATCAAATCGTGTAACAAGGACATTGGCCCGCGCGGTTGCGCGCCAAAGACAAGTTCGAAAGGAGAAAACCCTGTATGCTCGTTGGGAACCTCTCTATAGGCAAAGAGGACTGCAGGTAAAACCCTGTCCCAATCTTCAGGATGATCCTCCGTTATCTTGCCAAGTAAGTTCTTTAGTGTCCTGTTAAGACGTTCTACCAATCCATTGGACATTGGATGATAAATACTACTGAGAGACCTTTTAATGTCTAGCGTAGCCATTACCTGAGACATAACGTCCGAAATTAACTGAGTGCCGTGATCCGACAGTATTTCTCCGGGGAATCCCAGACGAGAAAATACGAGCCAAAGAGCATCAGCGATATCGACAGTTGATATGCTCTTCAGAGGAATAGCCTCTGGCCAACGCGTGCACATGTCCACGCAAGTGAGGATAAATTGGTGTCCTCTGGCTGACTTAATTTTGAACGGACCAATGATGTCTATAGCCATTTTCTGAAACGGCCGAATCGGAATATCTGCAGCCTGAATAGGAGCAGCATGTCTCGGACCCCTAGACTTGACCTCTTGACAAATTTTGCAAGATCGGCAATAAATTCGGATGTCTTTATTCACGAATGGCCAAAAGAATGACGCAAGGACTCTAGTTTTAGTTTCTGGAAAAACCCATGTGTCCCGCACACTGAGAATCGTGTGCATGCCGAAGAATTAAGGCTCTCATACACTTAGGCACAAGAATTTGCGAATGCATAGACTTGTCCGAGTGTTGTACCATTCGTACCAATATACCATTCTTCATAGTAATATACGATTTGTGATTCGTATTTTGATTGGGATCCCCTTTCTTTGCAAGAAGGAAGTATTTCTTCAAAGAAGGATCCTCTTCTTGACGTTTAACAAACGAGTCATGGGAAATCACCAAGTGCTCGTCTTGGCTATCAACTTCATTACTATTATCAGATGAAGTTGGGGGATTAAGAGCTTGAGCTCTTGTCATCACTGCATTGACCGTTTGAATGTTTTTTTCTTCCCAACTAGAAATTTGTTGCGGGGTGCATTCCTTAACCCCATGAATACGACCGATTATAAGATCCGCAATAGGATTAGGAAGAAGACATGCATGGACATCTCCTGTGAAGAAAGGAGTGTCAATCCTAATAATAGCAGTAGGATAGCTTTCCATAGTACCACCAAATGTAACACATTTGATTGTTTTTCCAGTGGCACAGCAAGGATCTATCAGAGACTCCTTAACCCCGACGGTAGTACATCCCGAATCGAAAAGTACTGAGACTAGCCTATCATTTATTAGACCTTTATCTAAGATGAGAGATCCTCTCCCATCATGCGCAACTGTAGCAGGTAGAGCAGGAAGAGGGTGACCACAACTTAGCGTAGATACAGTCGATGAATCGAACAATGTTAAGCATTGGGGGCATTCAGTTGCTCTCCCAAAATCGAAAGCACAACCAGTGATAGCCCTAGAGTTACCACTATCATTTACTGTATTACAGGCTCCATCAAACTCTTGTTGCGCAGAGTTTGCCTGTTGGTAAGGTCTTTTCTTGTTAAACCTAGGTCTACCTCGATTATCATTTCCCCTGTAATTATTTTGACTATCATTTCCCCTGTAATTATTTCGACTATCATTTCCCCTGTAATTGTTATCATATTGCCTATTGTATCATCATTCCGGTTTGAATCCCGGTTTCTAAATTCACCATCGTCATAATCTTGACGTCGAGAATGATTACCTCGAAAATTTGAATAATTATTATTTGGATAGCCTTTGCGAAAGTGTCTCAAATTATTACCACTAAAATTACGAGAACTACCATCTTGTCTCCACTGCATAGACGAAGAACCATCATGTGTTGGATTATTCCGCTTCTGAGTGTAATTTTGATTACTTCCCCTATTCCAATTTTGTTGAGCACCCTGAAATTTTTTTTTGAAATTAGGGCCATATGGTGTTGCCGAAGCAGCTGGCAACCCTTCTTTCACTTTAGAATTGCTAACTGTAGCATGGGGATGTGCTGTGGCATACTGACAACAGTATTCCTCCATTTCTTTTAAGTTTTTAGGCTTACGCTCATGAAGGAATGCAAGAAAAGAATCATTAACAGATGACAAAACCTTATCTCGCAATAATAAGTCCATTAGACCTTCATATGTTTTCTCAATCTGAGACAACTCAACCCATCGTGTAAATGTACGACGTATTTTGTTACAAAATCAGAGAAATCTACTCCATTTTCTGGCAACATTGTCCTAAAACGAAGACGATAGTCTTCTTGTTTTAGTTGATATTTTTTTAGTAATGCTGCCCTGACAACATCATAATTAGTCCTCTCATGTTCGTCTATTGTCATAAGAGTAGTCACTGTGTCACCTGTAAAAAATGGCATCAGTTGTTCAACATATTTTTCCTTTTTTATGTTATGCGTATCGCACAAAAATTGGAATCTATCTAGATAATCTGCTACGTCATCCTTTAAAGGATTGAAATGAGGCAATTTAATCCTACTAACAAACTCCCTTGTCGTACTCGAAGTTGTTTGCTGAGCACCCGTACTCGCCAATTTCAATTTCTCTAACTCCAAAGTTGCGAGTTTTTCATCAAGTTCCATCTTCTGTTTTCTTTCCTCATGTTCCATTTTTCTGATTTCAGCCTCAGCTTTCCTCTCCTCTGCAGCAGCTTGAGCTTTCCTCTCCTCTGCAGCAGCTTCTTTGTCTAATCTCTTTTGTTCAGCTTCAAATCTCCTTTCCTCCACCTGCATCTGCAATTTCTTTTGTTCAGCAGCCATATCAGCTTCTCTGTCTAGCCTTTTTTGTTCCGCCGCAGCTTCTCTTTCTAATCTTTTCTCTTCAGCCTGAGCTTTTTTCTCTTCAGCCTGAGCTTTTTTCTCTTCAGCCTGAGCTTTTTTCTCTTCTGCAGCTAATGCTTTGTCATACTGAGCAACAGCCCATTGTTCTAACTGTTGACCAGTTTTATCAAGGGCTCTCCCTTGTGTAATAAAGTAGTCCAATGTAGACATCTTGTCTAATGAGATCAGAAACCTGAAAAAAAAATTAAATAAATTACCTTATCCCACTTCAATGGGAGACAAGTCTGAAATGCTAGACTTGTATACTCACTTCACTTTATTTTACTGTCTTAGTCTTAGACAAAGACTTTGTATGTTCCTCTTGTTTATAATGTACCCAAAAAATCACTTGAGTACTTGTGGAAAAAAAAAAATTCCCTTATATCCCACTCACTATGGGCACAAGTCTTTTTTATAAAGAACTTGAATATGTATTTCACCTTGTCTCAATCTTTGTAGATAACAAGTCTTTTATCAAAGAACTTGTATAAATATCTTATATAATAATATTTTATTAAGAAACTCTATATGAAGAGTCTACCTTATCAATATTATCAAAACATGACCAAGTATGTGTATGTAGACTGTGCATGACAGTAATGTAGTACAACCAAAAAAAAAATACAAAGACAAAAATACAAAACAATACAAATGGCAACACTGTTTTAACCAAAAATGTGTAGAGAAATACACAAGAAAGGAGAGACCTACAGAATACAAACAAAACAAATCGACAATCAAAACTGAAAAACAGACAAAATATTACAAAAACAACGTTAAGTACAATTACATCACAGCTAACATCAATAGCGACCAATTGTCACTAGCAAATTTCCAAATTAAGAAAATTTGCACCTATAGAACGCTTACAGTAAGCCTCGATCAAGTGGCATATTTACCGTAAGACCCACCAACCGAAAAACCCGCAGAAAAATACACCAAAAAACAGTAGAAGTAACATAATATAGCAATCAATTTCAATGTGTTGCAGAACAAGTTCAGTCACAGCTGAAACTAAAATAAATTCCTTGCTCCTTGCGAACACAGAAACGAAATGTCAAACGCGCACTGAACGTCAAATCCACTGTAACATAAAGTGGTATTCACGAACCAAAGTTACTATGACCTTCTCAAATTACGGCTTGCACATTGAATGTTTACAATTTCCACGTACTGTTTACAGACACTTGACCTCCAACAATGTAGCTTGAATGCTCTGACCTAGAAAAGTCTGTTGTTGAATGAAACGTGTAACAACCAGCAGTACTGTTTACAATAGGAACCCGCCTTCTATGCAGTTATGGTCCACGTAGCAAATGCCTAGTAGTTAACTTCAGTACATGTCTTGTTATGCTTTATGTAGCATTATAATATAAATGCTCGTACTGTTTATTTGTGTCAACCGTTGATGACCTATATCTGTCCTGTTGTAGCCAAAACTTGCAAGTGTAGAATTAGCGCTGTGTGTTACGGCTGTCCCGTGTGTAGCTTAGACCCACAGATCAGAAGTGTAATGTGTACTTGTCCTTCTTGTAACTTTCTCGACAAAACTGGAGACATCATACATGTAACAGCCAACCAGGAATGTAAATTTCTGGATCCATAAATGTCAACAATAATGTCAAATGCTCGCTCTGTTCTTTTTAAACCCACAGATCTGGTCCATCAGAAATGTAAGTTTCTAGGCCACATTGGCGACAAGAAATGTATCATAAGAGCCCACGTAACTGGTCCACCAGAAATGTAACTGTCTTTTTTTTCTTGTTGATGTGATCACTGGCCCAAGACAGTATACATGTTGCTAGATGTGTAGTGCGAGCGTATGATGAATTGAGTGTGGGTGCGTATGAAGGCGCGAATGTGTTTAGGCTCGTATAGATGTAGATCCTGCAACCCATACTCTCACATGCAGTAATCAAGGATGCTTTGACACTGCAGGCATGTTTCAAGACATTTATTGACGGGAACACACATAGTATCAACAGGAACAGTCAGTGTAACAAGGTCATGCTGACCTGACATCGATAGGTATACATTTGGCATTCAAAAAGGTAAACATCAGAATAGACGTGCATGGTCAATAGCAAAGTTCTTCAATAATGACAGTTCGTAGCGTCGCCCTTGGCGTCTCTGACTAAACGCGTCAGATGCCTTAGTCACTTGGACACATAGGTGCAACTTGGCACTCCCCGCCAATTGCACATATCAGGCTGTAGTATAATAGCCGAAAGCACAGGCCTCGTTCTGACGTCGGCCGTGTACTTCTGTTAAATAGGTTATCATCAACCCTGCAGTAATACTTATTGTAGGTAGAAGTTCCGCCAATCTGCGGCTCCCACAATATATCTTCGTCACTGGATTTCTGGACAATATAAGACTAACAGTCTTGGATGGCTACCTCGAGCACAAATATATAAGTTCTGAAATGGCGGATCAGTGAGCTGCTGTTCACCCTAGGTAATCCTTTACATGTTCTGCCACCGAAAAGCGTAATAATGCATAAAGGTCGGTATTACCTGGAAAATGAATCCTCAGAACTAAACAAGGAATTCTGTCGTCATCCCGACGCACAGAGATTCACTGGGGAAAACTGCCATAGCAGTTACTTCGAAGATTCTCCCCGAAAAACAATGGACTCTTGGTCCCTTCAGAAAAACAGGACCTCCCGGCTTCCCGGAAGTATATCTCACTCCCGCTTAAAAAAACCTTCCCATAGGCCTACGCCGAACTGTCAACCTCTGACCCTACAGGTCAAACACAATGAATGAATAAACAAGGGAAGACAACCCCTAATCAACCTGACATCGCAGGTAAAGACACAATTATACTTATGATACAAACATAAGCAAATAACTTGACAGATGACTCCGTCGAAAATGACAGCAACAACGTCCTTTTTTGTTTGTGGTCTAGGTGCTCTCTGCAGTTTTTCTAAGTTCTTGGGGTCAGGGGTCATGTTACCCTGATATACAGTGTGTCCCAAGAATTCCAACTCTTTGCATCCAATACAACATTTTGTTGGCCTAGCAGTTAAGTTCGCCTCCCTAAGCCTATCAAATAACATTTTTAGAGAGTTAATGTGTTCTTCAAATGTCTCTGTGGCGACGAGAATATCATCCATGAAATTCGTGATACATGGGTTATTCAGGGGATCCAACAATTTGCGCATCATCCTTGAAAATACACTCGGAGCATTTTTCAATCCGAATGGTAGCATGTTGAATTCATAATGTCCTTCCGAGGTGCTAAAAGCTAAATAAGGTCTCACTTCAGGCTTCACTGGAATCTGGTAATAGCCTTTACTAAGATCCACCTTTGAAAAGTATTTTGCCTTGTTTAATCTGGCAAATAACTGTTTTGTGTCTGGTAATGGATCCACTTGTCCTTCTGTGACAGCATTCAGTTTCCTGTAATCTATGCACAGTCTATGTTCCCCAGACGGTTTTCTCAACAAAACTACACTGGAGCTAAAAGATGATTCACTGTGTGAAATAATCCCCTCCTTCAACAAATAATCTATTTCCTCTTTCAATGCCTTCTCCTTCGCGAACGGAATAGAATAGGCTCTCATACAGATTGGGTTTGAGTCTACCAGTTTCATGTCATACTGTAGCAAATTTGTATGTCCTGGTTTATCTGTTAATACATCTGTATGTTCCTCCAGAACCTGTTGAACTCTCTCCCTCTGATTTTTAGTCAGGTGCTTACTGACTTTTACCTGTGCGGCTGTTTCACAAGGATGTAATGGGTATTCATGTGAGGTGAGTGGTTCCTTTTGCATTTGAGTTGCGATAGCCAAGGTCAGTAAGGGGGTGCTTTCCTGGAGTGGTCTGTCCAGATACTTCTTTAAAAGGTTTACATGATAAACTTTCTCCTTCCCCTTTTTGTCAATTTTATAGTTTGTTCTAGACACCTTCTCTAGAACCGTATATGGACCTTGCCATCCAATTTGTAATTTATTCTGGCTGCCGGGTAGTAGAAGAAGCACCTTCTCTCCCACAGCTAGTTCTCTGTCCTTTGCCTTCCTATTAAAATATGCTGCATGTTTCTTCCTGGCTTGTCTCAAATTATCATTTGCCAGTTTCCATTCAGCTTTCAGACGAGTGGTCAGTTCGTTCACATATTGATACGATGAGGTAACAGTCTCTTCTGCCTTCTCATCTGTCCAGGTCCTTAATAATGCTTCCAATGGACCTTTTATTGCCCTCCCAAATAGCAGAGTTGCGGGAGCCATCCCGGTTGAACTATGTGGTACCTCCCGATACGCAAACAACGCGGCGGGCAGGAATTGATCCCACAGATCCGGTTTTTCGTGTGCCAGCTTCCACAGGATAGAAATGAGAGTCCCATTGAACCTCTCTACCTGGCCGTTCCCTTGTGGGTGGTACGGACTACATTGAAAGTGTCTGGCTTTAAATAGCTTAAAAACTTCTTCCGTTAGTTTCCTCTTGAGCTGTGAGCCATTATCAGTCAAGATTTGATGCGGGAATCCTAATCTTGTGAATATTGTAAGTAGTGCCTCTGCTACATGTTTTGAATCAATTGATGGCAGGGCTACCGCCTCTCCCCACATAGAACAAGTGTCCACCAGAGTAAGGATGTAACTGTTCCTCCTCTTGGTCCGAGTGAGAGGTCCCACAATATCCACTGCAACCCTCTCAAAAGGTGTTCCCACTATGGGCATTTCCCCTAGAGTTGCAGGAGCAGTCCAATGCTTTGGAGCTACCCTTTGACATTCTGGACAGGAATTGACATATCTTTTTATATCCTCCGTTATCCCTGGCCAGAAGTAATGACAAGCTATACGCTGTCCTGTGGCGCTGATCCCCATGTGACCACTGAAGGGAATCGCATGCCCGAGTTCCATCACTTTATCCCTATATGAAGTGGGAAGAACCAGCTGGTTGTGACCATTTGTTCCAGTTCCGGCCTTCCTGTATAATAATTTGTTCTTCATAAAGTACTCTCCCTTGCTTGGAGGTGTGTGGCATTTGGGCAATTTTTTAAAACATGGCTTGAGTGTCCTGTCCTCAGCCTGCGCCTTCCTCATCTCCTCTGGATGAGCATTTATAGGTTCACCTTCTTCCTCCTTTTTCTGTGACCTGGTCTGCACTGTCGCCATGATCACAGGTCTCTCGGGATTCCCCAAGAAGACGTACCTACACCCCAATATCAGAGGGTAGATTGGTTCATCTATCACTGCTGCTCTGATTTCTCCTTCCACATAGCGAGTTTTCACCGTTATCCTTGCGATGGGAAGTGTCATGAGTGGTATGTCCTTAGTCGCCCCTTGTATTTCCACTGTTTCTGTGGTATACTGACTTGGGTCCACTAGGCTAGACTTCACAACTGAATCATAATCCAAACCTGTATCATAAAGGCACCTTATGGTGACCCCATTACAAATAACATCCTCACAAACTAGGGGGTGATAAGATTCCTGCTGTCCATTAGGATTAACCTTTAATCTTTGCGTCCCCGACTTCATTGCAGCAATGTTTGAAGGTTTCCTTCTACAAAATTCGGTGTTATGGTTGTCTTTCTTACACCATTTGCACCATCTTTTTCCTTGGTTAAACGGTTTTCTTTCATTATATTTTTGGTCATTGAACTGTGAGTTTCTGTCACGATAGTCATTTCTTGGCCGATCAAAGTTTGTCCTGCCTTTATTACCCTGTTCTCTGTTATCAAATTTATTAAATTGCTGTGGAGCTTTAAAATTTTCTATGTGCTTCTTTTTAGTGCCACTTACCTCTGCCTGGGCTGCCTGATACCTCTCAGCGACATTTAAAACCTCCCCCAACCTCTCTGCACCTTGTTCCATGAGAAATTTTCTCAAGTCTGGAGCCATGGACTCTCTTAATTGCTCTATCATGATCATCTCTTTAAGATCTTGGGTCTTCCCCAGAGCAGTCCATTTCTCCAAATAGGTTTCCAGTCTGGCAGAGAATTGGTGGTATGTCTCCCCAGACAACAGTTTGGCATTTCTAAATTTCTTACGATAAAATTCACCATGTTTTTCATATCTCAATAACAAAGCCTGCTTTAGCATGTCATAATTGTCTTGGTCTTCTCTATTCATTTTAGCAAAGACTTCATAAGAAGTACCTCTCAGTCCCTGTGATAACTTTAGACTCCACCTCTCTCTCTCTCTCTAACCCATATGTAGTAGCTAATAATTCAAATCTACTGAGGTACCCCTCGATGTCATCGTCTTTCTCAACAAAATGGTCTAAATGAAACCCCATAGCTGATATTGAGGCTCCCTGACTAGGCGTAGTATCTGAGGCGAAAGGGGTGGCACCATTTTCAGGAGCATGGCCTTGTAATTCCAGCTCCCTTAGTCGTAATTCGTGCTCCCTTTGTAACCTTCTATCTTCTGCCTCCCTTTCGGCCTTTTTATCTTCTGCCTCCCTTTCGGCAGTCAATCTTTTATCTTCTGCCTCCCTTTGCTGTCGTTTTTCTTCTGCCTCTAATTGGAGCCTTTTACTCTCCCTATCTGCCTCCAATGCTTTTGCCTCTTTGTCAGCCTCAATCTGCAACCTCTTAAGTTCTTTATCAGCCTCAATTTGTAACCTCTTCTCTTCAGCTAACCTCCTATCTTCCCTTTCAATATACTTGTCACATTCAGAAGTTACATACTGAATTAAAACCTGACCCTCCATATTCATTTCCTTCGCCGTTAGCACAGCAGCCGATCTAAATTTTGCCAGGTCAGCCATCATACAAAATAACAATGACCAAGGTAAATCTAATTAATTAATGACCAAGGTAATTCTACCTATATATAATGGCCAAGGTAATTCTAATTAATTAATTAATTAACTAATTACCACTGGCTGTGAAGATTCACCAACTTTTATTTTCCCCTTTTTATTTTAAGGGACACTTTTTAAATTTTTACAATCTGTCCCCACTGGTTTAATTCTCCCACCAGGAGATTCCAATATTTATGATAAACTAATTATCCCTGGACAAGACCCCAATATCTGTAGTGGTTTTTGATGGTATTGTATGGTTGTTATGTTACCTAGTGTAATGTATGAGGT
Source organism: Oreohelix idahoensis (assembly GCA_024509875.1). Lineage (NCBI taxonomy): Eukaryota > Metazoa > Mollusca > Gastropoda > Stylommatophora > Oreohelicidae > Oreohelix > Oreohelix idahoensis. The sequence goes on along the minus strand of JAMPIV010015114.1, from coordinate 49,716 downwards.
CAGCTGTGAAGGCTCCTGAGATAAATGTAGATGAGAATTACAGAAGGCCCTTCTTACTACCACTTACGACCTCAAACATATCTCTTTTACTATTATGAATGTAGCTACGTTAAAAAGTCTAGGGTACTGAAATGTAATGTGTTGTAATAGAATATACAAACACACACAGGTAATTAATAAGTCTACTAATATTAATAAAATTTCTATAACACACTGAACTAACTCAGGCTGTTTTAGTTTCAATATTACAATTTTTTTCTAAATTTATTTGTTCTGAACCAATGTTTTATTTTGGTCAGAACATATGAAATGTTATGGAGTTATAAATGGAATGCATAAATATATGGCATAATAAAATGGAATGTGTGTACATAGGAATTTTATAAGACTGGTTAATATTAATTATAATTTTAATGTCTCTGAGAGAACTATTACTGGATGTGCAGTTGGGGTGGTGTCATCACACCCACTCTGTGACTAGAACAAGCTTTGTCCATTGTCTTATGAACTGTAATAAATGTTATCTTTCCCAAAATTCAATATATTTTTGATGGGGAAATATTTATAAATCTCTAGGAGTATGGTGAATCCTCAGCAGGCCACTAATCACTCATCTTGTCTGTGAAGATCTGATGCTGGATTCCGGTGGCCCACTCCTCTCGGTAGCTAGAATACAATGGTAGACTGCACCGACACACTGGTTGGCTGCACACACATCTGCTTGTGTAACCTTGATTACTTATGTGGCACTATCCTAGTGCCACAACAGAAACTCACAATTCTGAAACAAAATTTGTGCGCTGTGTCAGTAATCTATTTACTGCACCACTCTTACACACAGCACAACACATCAGCAATACACAGAATGGGTCAGATCTCTCTGACCACACAGCACATCTTACCCAGTTGTTTTCATATCGTACTAGTTCCCCAAGACTGCATTGCATCTGAGATATGTTCAATAGTTTCCTTTTATTCAATAAGATAGGTGATATGTTCCCACTGATCTCAATAATAGATCCGCCTTCCATAGTCTTATTTAGGCGTCCATATATTTTGTTTGTCTCTAGACCCTGAACTTGGGCTGGGGACCTAGAGCGAACACTTACTTGTCGTAATCATTTTATATGATATGGCAGTATCAATCACTCGAAATATTAAAATGTACAAAATAAATACTTTCATTCTTACCAGAATTAAGAATTGAGAACACAGTTATTTTCTAGCAAAACTCAGCTGAGCTGCTGGCTATATGATGGCGTCCCACTAAATGTATGTAATATCTTCTGGGAAAAACACCACAGGCAATAATCGACTGTGTAACTGGACAGAATTGTATCAAATGGCAAAAATGCGCATCTCTGTCCTGCCAATATGATTGCATTCGTCCAATCACAGACTTCCCCCCTAACTTTTTCAAATCTACAACCAAAAGTCAAATTTCAGTCAGATCTCAGTCAAGTATGTATTATTGTCTGTTGGTCCGTCTGTCTCTACTTGGTTTTTCACAAAAACACACTTGGTTCTACATGCAATACCCTACACAAATCTGCCTCCTAAGTTATTTTTAGCCACAATTCTCCACCTTCCCCCTCTCTTTCATTACAGCTGGATTTTTGCATTTGCGTGTCTCAAGGACGAAAATTTGAAACTTTAGTGAAAGTAGGAACAATACAGTCGCTAGTCTGATATGAACAATACAGTCTTTTGTCAATATCTTCCTTGTTATCTATCCGTCTGTATAATTTAAAGTATATTAGTTCTCTGCTTAAGATGGGCTATCAAACTAGCTAGGTTTTATATTCATAACTCTGTTATTAAGAAAAAACATATTTTTTCTCAAGTTAGTTTTTTTTTTAAATTTGTTCGCGAACCTTCTCTACGGCGTTTGCCGCTGAATTCAAATAAAACGACCAAGTATCGAAAAACGTCCAAGAAATGACTGTTTCGAATAAGAGCTAAGGTCTTTTTTTTCCATTTCCTTACATTGTGTCAACTAGTGACGTGAATTTTTTTTTCTTTTACTATCAATTGCGTCTTTTTGCCGTTCTAGATTCAAACACATGTTCAGTCATATTTTTCCTTTTTAGATCTCCGTTTCCCTCCCGTCTACAAAGGGTAAACCGTTTCGTCTGCACGTCTAACTGGTTAGTTTGAATGGCGGTAGGAAATGCGGGCATGGGCGAGCATGTCTCCTAGTATCTTACGCATTATTTTTATCCCTACATTTTATCGTTATATTTGGAGATATTTTAACGTTGTATCACGGTAAATTCATCGCAAGCTGATCCAGCTGTGTAACGTATAATGGAAATTTTGCCTACAATATCTGACAGTCTTCCGTGATCCCGTTAGCGTTTTATGATTCGCTAGCAAAGCCATGAATTGACAGCCTGCGTTTACTCAATTTTTAATCCACGTCTCTTTTCATTGAGACGTAAACAAACGGAAAGTTTACCAACTTCCGCGATCTCCCAGTCATAACAGGGAGCGAACCTGGTTTGTTTACCTGAGTTTTCTCACGCGAGCTGATCTGTCAATCATCAGATATCAGACAGACGCGCGTTGGGAAAACCCGGACCCTTTTGAAGTAGCCGCACGGGCCAAAAACACTTTCCCGTGTACTCTTTGATGTTCGTACATACAGAGGGAGACAACTCTGTGATCTCCAGAAGCGGGCAAATCTACTAGAACCCGTTACACGGTTTAATTCTCTGTTGTTGATTAACAACGCCGACAGAGCCACCTTGAAAACCCGTTATCGGGGGAAACGTAGTCTCCTGTTTTCTGTTATGTGCTATAGTGTGAAAAGTAACGTCATCTATAAATCAGAGAGACAATAATGTATATAAACTGTGGCTTTCCAAAACCGTTATCAGTTGTCGCTCAGAATTTCTCGGATAGTCTAAACACGTAGTCTAGAACCATTGTGGAAGATGTGTTAATAGTTTCGTGGGGATTTCATTGATTTTCTGGTAATATAAATTTGTGCTTAAGCGTGATTTAATGTGTTAAGCTTTACCATTATAATTCACTTAAAGTTCTAGCTGTTAAATATCAGTGAAAATACCAGTATACTTGTGGGACACCCTGCTCTAATAGCTATTAATAATGCAATCTTGACCAGCTTTGTCACAAAACGGTTTGTGCGTTCTCAAGTCCCCTCCAGCAGGTTTGCATTACATTGGTGTCCCACAAGGGGGAGCCCTGTCACCTACACTGTTCCTTGCATACATAAATGACATTACTAACAATATTCAACAAATAGCACACAATGCTTCCTTTGCAGATGACTTAGCCTTGTGGATCTCTGAAGAACGTATCGCTACTGCAAACATTCTGATGCTGTAAGCACTAACATCACTGGAAGAGTGGGTCAAAACATGGCTCATGAAGATTAATGAAGAGAAAACTACGTATACTGTACTTTTCCTCTCAACTAGACCTCAGAGCTTCAAACTAGTACTAAACGGAGAAAATCTTCATTTAAAAGAAAATCCAAAGTACCTAGGCATTATTTTTGATCGCCGTCTGACTTGGAAAAAACACGTTAACGGAAATCGAATGAGAGCAAGACAAAGAATGGCAATTATGAAAAAACTTGCTGGAACAACTTGAGGTGCAGATGAGAAAGTGCTTAAGACGTTGTACATAGGGTGAGTGAGGCCAGTCCTTGAATATGGCATGGCAGCGTGGGCAACAGCAGCTAAGACAAACTTCGATAACATTAGCAGACTCCAAAATCAAGCAATGATAATTATAACGGGAGGCATGAAATCAACACCTATAAAAGAACTCGGAAAAATTTACATACTTCCAGCCGATGACAGATAGAAGAGACCGCAGGGCTCAGCAACAGGCCGAAAAATTCAAAAGACTAACGGCAAGGTCTGATTGTGGTCTTGGCAAGCGATTCTCACAGTGAACTAGGCTTGCCAACAAATGTCAGATTATATTGCACGTTTTCTACCCCTGCTCTTCCAGGTTGTTGGGACAAACGCCCAATCGACGCAATTGTTATTCTCGCCTCAAGGTATCAACCAATCTTATTTGAACGTTTAAATTTATAATGAAATATTTTGCATGACTCATCCAGTGCAAAATTTCAAACGTTACGTTTCTAAATTTGGGCTGTAAACATTCGATTATTACTTAGTCAAGTTACGTCTCTCACACTTCAGCATGTCCTGCCAGATTGGAGGAGTATCTGCCTTGCTTATCCCACGTACTTCAATCGTCGTTATCAGACTATGACTCGTCGCAATTCATCCGTCTTGTCTGGCCATTTCGTTATTTTTCCGCACCTCGAATATGCAAGTCTATTATTCTGTAGAATTGTAAAGGATTACTCCCATCTTGTGCAAATGCCGTCATTAGAATTTCACCTTGGATCAAATGTGGGACCGTCACGTTCGGTGACCCAAATAGTCCCTCAGGGATGGACCGGCGAATCGAAGTGAATTGAAGTGTAAACGTTATGTAAACATTAACCTTCGGATGAGTTTTCCGTGGCCACATAAGGGGTGGGGCGAGAGAAAAAAATAACAAAATATAACGCACAGGAATGTAATGCAATCTTGCCGGAGTGGACAAGAGAGCGCACAAACCGTTTTGTGACAAAGCTAGTCAAGATTGCGTTACTAATAGCTCAGATACCGTGAGAGAATTTACGTGCGAGTACATCAGAGCACCCACTATCCACCACTCACAATTCAGTAACGTGAGCAATGGCGAAAAACCACGAACGATCTAGAACATGTGAGAAGACATCCATAAAAGCCAGAGACTTAGACCCAAAAGCCTCTTTCACCCAAGCACTGTGGAACAAGTGCATCTAAGTTGCGAGTGAGATTGTGTCCGCCACGCATTGTAGAGGTCTCGGTTCGATTCCCAGTAGATGGAATACAATTCATGGACATTTTTTTTTCAGAACAAGTGGCCCTTATCGTTTCATAGTCCCTCCTGTTCTCATGTGTAGCGAGATCGGATGCCTAGCCTTCTCGGACAAGGGCGAAAAAATATGGGGTGCCTTGTGCAAGTTGTGCACATTTAAAAATCTCATGACAGTAGGAAATCATAAAAAGTAGGCTGTCCTGGTAAAATTTAAATAAAAATTAGAAACCTACCCACCAAATATAATTATAGAATGTGTGATTCCTACATACACACATTGGGATTCACGCCGGCGCTACGGAGTTTGTGCACTGTGCTGAGGTCATCCTTGTGTGATCTAAGGGAGGAGGTCGGAGCACTGATGGAGTCCTCCGTGTGTAATGAAGATAGTCGTTAAAATCAAACCAAAACCAAACCAAATTCTTGATATGAGCTACACATCTGCTATGTGAGTGATTGTTGCTTGTATAAAAACTTATCACAACCAGCCCCACATCTGCTATGTGATTGATTGTTGCTTGCATAAAAACTTATCACAACCAGCCCCATAGCCAAAAGATGACAACATTTATCACATTAATTGTTTGATCTATTATAAAGATAAAGTCTGTCCCACAGCAAAAAGATGATAAAATTTATCACATTAATTGTTTGATCTATTACAAAGATGACAACATTTATCACATTAATTGTTTTATCTATTACAAAGATGATAACATTTATCACATTAATGGTTTTATCTATTACAAAGATGATAACATTTATCACATTAATTGTTTGATCTATTACAGAGATGATCACATTTATCACATTAATTGTTTGATCTATTACAAAGATGATAACATTTATCACATTAATTGTTTGATCTATTACAAAGATGATAACATTTATCACATTAATTGTTTGATCTATTACAAAGATGATAACATTTATCACATTTATTGTTTTATCTATTACAAAGATGATAACATTTATCACATTAATTGTTTTATCTATTACAAAGATGACAACATTTATCACATTAATTGTTTTATCTATTACAAAGATGATAACATTTATCACATTTATTGTTTTATCTTCTACAAAGATGATAACATTTATCACATTAATTATTTTATCTATTACAAAGATGACAACATTTATCACATTAATTGTTTTATGTATTACAAAGATGATAACATGTATCACATTAATTGTTTTATCTATTACAAAGATGATAACATTTATCACATTAATTATTTGATCTACTACAAAGATGATAACATTTATCACATTAATTGTTTTATCTATTACAAAGATGATAACATTTATCACATTAATTGTTTGATCTATTACATAGATGATAACATTTATCACATTAATTGTTTATCTAATTCAAAGATGACAACATTTATCACATTAATTGTTTGATCTATTACAAAGATGATAATATTTATCACATTATTTGTTTTATCTATTACACAGATGACAACATTTATCACATTAATTGTTTGATCTATTACAAAGATGATAACATTTATCACATTAATTTTTTTAACTATTACAAAGATGATAACATTTATCACATTAATTGTTTGACCTATTACACAGATGATAACATTTATTACATTAATTGTTTTATCTATCACAAAGATGATAACATTTATCACATTAATTGTTTTATCTATTACAAAGATGATAACATTTATCACATTAATTGTTTGATCTATTACAAGGATGATAACATTTATCATATTAATTGTTTTATCTATTACAAAGATGACAACATTTATCACATTAATTGTTTGATCTATTACAAAGATGGTAACATTAATTGCTTTATCTATTACAAAGATGATAACATTTATCACATTAATTGTTTTATCTATTACAAAGATGATAACATTTATCACATTAATGGTTTTATCTATTACAAAGATAAAGCCAGTCCCATGTCAGAGATTGCCATAGGGAAATGATGTGTTAGAAGCTTCACCATGAAAGATTCAGCTTTTACGAAGTTAGGTGACCCGTTTCCTTCCTCGATGCCTTTTCCTTCCCTTGCTCAGGAGCAAAATCGAATGTCCATTTACAGCTGGGTAAACTTGAATGTGCTACCTTTAGGATTTAGTGCCAAATCCAGGTAGTTGTGGCACAGAGGAACGCGCCCTGACTTCTTGGCCAGTCGAACACTCACTTTATCTATTTGTGTAATATAAATGTATTATATTTTAGTGCTATTCATCATTATGATCAGGAAAAAACTATCATTGTATAGTCCGTTCACCAACTGATGTTCAACTTTAAAATTTTTATTCTAAAGAACTACCTGATGTAATGAATTCATATTTTGCATGTAGTCTTAGATTATCCATGACGTTACAAATATGTTGTTATTAAGTCAATATCAATTCTGCATTCTTCAAAACCGAAAATTCCTTTGATCTTTTCCGAATCTTACAAGAAGCACGGCTTAAAAATTAAATTTTACAGTATACTACGTCATAAATGTCAAAAGTAGGATCAGTGGCGTATCCATATCTGCTCACCGCATAAGAAACAGCTATAAGTAGTGATACATTTAAATCTGAACGTGGGGGGGGGGGGGGGGGGGGGGGGGGGGGGGGGAAAAGGGGGGGGGGGTAACTGTATTCAAAACTATATTGTATACGATACGGTGAATTGTACATGTATACCTGCACTATTTTTTCGTGTTTTGAAGGAGCATAATTACTTTGTTTTATGTTTTTGATATCTCAATTAAGTTACATTTATCTCAGTCCGTATCTGACGATTCCATTAGATTAACAACTGTTAATGGCTGGATAAACTGTAATCCATCACGTTGCCAGTATTCTTCTTCTTCACGGAGCACATGATCTACACATTTCTTCCAGAATTGAAAATCTGTCTTTTTTAGGGTATCATGTGTAAGAACTTTCACGTCGCTCATTTTAAAAGTGGTGTTCTGTGATACAACCTGTCCCTTGATTTTAGTCCAAAGTAACTCTATTGGGTTAAGATGCGAATGATAAGGTGGTAGTCGAAGAGAAGTGTGACTATATGATTCAATTATTTTGTCAACGCAATACTACTTAGTCTTATTAGTCTGTTTCACAAGCTGTAACAATTCAGGTTTCAAATAGGTATTGTCGACATTGACATTTTAATTTCGTAGCCAAGTTCTTATTGCATCGTTTGTGCTTGAGGAAGTTGGTACTTTGCCTTCCTGAGCTACAGCATTGTGATAGGATGCACTGTCCATTAAAATACATGATGGTCTGTCAAGAATGGGGAGAAGAGTTTTTTCTATCCAAGAACGAAAAATATGTCCATTCATTTCAGTGTAGTAGTCCCTACCATCTGTTGAAATTGCCTGGAACATTAGTTCTGCGTCATGGACAATTCCATTTTCACTGCTGCCAGCATGTGCAATTATAATTTGTTGTCCTTTGCTACTGGGAATTGTCCTTTTATGAACACTGTCAGAAGATTGCCATTCTTTCTCATTTGTATGGTGCGAATTAACCCATGTTTCGTCTAAATATACTATATCATATCCGTCCATCCTTCGTGCTCGTATCTGTCTAAGGAATTTGCTTCGGGCAGCAGTTAAGTGTGGTTTTTCACATAATACATTCCTGCCTCCAATAGATTTGCGAAACGTAAAACCGACGGACCTTACAACTTTCCAAAGAGTTGTTTTTGAGATATCATTATCTGTGGTGAAATTACAGTGATGCAACGTTAAAATTCCTCCATTTATAAAGTAAACAGGTAAAATAACATGTAGGGATAAAAATATAGGTAAGATACGCTGATACATTCTCGCCCATGCCCGCGTTTTCTAGCGCCATTGAAACTAACTAGTTATAACATGCAGACTAAACGAACTATCTTTTTAGACGGGGTGGAAACGGAGATAAAAGAAAAAAAATTGTGACGGTCGGAACACGTGTTTGAACTTAAGTCTAGAAGATGCAATTTGTAGTTTTTTAAAAGAAAAAATTACGCCACTAGTTGACACAATGTAAGGAAATGGACAAAAAACGACCTTAGCTCTGGTTAGAAACAGACGTATCTTGGACGTTCTACGGTAATTAGTCGTTTTAGTTTGAATCTAGCGGCAAACGCGTGAACGAAGGTACAAAAACAAATTTCAAAACTAACCTTGAAAAAAGTAGGTTTTTTCTTAATAATAAGTTTAGGAGAATAAAAAATAGCTAGTTTGATAGCCCATCTTTAACAGAGAAATAATATACTTTTAATTACACAGACGGACAGATAACACGGAAGATATTGACGAAAGACTGTATTGTTCAATACAGACTAGCCGACAGTTATTTTTGCATACTTCTCACAAAAATCACTTTTGACGCGTCCTTGAGCCTACGCATAAAACCAAACTGCAGGTGGACAAGGGGCAAAAAAGGGAGGGTAGAAGCTAAAAATAACTTTGTCTCAAAATCGTATAAGTAAGTGGGGGAAAATTTGTGTAGTTTTTTGTAGTTTCGTCTAGAAACAAGTGTAATTTTGGGAAAAGCCAAGTTGGGACGGACAGACTGACATACTAATATTACACACTAGACTGAAACTGGACCTAAATTTGACTTTGTAGTTTAAATATTTGAATGTTAGCGGGGAAGTCCGCTGATTGGACAGAAGATTTCATATTGTAGAAAAACTCTAGAAGCAATTGCCATTTTATAGAAGACTGTCCAGATGCACAGTTCGTTAATGCTAGAAGAGTGATTTCTAGGAGACATTATATATATTATCAGTGGGACGCCATAATCCAGCCAGCAGCTTAGCTGAGTTTTGCTAGTACAACGTAACTGTGTTTTCAATTTTGAATTGTGGTAAGGAGAAAAATTCATTAACCCTTTTATTTAACATTTAATATTTTGAGTGATTGATACTGCCATGTCATGAAAAATGATTACGACAAGTGAGTGCTTATTCTAGGTCCTCAGCGACAGTCCAGGGCCTAGAGGCAAACAAATAATATAGGAAAACATATCCAAGACTATAGAAGACAGATCTATATGTGAGATCAGTGGGAACATATCACCCACCTTATTGGATGGAATAGGAGACTAATGAACATAGTTCGGTTGCAATGCAGTCATGGGAAACTGGTACTATTTGATACCACCTGGGTGAGATGTGCTAAGTTGGTCAGAGAGATCTGAAAATTAATATTAGTAAATTAATATTAGACAAACATAAAGGTATGTTTTCAGGCACTCGTAAGAAATAAAGAAGTAGAACACTTGGACAACAGAAAAACAACAGACGTGAGTGGCTTACCCAGGGTTCGAACCCCGTACCTTCCGTACGACAACTCCGCCTAGCTATCAAGCGAATCACACTGACCCCACGGCCAGCTAGGCATCCCCAAAAAAGATGCTTTACTGGCTATTTATCAGTAAGAAACACAAGATAACACCGGAAGTATACAGCCCCTTAATGACGCAATCACTTCTGTTGTTCTCCTATTAACAGTATGTGTCAGTCCAAACAAGACAAAGACCTTGATACTGGGTCCAGTAAATAGTAGAAGACTAAAGGACAATAGTATAGAACAGTGGGTAGGTTTCTGGTATTGTATGAACATAAATAACACATAAGGAAGGGAAACCCGAGGCCTGTAAACAGTAAATTAATATTAGTAAATTAATATTAGACAAACATAAAGGTATGTTTTCAGGCACTCGTAAGAAATAAAGAAGTAGAACACTTGGACAACAGAAAAGCAACAGACGTGAGTGGCTTACCCAGGGTTCGAACCCCGTACCTTCCGTACGACAACTCCGCCTAGCTATCAAGCGAATCACACTGACCCCACGGCCAGCTAGGCATCCCCAAAAAAAGATGCTTTACTGGCTATTTATCAGTAAGAAACACAAGATAACACCGGAAGTATACAGCCCCTTAATGACGCAATCACTTCTGTTGTTCTCCTATTAACAGTATGTGTCAGTCCAAACAAGACAAAGACCTTGATACTGGGTCCAGTAAATAGTAGAAGACTAAAGGACAATAGTATAGAACAGTGGGTAGGTTTCTGGTATTGTATGAACATAAATAACACATAAGGAAGGGAAACCCGAGGCCTGTAAACAGTAAATTAATATTAGTAAATTAATATTAGACAAACATAAAGGTATGTTTTCAGGCACTCGTAAGAAATAAAGAAGTAGAACACTTGGACAACAGAAAAACAACAGACGTGTGTGGCTTACCCAGGGTTCGAACCCCGTACCTTCCGTACGACAACTCCGCCTAGCTATCAAGCGAATCACACTGACCCCACGGCCAGCTAGGCATCCCCAAAAAAAGATGCTTTACTGGCTATTTATCAGTAAGAAACACAAGATAACACCGGAAGTATACAGCCCCTTAATGACGCAATCACTTCTGTTGTTCTCCTATTAACAGTATGTGTCAGTCCAAACAAGACAAAGACCTTGATACTGGGTCCAGTAAATAGTAGAAGACTAAAGGACAATAGTATAGAACAGTGGGTAAAAAGGAACCCGTTACACGCCCATTGAGGCATATTGGGAATATGGTGTTAGGCCCATATTATCTTGACCGTCGGCACACGAGGGGTGATGTGGTCGGCATCACGCCGGCCGCCTTAACCTTCCCAGAGTTGCTCTGGTACCCATTTGGGGCTGGGTCGACCCAGGAGCCGTTTGTGGCCTAAAAATTTTTCCGCCTCATCTGGGGATCGAACCATAGACCACTGCGCTAGGAAGCCAGTGCACTAACCACTGTGCTACCGCGGCTCCAGAACAGTGGGTAGGTTTCTGGTATTGTATGAACATAAATAACACATAAGGAAGGGAAACCCGAGGCCTGTAAACAGTAAATTAATATTAGTAAATTAATATTAGACAAACATAAAGGTATGTTTTCAGGCACTCGTAAGAAATAAAGAAGTAGAACACTTGGACAACAGAAAAACAACAGACGTGAGTGGCTTACCCAGGGTTCGAACCCCGTACCTTCCGTACGACAACTCCGCCTAGCTATCAAGCGAATCACACTGACCCCACGGCCAGCTAGGCATCCCCAAAAAAAGATGCTTTACTGGCTATTTATCAGTAAGAAACACAAGATAACACCGGAAGTATACAGCCCCTTAATGACGCAATCACTTCTGTTGTTCTCCTATTAACAGTATGTGTCAGTCCAAACAAGACAAAGACCTTGATACTGGGTCCAGTAAATAGTAGAAGACTAAAGGACAATAGTATAGAACAGTGGGTAAGTTTCTCGTATTGTATGAACATAAATAACACATAAGGAAGGGAAACCCGAGGCCTGTAAACACCTTTAGTCTTCTACTATTTACTGGACCCAGTATCAAGGTCTTTGTCTTGTTTGGACTGACACATACTGTTAATAGGAGAACAACAGAAGTGATTGCGTCATTAAGGGGCTGTATACTTCCGGTGTTATCTTGTGTTTCTTACTGATAAATAGCCAGTAAAGCATCTTTTTTTGGGGATGCCTAGCTGGCCGTGGGGTCAGTGTGATTCGCTTGATAGCTAGGCGGAGTTGTCGTACGAAGGTACGGGGTTCGAACCCTGGGTAAGCCACTCACGTCTGTTGTTTTTCTGTTGTCCAAGTGTTCTACTTCTTTATTTCTTACGAGTGCCTGAAAACATACCTTTATGTTTGTCTAATATTAATTTACTAATATTAATTTACTGTTTACAGGCCTCGGGTTTCCCTTCCTTATGTGTTATTTATGTTCATACAATACCAGAAACCTACCCACTGTTCTATACTATTGTCCTTTAGTCTTCTACTATTTACTGGACCCAGTATCAAGGTCTTTGTCTTGTTTGGACTGACACATACTGTTAATAGGAGAACAACAGAAGTGATTGCGTCATTAAGGGGCTGTATACTTCCGGTGTTATCTTGTGTTTCTTACTGATAAATAGCCAGTAAAGCATCTTTTTTTTGGGGATGCCTAGCTGGCCGTGGGGTCAGTGTGATTCGCTTGATAGCTAGGCGGAGTTGTCGTACGGAAGGTACGGGGTTCGAACCCTGGGTAAGCCAGTCACGTCTGTTGTTTTTCTGTTGTCCAAGTGTTCTACTTCTTTATTTCTTACGAGTGCCTGAAAACATACCTTTATGTTTGTCTAATATTAATTTACTAATATTAATTTACTGTTTACAGGCCTCGGGTTTCCCTTCCTTATGTGTTATTTATGTTCATACAATACCAGAAACCTACCCACTGTTCTATACTATTGTCCTTTAGTCTTCTACTATTTACTGGACCCAGTATCAAGGTCTTTGTCTTGTTTGGACTGACACATACTGTTAATAGGAGAACAACAGAAGTGATTGCGTCATTAAGGGGCTGTATACTTCCGGTGTTATCTTGTGTTTCTACTGATAAATAGCCAGTAAAGCATCTTTTTTTGGGGATGCCTAGCTGGCCGTGGGGTCAGTGTGATTCGCTTGATAGCTAGGCGGAGTTGTCGTACGGAAGGTACGGGGTTCGAACCCTGGGTAAGCCACTCACGTCTGTTGTTTTTCTGTTGTCCAAGTGTTCTACTTCTTTATTTCTTACGAGTGCCTGAAAACATACCTTTATGTTTGTCTAATATTAATTTACTAATATTAATTTACTGTTTACAGGCCTCGGGTTTCCCTTCCTTATGTGTTATTTATGTTCAGAGAGATCTGATCCGATCTTTGTAAATTTTGCTTTGCTTTGTTGTGTGTAAAAATGGTGCAGTAGGCAGTGTGTTGACACATGGCACAAATTTTGGTTTCAGAGTTTCTGGTCTGGCACTATGCTAGTGCCAGATGCTTGAAGAGGTCCAAGAGTGGATGCCTGTGAAGCCTATCATTTTACTCCAGCACTTGTGAGGAGTGGGCCACCTGAATTCTTTACTGCATCGTCACAGGCCAGATAAGTGGAATACTTGGCCTGCTGTAGATTCATCAAACTAGTCCACAAACAAAGAAATAAACCAACTCCTGGTGTATATAAACTATACTTCAGTCTATATTTCAAAGACAATGAACAGTGTAAACAGAGATCGGGTATGATGACATCACCCCGACTAGACATCCAGTGCTAGTTTTCCAAAGACACTGTAGTTAGTATTAACCAATGTAAACATATATCTATGTACAAAATTTTCATTTGATTATGCAATATACAGTACTTTGCAAAAAAAATTGCAGTCATATTTTCGCAACGCAGCACACTCATAGAAGCAAATAATAATAAAAACTGTATGTCCAGAGGAAGATTGGTATCTCCCCTATCTATTAACAGTGGTTTCAGTACAATATAATGTTGCCTTCTCCAGCAAGGCAAGCCTGGATGCGGCGAGGCATACTTCCCGCAAGTGTTTGTAGGTAATTGTGAGTCAGACTGTCCCAGTATTTTTCAGCTACCTTCTTCAATTGTTCAACGTCTCTGAGTCCACTCTTTTTTAAATGATTCTCGAGTAGTGCCCAAACGTTTTCAATTGGGTTTAGGTCGGGACTATTGCTGGGCCACTTCAGCACTATCACATTCTTCTCTTGCAGCCATGCTTTGGTGGTATGAGCTGTATGCTTTGGGTCATTGTCATGTTGAAATGTGCACCCATCGGGGTACATGACCTGCATAAATGGCAGAAGGTGTCCCTCTAGTATGTCGATGTACCTTTCTTTCGTGAGAATTCCTGTAAAAACACACAGTGGGGTGGCACCTCTTGCTGCCACCCCTCCCCAAAGATTGAATTTATGGGTATGTTTCGGTCGCTGGTACACAGGCGTTACAGAGTCTTTCATCCAAATATTTATTTGAGCAGGATAAGACCAAACAGAACATTCATCTGAAAAAAATCACATTGTCCCATGACAAATTTTGGTGTTCGTGGCACCAGTTCAAGTTCATCTGTTTGTGAGTCTCTGTGAGAAATGGTGACGAAATTACCCGCTTTTTTGTGTAATTCATCCTGTGTAGCTCCCGGTTGACAGTAGCATTAGATACCTCTGGGTTTCCCAAATCGATCATGCACTGCCGTATGTTTTCTACACTCTTCATTGGCCCAGCCCGAACGATTTGGACGAGACGCCGATGGTCCTTTGTGTCCAAAATTCTTGACCCCCCACTACCTTCTTTTCGCTCGATTCCATTACCTGCTTTTAATTTACTCACAACTCTGTAGACTGTCCGCTCAGGAATGTTCAAGGTTTTAGAAATGTTGGAACATGTTTGATTTCCTTCATTCCAAAGCTGTGAAATTAACATACACTTTGACTTTGTGTCCATTTTCTGCCACTAGCATTAGAAATTGTCGTCTGCTCTATTATCAAGGGACTTTACTCTACGCTAATTTTTTTTTTACTTTTGGTAGTGTTTGCTCACTTCAGTGGAGTGTAAATTTGGGGCAGAACATGCATACTTAATTAGATTTCAGCATATTTAGCTGAGCAATGTGACTGCCATTTTTTTGCAAAGTACTGTACAGTATATATGCACTTTTATTGATAAATACATTTTGTTTCAAATGTCCTGACCATAAGAAAATTTGGTTCAGGACTAAATAAATTCAAAAAATTTATAAAATTTAACTTCAAAAGCCAGTGTTAGTTAATTGATTGTCGTGAAATATTCTAATCCACATATATAAATTATCAGGTAAATATAAAGCCTAATAAATACATATAATAAAGAAAGGACGAAGAATGGTAAAGAACAGTGCTGTCACAAAGAATGTACTCGAAATCCCCTTTGTTTTATGCTTCGTCTGCAAATTGTAACGTTTCCACGTTAAATATAAGCCACTGCATAAATACAAGCGTTTCCACAACACATTAAAACGGGTATTGCATTTCTAAGAAAAACATTGAGAGGCACAATGCGTAATGACCTAAATTAATCCTAACATTAATTATATTACGTTACCAAAACGAACGAACAGATGGACTCAAATAGAAAGAGAGAGGGAGGGCTGAAAATCAGGAACGCATGCAACACGCGTCGCGCGATACACAATTACTACTATCACGCGTGTAAGGCCACATGCACTAACTTTTTCGGACGGACAGGGATAAAAACACTAACCTTCCCAGAGTTAGGTTTTTAAATCCTGAAAAACGCTTATTAGAAAAGATAACATTAGATGGGTTTACGTTTGAAAACATTACAGTACCCAGACAGCACATCTTCGAAACAGGAGGTAGAAGAAATTGCATTTTTTGAACGCAGCCACTTAGCTCTTTTAAATTTGTATATTTGGGTTCCTTAGGGCTTGCTGACAAAGAATATGTAAAACGTTACGCAAATAGTCTAGGAATTAACAAGTTATAGCCAAAATAAAATGATGGTGCTGTCAGACAACACCCCAAAATCAGAATCGCTCAGTGGTAGATTTTTTAAACCTTACGTACGGAAATAGCCTACCATGTAAACTCCAAATTGATTGGAGCGCAACAAATATAAGACTAAACACGATTGGTCGGACTATAAATACTATCTTTGGTTGTTAGGGGAGACGTAGGAAGGTAAAATTTTTTCAAACACTTGTCGAAACGGGGCTCCATTGGCCAGACTCGCTGATATAATCACTTAGGAGCGTTAGTTCGAGACCACTAGTTCAAATAAGCTTGATAAAGCAACAGTGCGTTGAAGCCAGCTCATATTTTTGCTAAATAAAAGCCTGGAACATACGCAGATGGGAATTTGTGCCAGTATTTGTGCCAGAATTCATTGCTAGTCAACGTATCTGTGTTTATTCTATGAATTGTGGTAAGCTTGAAACATTCAGTATCTTTTAATGAAAATTGATGTGAATTGTTAATTTATGCCTGTATATATGTGTAGTTCAGTAGCAAACATGATGTAAAGCCTATAATGCTCCAGCCTGAACAGAAGGTGTCGGAGGAAAGTAAAACGGCATGGAATGGCCAAACAGTACACTGACACCTAGATGATTGACTAGAAAGAAATAATGCTGGAATTGCAGAGGCGTAGTAACCATTAAGGAGGTTAATACTGGTATAAAGTATTTCAGATGAAGCTGACAGTTGGCCTAACGCTCTGAACTCAATGTTTGTGATGTATTGTGCTCAGTGTAGAACTAGAGTATCAATTAGTTATGAAGTAGAAGGTACATCCTTCTTGTTTTCAGGGACCGTGGTCTTGATGGTATTGAACAGCACCTGGTCAGAGCTTTGCTGAATCCAGAGTCGGACAGCATACTCCTTGGTCCATTTAGCTATCAGTGAGGTGTCTCCAGAGCCCAGGGGAGAAATCGAGCAGAGGAGTCTTTTCCTGCCGCCATCACGCAAGATAAGCTGATGTGGCCAGCTGAGCTCAAAATTATGTACCCCCATCTTAAAATAACATTGTAACATAAACTTAAGAGGGGAAGTAAATTGTTTTAATATCAGGAACTGAGAACATCTCCAATACTAGTTCCAATAAAGACAAACTATTGAAGTCATGATGACAAATACCAACAGAGCTTGAACAAAACAAAACCAGTATTACCTCATATTACTACTACACAACTAACACACATTGGATACTTTTAATAATATATGTCACTACAATATTCATATTGATAAATTCTGTACATATAACTTGTAATTAAAATTGATTGTGATTCCTGGTTCCCTTTGTATTTGAATCACGACACATATTCATTCATGACAGCAATGAATACATATTGTTATTTGAAAAGTTATCAGTGACTCCTTTAAGATATCCTTGTAGAGTGTTTTATGTATGTGAGTGTCACAGTGTTGTCAAGTGTGGTGGAATAAATTAAATTGTTTATCTGTCTGTTGTTGTTATGACTTACACTTCATCATACACATTCCCTAGACATACAACGTAGTCATCACACTATTCCAGAATAATTCTGACTGAGATATATATATATGTGGCAGCAAGTAAGGTTATCTATAATACACTACTCTTATTAGATATAGATACCTTCACAGCTGATCTCAGTCAGTACACTATGTCCCCTATAAATATTTATAACATCCCACTTCACCACATATATTGGGGGCTCGCTCTTGGGATTTTGAATCTTTCCCTATTAAAAATATTGGGGGTAATTCACTTCAGGGAATATAAGAATTAAAAGGTATCCTTGGGTGGAATTAAATAAGGTTGAGCTCACGGTGCCTGTGTTGTCCATTAGATATATTTAGAGATTGAATTGTTGGTTAGACATTGTATAAATTTACCTGATAGACAATGGCGGACCTGGCCAAATTTCGATCTGCTGCTGTTCAGACTGCAAAAGAGTTAGGATTAGATGGGCAAGATATGGTTGCCTATGTCACTACGGAATGTGACAAATTTATTGAACGCGAAGAAAGAAGGTTTGAAGCCGAAAGAAAGTTAGAGGCTGAAAAAGAAATTAAGAGGTTGCAGATTGAGGCTGACAAAGAGGCTAAAGCATTGGAAGCCGAGGAAAGAAGATTGACTGCAGAAAGGGAAGAGAAGAAATTAGCTGCAGAAAGGGAAGCAGAAGAAAGAAGATTGACTGCAGAGAGGGAAGCAGAAAAGGAGGAGAAGAGATTACAAAGGGAACATGAGTTAAGACTAAGGGAGTTTGAGTTTCAGGGCCATGCTCCTGAAAATGGTGCCAGTCCCTTTGCCTCTGATGCCACTGCTAGCCAAGGAGCCTCAACCTCAGCTATGAATTTTCATTTAGATCATTTTGTTGAGAAAGACGATGATATAGAGAGCTACCTAAATAGGTATGAACTATTAGCTACCACGTATGGGTTAGAGAGAGAAAGGTGGAGCTTTAAGTTATCTCAGGGACTTCGTGGGGCAGCTTATGAAGTTTTTGCAAAAATGAGCAGAGGTGATCAGGAAAATTATGACATGCTAAAGCAGGCTCTTTTGTTAAGATATGAAAAGAATGCAGAATTCTATAGGAAAACATTTAGGAATGCTAAACTACTGTCAGGTGAAACCTATCACCAGTTCTCTGCACGAATAGAGACATACTTGGAGAAATGGACTTCTCTGGGGGAAAACCCAAGATCTTAAGGAAATGGTCCTTATAGAGCAATTAAGAGAGTCCATGGCTCCAGACCTGAGAAAGTTTCTCATGGAACAAGGTGCAGAGAGGCTGGGTGAGTTGCTAAATGTTGCTGAAAGGTATCAAGCAGCTCAAAGCAGAGGTAACAGGTAATAAAAAGAAACAAGTGGATAACTTTAGGGCACCACAGAACTTTAATAAATTTGATCCTAGGGATCAAAACAAAGGTAAGCACCAATTTGATAGGCCTCGGTATGAAAATAAAAATAAATTCCCACAATTCGATGAAAGGAAATATGATGAAAGAAAATCTTTCAACCAAGGAAAAAGGTGGTGTAAGAATTGTCAGATGGACAATCATGACACTGACCGTTGCAGAAGGAAACCTGTGTATATGGCAACCCTTCAGGTCAGGTCGACCTCAAGACAGGAGGTGGATATTATGTTGGATACCACTCCAGAAGAGATGAGGAAGGCACAGGCTGGGGATAAAACACTCAAGCCTTGTTTCAGAAAATTGTCAACTTGTCATACAACTCCAGGCAAGGGAGATTTTTACATGAAAAACAAGTTGATGTATAGGAAGACTGGAGCTAGATCCAAAGGTCAGGGACAGCTGGTACTTCCTAAAAGATATAGGGCAGACTTAATAAGGAGCCTACACGTGAAACCAGATGGGGACCATGAGAAGATAGGTACCATCATTCAAAAGGTGGCTCACAATTATTATTGGCCCAAGCAAGATGGGACATTGAGAATTTTGTAGAAAGGTGTAGCATAGCACATGAGGGAACACCCACAAGTGGGAACATGGATCAGGACCTGGACACGCCACGGGGCAAAATTAGGCCTGATAATAAAAAGAAAAGTAGATTTGATAAAGTGGACCAAATGGAATGGGAAGCCCCTTTTCACGGACAAGCTTCACTTAACTGTTTTACATTGGCCACTATGCGGAGAGTGCAAAAAGATGTCTTACCCCAGGATAAGCCGAAAATCCCTCAATCGGACTTAAACAAACTGGAGGAAGAAGATGTAGAGAGGAAATCTCTCATCAAGAATTTTAAGTGGGGAGAAAGCCCCAAAAGAAAAATTGGTAGCGGTCGTTTTGTGAATGATAATTCTGGGAGGAAAAATCATCACTATAAAGCTTCGAGTGGAAGAGACCATACCGGTGTATGGACAAATAGGTCCACACAATTAAAGGTCCATATGTAGCTTTGTTAAGAACGTGGACTGATGAAAAGGCAGAGGAAAACATTACATCCTCATACCAATATGTGAATGAGCTGAACACTCGTTTAAAAACTGGCTGGAAACTTGCCAATGAAAATTTGAAACAAGCCAGGAAGAAACATGCTGCCTATTATAACAGGAAGGCGAAAGACAGAAATTTGGCTGTGGGAGAAACAGTACTGCTTCTTTTGCCCGGGAGTCAGAATAAGTTACAAATTGGATGGCAGGGTCCATATACAGTTATAGAGAAGGTGTCTAGAACAAATTATAAGATAGATAAGAAGGGGAAAGAAAAAATCTATCATGTGAATCTCCTGAAGAAATATTTGGAAAGAGAACATCAGGAAGAGACACACTTGTTGACCTTGTCCATCGCCATGGAGATGAAAAAGGAACCGCTTTCATCATTTGAATATCCATTACACCCCTGTGAGACAGCAGCACAGGTGAAAATCAGTACACATTTAACGAAAACTCAGAAAGAGAGAGTGGCAACAGGTTCTAAATAATCATGCAGAGGTGTTAACAGACCGACCAGGGCATACAAACCTATTGGAATATGATATGAAACTGATAGACCCCACACCTGTCTGTATGAAACCATATTCGATTCCGTTTGCTAAGGAGAAAGCTTTGAAGGAAGAGATAGACTATCTATTGAAGGAAGGAATTATTTCACACAGGGAATCTTCGTATAGTTCCGGTGTTGTACTCTTAAGGAAGCCCTCTGGAGAACATAGACTCTGTATAGATTACAGGAGACTGAATGCTATTACAGAAGGACAGGTGGATCAATTGCCGGATACAAATCAGCTGTTTGCCAGACTAAATAAAGCTAAATATTTCTCAAAAGTGGATCTGAGTAAAGGATACTATCAGATTCCAGTAAAGCCTGAGGTTAGACCATACCTAGCTTTTAGTACCTCAGAAGGACACTATGAGTTTAATAGATTGCCATTTGGATTGAAGAATGCGCCTAGTGTCTTCTCTAGAATGATGAGAAAATTGTTGGATGTAAACATTTCGGAGGAACGTAATGAATCCCTGAGTTGCCTCTTTGAGTGAGGATATTCCAAAAATTTCATACAGGATAATAAGAAGATTATGGGATCCACTAAGAAAACTCTGCTATCACCAGGTATATGTTATCTCCTCATAACGTACATTTTGAGGGAAATATAATGTTCTCTGGACATGTCATTGCGCAGACTCAGAGAAGAGAAATGGTGAATACGGGATGCGAAGCAGCATTAAGACAAGCACTCACACTTGCGGCTGTTCAGTAACATAACCGAAATATATTATTGGTTGTAGAAGTCTGAGGCAGATTTCAAGAGTAGTGCCTACTCTGAATGGACCCAACTACATAAAACCATGATAGCACCACAGCAGAGTAAAGTCAAGTTGACTTACATTTATCTATGTGTATATAGAATAAAGGACTGACATGGGATGTCTGTTTTAAGAGGGGAGGTGTCGTGAAATATTCTAATCCACATATATAAATTATCAGGTAAATATAAAGCCTAATAAATACATATAATAAAGAAAGGACGAAGAATGGTAAAGAACAGTGCTGTCACAAAGAATGTACTCGAAATCCCCTTTGTTTTATGCTTCGTCTGCAAATTGTAACGTTTTCACGTTAAATATAAGCCACTGCATAAATACAAGCGTTTCCACAACACATTAAAACGGGTATTGCATTTCTAAGAAAAACATTGAGAGGCACAATGCGTAATGACCTAAATTAATCCTAACATTAATTATATTACGTTACCAAAACGAACGAACAGATGGACTCAAATAGAAAGAGAGAGGGAGGGCTTAAAATCAGGAACGCATGCAACACGCGTCGCGCGATACACAATTACTACTATCACGCGTGTAAGGCCACATGCACTAACTTTTTCGGACGGACAGGGATAAAAACACTAACCTTCCCAGAGTTAGGTTTTTAAATCCTGAAAAACGCTTATTAGAAAAGATAACATTAGATGGGTTTACGTTTGAAAACATTACAGTACCCAGACAGCACATCTTCGAAACAGAAGGTAGAAGAAATTGCATATTTTGAACGCAGCCACTTAGCTCTTTTAAATTTGTATATTTGGGTTCCTTAGGGCTTGCTGACAAGGAATATGTAAAACGTTACGCAAATAGTCTAGGAATTAACAAGTTATAGCCAAAATAAAATGATGGTGCTGTCAGACAACACCCCAAAATCAGAATCGCTCAGTGGTAGATTTTTTAAACCTTACGTACGGAAATAGCCTACCATGTAAACTCCAAATTGATTGGAGCGCAACAAATATAAGACTAAACACGATTGGTCGGACTATAAATACTATCTTTGGTTGTTAGGGGAGACGTAGGAAGGTAAAATTTTTTCAAACACTTGTCGAAACGTGGCTCCATTGGCCAGACTCGCTGATATAATCACTTAGGAGCGTTAGTTCGAGACCACTAGTTCAAATAAGCTTGATAAAGCAACAGTGCGTTGAAGCCAGCTCATATTTTTGCTAAATAAAAGCCTGGAACATAAGCAGATGGGAATTTGTGCCAGTAATTGTGCCAGAATTCATTGCTAGTCAACGTATCTGTGTTTATTCTATGAATTGTGGTAAGCTTGAAACATTCAGTATCTTTTAATGAAAATTGAATGTGAATTGTTAATTTATGCCTGTATATATGTGTAGTTCAGTAGCAAACATGATGTAAAGCCTATAATGCTCCAGCCTGAACAGAAGGTGTCGGAGGAAAGTAAAACGGCATGGAATGGCCAAACAGTACACTGACACCTAGATGATTGACTAGAAAGAAATAATGCTGGAATTGCAGAGGCGTAGTAACCATTAAGGAGGTTAATACTGGTATAAAGTATTTCAGATGAAGCTGACAGTTGGTCTAACGCTCTGAACTCAATGTTTGTGATGTATTGTGCTCAGTGTAGAACTAGAGTATCAATTAGTTATGAAGTAGAAGGTACATCCTTCTTGTTTTCAGGGACCGTGGTCTTGATGGTATTGAGCAGCACCTGGTCAGAGCTTTGCTGAATCCAGAGTCGGACAGCATACTCCTTGGTCCATTTAGCTATCAGTGAGGTGTCTCTAGAGCACAGGGGAGAAATCGAGCAGAGGAGTCTTTTCCTGCCGCCATCACGCAAGATAAGCTGATGTGGCCAGCTGAGCTCAAAATTATGTACCCCCATCTTAAAATAACATTGTAACATAAACTTAAGAGGGGAAGTAAATTGTTTTAATATCAGGAACTGAGAACATCTCCAATACTAGTTCCAATAAAGACATACTATTGAAGTCATGATGACAAATACCAACAGAGCTTGAACAAAACAAAACCAGTATTACCTCATATTACTACTACACAACTGACACACATAGGATACTTTTAATAATATATGTCACTACAATATTCATATTGATAAATTCTTTACATATAACTTGTAATTAAAATTGATTGTGATTCCTGGTTCCCTTTGTATTTGAATCAGGACACATATTCATTCATGACAGCAATGAATACATATTGTTATTTGAAAAGTTATCAGTGACTCCTTTAAGATATCCTTGTAGAGTGTTTTATGTGTGTGAGTGTCACAGTGTTGTCAAGTGTGGTGGAATAAATTAAATTGTTTATCTGTCTGTTGTTGTTATGACTTACACTTCATCATACACATACCCTAGACATACAACGTAGTCATCACACTATTCCAGAATAATTCTGACTGAGATATATATATATATGTGGCAGCAAGTAAGGTTATCTATAATACACTACTCTTATTAGATATAGATACCTTCACAGCTGATCTCAGTCAGTACACTAAATCCCCTATAAATATTTATAACATCCCACTTCACCACATTGATCATAGAGATTATTATTATTTTTATTAGAATTAGTGTTTACATGTGTGTGTCAGTGTACTTAAATTACCTACACATCACATTTCATTACCCTAGACATTAAACGTAGCTAACATACATAATAGCAGAATAAGTCTGTTTGAGGTCATAAGTGGTAGCAGAAAGGCATTCTATAACTCACATAAACTTTTATCTTCAGGAGCCTTCACAGCTGACATCATCCAGTACACTAGGTAACATAGCAACCACACAATAACATCAAAAACCACTACATTATCATAATCCTTTAGCAGCTTCACTTTCAGTTTGCGGAGAGTGACAAGTTCATTTAACGAAAACATTTTGAAAATCTCACGTCGAATAACTTCTTCATCGAAGTTGTCAACTTTTTTTTCCTTCCTTGCCTGACATTTTTAGACTCAACATCATGTTGTATCCATCGACAAAAAGAAACTCTGTTAATACCAAGCGCAACCTGTGTTCTTCTATCAGGTCTATTGATGTCGTGATATAAACTCCACTTTTTAGCCTCCCTGCAGAAGTGTCTGTACAGCATTACAGTAACCTTCTTCATAGTTATAAACTTGCACTTCAAACTTATAATGAATGTAATATTATTCTATATGTTCAGAAAACGAAATATGGTTCAATATAATACAATGCAGCTATAACTTTACAATAATTTCACGATACGCCACTGACTTTACAACGGTACAGATTTGCAATAATGATGTCGCACTATTTCAGCTATCAACAGCAGACAACTGCGGTGCACGAAATGTCATGATTTTGTCTTAAAATATTTTTTTTCTATTAAAAAACCATTTATTGCCCGTGCAACACAAATGTACTGCTGACATGCTAAATTTTAATATCGGTAGGGGAGTGTGATTTTAATATAACATGAAGAAGAGATATCTGAAACTAAATACATTTTCTGGAGGCAAAAAATGTTTTCATAACGTCATGAACAATATAATACTACATGCAAAATATAAATTCATTACATCAGGTAGTTTTTTTTTAAACAAATTTCAAAGTTGAACATCAATTAGTGAACGGACTATACTGATGAATTTAACTGTGGCATCGATAAC
This sequence comes from Oreohelix idahoensis, assembly GCA_024509875.1. Taxonomy (NCBI): domain Eukaryota; kingdom Metazoa; phylum Mollusca; class Gastropoda; order Stylommatophora; family Oreohelicidae; genus Oreohelix; species Oreohelix idahoensis. Next base: position 24,582 of record JAMPIV010015114.1, on the reverse strand, counting down.
ATGACATTTGCTTCAAAGGTGCCCAACATATGAGGAACAGAGGAAGCTTAAATGGCCGTCACCAGTACCATTCCTGGAAAAAAAAACTGTACGGAGATTCCAACAGCCTCAAGCTGACCAGTGCTTTCTTTAAACATATTCAAGTCGACGTCTGAGAGTGAACGAAGAAGATTCATTTCATGTCTGAACCCACGTTTCTTCTCCACGCTCTTCTTCGACCTTTCTTACCACGGGGGTTCCAGAATAAGGACTGCCTTAATAACACTGTCAACAGGTTTACTCAATGTGTGCCCTGTTGATCATCATCGTCTTTGTCTCTTCTCTTGTTCCGCTGGAACTTGTCTGGTTCGTGTCAACGGTTCCACCTTAGTGGTAAGAATAATGCACACTCTGATAAATGAAGCATTACCATTTATATCTTATGTGGGATTTTCTTCCCTTCCCAGTGTCGGAACAGCCAGCCTGTCCAACTTCAGTGGCAGTTTCAGCGAGCGAATGCACGAGCTAGTCCGGGCATTCTCAAGCCGAACGCAAAGAACTAAAGAAAAAATTTCACAACCTCCTACGCCTTCTTCAGACTCCGACTATGACGCCAAATCTGGTAAGTTTGACGTCACTGATTTTTGTTTGTTTGTACACAAATGACTGGCTAAATTATAAGGTGCTGTAGCCTGAACTTCACACAATTTTTCTGCACAGTAAGGCTTCGGGCAATGTTGCCACTCGTAGGTTTTTTTTCATCTAGATAGGTTGTTTTTTTTGTTTTGTTTTTTTTGTGGGGGGGGGGGGGGGAGAGTGTTAGGAACGCATTCTCATAGTCAGTTATGACTGAAGGGGCTATTATTATTATTATTGTTATTTTTAAAATTATTATTTCAACATCATTTTTCTGTTTTGGTCCGTATGGAGCATGGGACCTGTCACTGTAGCTGGTCCCCTCGCAAGAAGCCTGCACCAATACCAGGCTCTAAATGGGTACCTGACTTCTCTTGAATTAGAGAAGACAAAGCCAGCGAGAAAGGGAACTGGCCACTTCACCGCCCGAAGCTGAACTTAATATAGTGAGGTCTATGACATTTCACTACCCTACGGCAATATCTACCATACGACTACCTTACCCATTTATTATTGTGTTCTTAGTCGTATTTATAGCTGGTTTACAGTAGTGCTTCTCTGAATTTATACATGCTATGAGGCATGGTAGCATTTTCCGGTCAGAAAAATAATGAATATATCTGAAAAGGGAAGTCTTCATCTACGGAAAATGGGAAACGTCAGACAAAGAAGGGAAATTGATCTCCTGACCGGACTATTAAATTAATACGCACCAATGAGCACTCAGACGAGCGGAAGAATTCTGTGATATGCCCTTGGGATGTTAAGTAAAGTCTAGCCAGAAAAAGAACGGCTGCAAGATCTATTAAATAGATTACAAAATTTTAAAGTATTATGTTCACCATCATTATAGCCGTAATTATTAACTCCTGAAATATAACTTGTTCGTCAGACATGGTAATTCATAAAAATGTTTTTTGGGTTCATTCTGCTCAACTTTTCTCCGACACTACTTTCATTAGGGTAGCTTAACTTTTCTCCGACACTACTTTCATTAGGGTAGCTTGCTACCGAAAAGCAACTGAGGCAGAAATATTTAAGAAAAAAAGAAAAAGAAACATCCGGCGCCATGAAGTATACTGGGGCAATGGGCTCACAATTTATTTCCCATCTAAAAAAAATGCGTCATGAACAAGAATGCAACATTGATGGGAGTTATGTGACGGACAGATAAGATAATTTTTTATAGGCTGAATATTTTTTTTTTATGTTAACTCTTTTTGCCCAGATACCAAAATTTATGCACATTTTGTTCCACATGATATATTTTAAAACAAGGAGTAAATATATAGTCTAAGAAATGTCTCTTACTTAGAGCTGTGATTAATTAATCGATTAATTGGGTAATAATATTTTTTATCGATTAATTTATAAAAACAAATTTGAATCAGTTATTCCATTTTTAGGAGTGTTTTGTCTTTTATGAAATACGAGATTATTCGCCATGTTAGAGGTTTGTGATATTCCATTTGACAAGTATGGACAATAATCATAAAGTATTTAGTTGTAACTTTTCAGTAGTTTCATTATATTTTCAGGACGATGTTGCTATATAAAAATTAAAATAAATACAATTTTTAGGGATAAAAAAAAAAAAGTTATTTATGATTGTTTTATAATTTATCAAGTTCGAAATTAATTGATTAATCTTCGATTTAAAAATTCGATTAATCGATTAAGATTTTTAAAATCAATCCCAGCCCTACCCTAAATATATATTTATAATCGTGGTAAATTCGCTGAAGAATATTACAGATAAAACATGTAGGTTTAAATACAGCAATTATGTTTGTTTTGTATTGGGCAAAAAGCGTAGACATGAGGAAATCGTGTTACAGCTTGGTTTGATTTGTTTTGTTTTTTTAAGGACCACATTCATTGCATACAGACAACTCCATCAGTGCTCCCATCTCCTCCATTAGATCACACAAGGAGGATCTCAGCACAGCACACAAACTCCGAAGCACCGAAGAGGATCCCAATGTTTGTATACAGGAAGCACACATTCTATAAATATTTTTGTCGTGGGTAGGTGTCCTAATTTTTAAATGTTACCAGAGCAGCGGCCGTATGATCTACTCTTTACGATTTCCAACTGCCGAGAGATTTTTAACATGCGCATCTTGCACACGGGACCTAATATTTTTTTTCACCTTTATCCGAGAAGGCTAGGGATCCAATCTCCGTAATCAGGAGATCAAGGAGGAGTATGACATCATGAGGAACTACTGGTTCTGAAAAAAATTTCCATCATTTAGATTCCCCTGTGTTGGGAGCGAACCTGGCACTTCTAGAACTAGAGGCGGTCGCCATACTTGTAAGCCACTCAGACCTCCCAATCTTATTACAGTTAAAAAAAAAAAAATTTCTACACTAAAACGGGTGAAGGTAGTCTCAAAGCCGATAGTGTGGTATGGGAGTGAAATATTAGAGACTTTGCAATACTAGTGTGACGGTATTGCCTCCCCTACATTGCAGTAGTGGTCCAACAATGGCCACAACTCGAAAGTATCTATTATAGGCTTCAATGGAGTCTATCTTAACACAAGATTACTCTTGGCAGAAATGTAGACAGAAGAGTAGTAAAGCTTCTATCACATGGGAGTCTTCACAAGATATTCAGATAAGCGAAAACAATGCTGGCTGTTGCTGAGCACGTTAATTCTGTAATCTGCTGACAACCTTTGTGAAGAATTTAAGCAGTGGTTTATTCTAGCTCGTTAAGCCCCCACCCCTGAGTTAATCAGTGGAATTATTATTACAATATAGCTCTGTTTAGAGTGTGTGTTTAGTAACTTTGACTGAGACAAACATGTAGTACATTTAAAATGATTGAATCGAAGTTAAATTGGTATAATTACAAATAACAAAAATTAATAATCACTTTAAGTTTAACAGTTTAAAAGAAAGGAATAAGAGTTAATTACAAAATAAAGTTTTAATCACTCGGGTGATGGGTTTTGATAAGAGGTTCAAGTGGCAGCATATGGGTTAACTTAGCTGCCAGTGTATCTTTCTGATCCTCCTCCCCCTGATGAGTTGGTTTTCTGTACACTGCGTTCACTTGTCTCTGGCTCTGGTCAAGGTTCGTAGGGTGAAGCCCGTTTCACAGGAAAGTCTAGGAGAGTCTTCAAAGCTGGTCTTCCGTCTTAAAGCGTAACCAATCGTCCCTTCTTGTCTTAGAAATGGTCCTTTTTGCTGGTATCACCAATAACTGGTAATAGAAATAGAAACGAAACGCTCTTCTGAGTATGGCGTTTTCCGACACATAGTTATGTGCCCCCCTCTTCTATTCTACCATCCCATGTCAGAATTTACCCTCGATGAGAATTAAATTTAATCCCTCGGGATAAAACTTCCTTTACATTTAAACTGAATAGCTTTAGCTTTACATTACATTTAAATGAAAAGGTTAAACGTACAGATATTATAGGTTTTACATTTATATCTCCGCTGTTTGAAAAGTGTTCACAATATAAATTCATTTATGTTTTACACTGATTGAAAAGTTTTAAGCTTCCATTACTTTAAAATGAATATTTTCTCATAGACATTTACACTGGTTTAAGCTTAAAAACTTACATTAATTTTAAAGTGAATATGTTTATAGGGACATTTACACTGCTTTGAAGATGTAAGTATTATTCTTACAATGTACATCATTTCTTTCATCTTTCCCTTCCTGCTACATAGGGAACCTGGAACTACTTTATGCTTTTAGTTCTCTTTACGAAACTAGCAATAAAGCAATCACCAGCCCGTGCAGTGGTGGTTCAGGAATCATCATTCTATACGCTGAGGTTGCCAACCTCAAATGACTGACATCCTGTAGCAATTTTCACACATTAAAATTCACATGGTTATATATATATATATATATATATATATATATATATATATATATATATATATATATATATATATATATATATATATATATATATATATATATATATATATATATATATATATATATATATATATATATATATACATATATATATAGATATATATATATACATATATATACATATATATACATATATATAAAAATACATATACATATACATATACATATACATATACATATACATATACATATACATATACATATACATATACATATACATATACATATACATATACATATATATATACATATATATATATATATATATATATATATATATATATATATATATATATATATATATATATATATATATATATATATATATATATATATATATATATATATATATATATATAGATGTTAGTTCACATGTTAGTAATGAAACATAGAATGAAAAATGCACTACTTACGCCAGTCTTGGCTCACAGACTTTTTGCTCAGAGGACTTAAAAAAAAAGCACTGGCAGCTGCCTTCTTTCACGTATACTGGAGGTCGTTAATTTTAACTTCAATTCCCTCTGACTCCGTGTCTTTCTTTAGTTTTCTAGTCCCGGTGTTCCTTATTAAAATGTAGAGATTTTCTGTGCTTTGTAAGTCTTATTTGGTTCTCCAATAAAAGGTCCGGTTATCAAAAGGAATTATGAATCTAGTCTTCATTCTGGCGAGGTCTGATGTTGTCTTGGCGAGCGTGAAATTCACAGTGAAATAAAACTACGAAAAGGTCAGACTATATTCCTATCTCCCATGCCTTCGTTTGTTATGGAGTTAAATAAACGCGCCAATCATATTCAGACAGGTCGCTTGTGATACTTTCAAAATATTTCCGACATGGAAAAATTTTGCAAAGGTCACGTCTCCCATATATGGTAATATGATGTCCGATTCTTTTGTATACAAACATACAGACAGATCGGGGAACTCACATGACAACATGTGTAAGCTGTAATACTTATTACTTTATTAGAAAGTAATGTTGTCATAACAAGTCGGCCCGGAAGCGGTTATGTCACACTTGTCTGCCCACATGTATCCCACAGACAGTAATCTCGTTATCTGTTGTATGAGTACGCAAAACTCCGTGTCTGCCCATCTGGGTTACCAAACGAGTCGTCTTATCAGCGGTTTAATCTAAACACGCCGGCGACTATCTTATCTCAGTTCCCCACCGCAAGCCAGGATGACCGGGTAACAAACGGGTGACATCACAGAGAGGAGTGTCAACAAATGATTTGATAAAATCAAATATCTGCTACTTAGCAGAAAAATAACGAAGAAAGAAATAAAGAAAAGTGCGATAATTGAGAGCAAATAATAAAAATCAGTACCACAAATGTACCGATACTGCCAGAGAGAAACAAAGATCGATTGGGGCCGCCCCGTTTTGTCACAACTAGGTCCAGCTTCATAAGGTTGGGTAACCAGTTACCTTTCTTGCTGCCTTTCTTCTTCTTTGATCCATAACCGCCAACCGCCGAAGCAGTCAGTGGCCATCACGCCTGGTGGCGTCTTGTAGGGCAGCAACAAATTGATTCTACTTTGCTCGGTCGGCGGCCATCCTTCGTTCAGTGCCCCAACTCTGGTTCATTCTTTGCATCTCGGCTTCCACAGTTCTCCGCAAAGTTGTTTTTGGTCGTCCTCTCTTTCGCTATCACTCGGGGGTCCATAGCATAGCTGTTCTTGTGATCCTATCAGGGTCCCTTCTGAGGACGTGGCCAACCCAACTCCAGCGTCTGCCAGCTATGATGGTGTGCTTGTCCTCCTGGTTACTCCGAATAAGTATTTGTTGGTGGCTGATGGTGTTTGGCCAAAAGATTTGGAGAATTTTCCTTAGGCAGATTGTGTGGAAGGAGGACAGTTTCGACAGTTCCTTCTCTGTTACTCTCCAGCATTCCGCACCATAGAGAAGCACAGAAAGTACACAGCTCTCATACAGTCTTAATTTGGTGTTTGTGCTGTACTGGGAAGACTTCCAAATGTTGTTGAGACAAGCTAAGGCTGTTCTCGCTTTATTCATTCTGTTGTTAATGTCCTTGCTTGTTCCGCCGTCAGGTGTTACTATGCATCCTAGGTAAGTAAATGTGTCTGTCTGTCCTAACTTCTGGTTCCTTACTGTTATTGGCTCAGGATTGCCCACATTTAGTGACATGACCTCTGTCTTCTTCAGATTGATGTTCAGGCCAACCTGCTGGCCATACTTATTCAGTCTATCGGTTTTTTCTTGAATGTGTTGATGTGAATGCGCGAGTAGTGCAATGTCATCTGCATATTCCAGGTCTTCCAGTGTAGAAAACGTTGTCCATCTAATTCCTCTTGGACTGCCCTCTGTTGTCTGGCGCATCACCCAATCTATGGCTGTCAAAAATAATGTTGTTGATAAGGGGCATCCCTGTCGTACTCCTGTTTTACTTCGAAAGCTACATTACTCAATCCAACACTTCATGTAAAGTTAGAATAGAGGCTTTTTAATGATGGAAACAATGCGGCTGGGAATTCCATAAGCCCTCAGCATTTACTATTTTCCATAGGCTGTCCCTGTGTATGCTGTCGAAAGCCTTTTCAAAATCAACAAAGTTAATGTATAGCTGTCTTTGCCATTCTGAGCACTGCTCTACAATGTTCCTGAGGGTGAATAAATGATCTGCACATCTTCTGTTCTTTCTAAAGCCCGCTCCTCAGTTTATGATCAACTGCTTTTGAAATTCTCTGTATGATTATCCTGCCTAGTATTTTGCTGGGAACTGAGAGGAGAGTAATTCCTCTCCAATTGTTGCAGTCTGCAAGGTCGCCCTTCTTGGGCAATTTGACAATTATTCCTTTACTCCACTCTGTTGGTGTTGTCTCAGTTTCCCAGACTTGTGCAAATAGTGGTTCTAATAGTTCTGCTGCTAGTTCAGGGTCTTCTTTGAATGCCTCAGCATTTAGATTGTCAAAACAAGGCGTTTTTCCATTTTTTAACCATTTGATAGCTGTGATGATTTCTTCTTTTTGTCGAATGTCTGTATTTACGTCTAAGTCACTTTCAGCCTCAGAAACATTCAGCTGAGTCTCTGGTCGTTCCTTATTCAGTGTTTCTCTGAAGTGCTCTGCCCATCTTGTTTCCTGCCCCTTTGCTGTGGTGATGAGATTTCCTTGCTTGTCTCTTACTAACGTTATGTTGTTTACCTCGTTTTCCAATGATAGTTTTAGTTATTTTATAAACTGTGCTTTGTTCATTTCTCAGTGCAGCCTCTTCTGCCTGTCTTGCAAGGTCATCAAGAAATGTCCTTTTGTTAGCACGGGTTTGACGTTTTACTTCCTTGTCCAGCTGACTGTACTGTTCACTATATATTGCCTTTAATCTGGGAGACTTAGTTTCTGTTTTCTTTCTTTTCATTACCTTTCTCTTCGCTATGGTGTTTAGCGTTTCTGGTGTTATCCAGTCATGGCTCTTTCTTTCCTGGAATCCCAAGCATGACTTGCTGCTTTCCTTGTATATTGTTGAGATGGTGTTGAATTTCTGGTCGACATCATCGGTCTCTGTTCTTTCCTGGCTTTTGGTAATCTGTTTTCGTCTCTTTACGTCGACCACGAAAGCTTTTCTGGTGAGGGGGTCCTTAAGTTTCGTGCTGTTATGTCTTTTCTGTTTGACTGCAACTGGTTCAGCAGCTCTGAGTTTCACCTTCAGTCTTGCTACTACTAGGTGATGATCACTTCCCACATCTGCGCCTCTTTTTACTTTCACGTCTTGTAATGCATGTCTCCATCTGTCATTGATCATTATGTGATCTATCTGGTTTCTGTTCCGTCCGTTTGGTGATTCCCACTTTAACTTGTGCACTTCTTTGTGTTGGAAAAAGTGTTCTTCCAATGACCAGGTTGTTGATACTGCAGAAGTTTATTAATTTGTCCCCATTCTCATTTACTGTTCCACTGCCGCATTTCCCCATTACTCTTTCGTTATAATCATTGTGTGTTCCAACTTTCGCATTGAGGTCTCCCATTACAATAATAAGATCGTACTTGGGTGCAGTTTCCATTTCCTGTTGTACCTGTTGATAGAACTCGTCCTTGATCTCTTCATCGCTGTCGTTTGTTGGTGCATAGCATTGTATAATTGTGATGTTGGTGAATCTGCCTCTCAGTCTTGTTCTTATCAGACTGTTGTTGATGGGTTTCCATTCCAGTAAAGACCTTTTCATTCCTTTCTTCAGGATAATGGCTACACCTTCGTTGTGCTGACCATCCTCTCTACCAGAATAAAGTACTGTTTCCCCTGTAGCTGTTTTTATTCTCCTCGTCCCTGTCCATCTGCTCTCGCTTATTCCCAGGATATGTGATTTGTAGTTCCTCATCTCTGCTGTGATTTGTCTCAGCTTTTCTGCCTCATTCATAGTTCTGACGTTCCAAAATCCAATTCTGGTTTCGTGTTTTGCGGTCAGGGCATTCGTTTTCATGCCAATGGCTTCCTTTCGGCTTTCACCACAAGCAGTCATACGAGCCTGAGACTCCGGATGTCCGTCCCGCATCAAAGTTTTTCCATTTATTGCCGTTTCCGTAACATGTGCGATTTTTTACATAGACAGGGGTGTCGGCTCTGTGCTAAAACCCCCAACCTGGAGGACCAGGGTACCAGCTTTTGTCTGACCCCTACCCACGCAGACCAGTCCAGCTTGGTTGAACCTACCAGGAGTAAAACTCCCACTGGCATAGCTCTGGGGATTGTCAGGGTACACTAGCAGCCATACTGCTACAAGGTATAGGTACCATTGATGGCAGTTTTGCTGCCTTTGCTTTCCCTAACTCAAGAGCAGAGTCAGATGTACATGTACAGCAAGGTAGATTGGAGCATGATGCAACCGAGTTTCAATCCAAGTGCCTGGTAACGTAGCCGCCGAAGACAAACTTTCTAACCGCTTAGCCAATTGAAAGCTGATTACAGTAATACCTTGGTAATCCGAACACCAATAATCCAGAACTTTAATAATCAACGAGCCAGCATTGCTGTAATGCTGGCGCCAGAAAGTGAGAAGTGTACGTTAGTGTGGTAAAGTGGGATGGTATAAATATTTATAGGGGACTTAGTGTACTGACTGAGATCAGCTGTGAAGGTATCTGTATCTAATATGTGTGGTGTATTACAGATAACCTTACTTGCTACCACATTTATACCTCAGTCAGGCTTATTCTGGAATATTGTAATGACTACGTTGAATGTCTAGGGTTATGATAATGATGAAGTGTAAGTCACAACAACAACAGACAGATAAATACTTTAATTAAAATCAACAATACTTTACAACACTGTGACACTCACATACATAGAACACTCTATAAGGCTATCTTAATAAGTCAAGGGTAACTTTTAAAAATATGTATTGATTCCTTCAAATATTAAATATCCTGATTCAACTACAAAGTGAACCAGGAATCACAATCAAATGTAATCACAAGTTGTATGTACACAATTTATAGATAGGATCTTTGTATTGCCATATATTATTATTGCAGTTTGTGTGTAAGTTGTGCTGTAGTACTATGAGGTAATACTGGCTTTTCAAGCTAGGTGGTTGTGTGTTATCATGACTTCAAGTGTTTGTTTCTCGTGGAAATAATATTGGGAAGGTTCACAGTTTCTTTTTATTTGAAACAAATAATGTCCCTCTTCATTTAAGGTAAAGTCACTTTTAGATGGGGGGGGGGGGGGGGGGTATACACAAGATTGAGCTGCTCTGGCCACGAACTCTTAACTTCTGTGTGGGCGGCAGGAAACAGTCTCCACTGCTCGCTTGCTTCACCGTGTTCTTGAGAACCAACACTGGTCGATATATTGACCAAGGAGTATGCTACCAGCCTCTGGATTCAGCAAAACTCAGACCAGGTGCTGCTTTAATAGTTTAGTACCACGGTCCCTGAAACAAGAAGGTCGTACCTCCTACTTCAAAACTAATTTATAATCTATTTCCACACTGAAACACAATACATAACAAACACCGAGTTCAGCGCGGTAGGCCAACTGTTAGCTTCTCATGAACAATATACACCAGTATTCCTCTCCCTAATGGTTACAACGCTTCTGCAATTCCAGCATTATTTCCTTCTATTCAATAAGATAGGTGTCATAGTACTATTTGGCCATCCCATGCAGATATATTCCTCTCCGACAAGTTTTGTTCAGGGTGGAGCAATATCTAGGTTTTGCCTCTGTTTATTGTTACTGAACCATACACATATAGACATAAATTATCAATTCACATTCAGTTTTCATCAACAAGATATCAAATAGGTCTAGCTTACCACAATTCATGGAAATATTAAACAAATACGTTGACTGGCGATGAGTTATTGCACAATTCCGATCTGCCTCTGTCCCAGGCTTTTATTTAGAAAAAATATGAGCTGGATCTCAACGCACTTGCTTCTTAGTAAGCAAATCGGATTTAACGTGGTGGCCTCATTTCCTCTAAAACAAATTCCAAACATGAGCAAATATGATCTTGTGCTGTCAGACAACACCAGTATAGTAGTTTGGCTATAATTTGTTAATTATTGGACTATTTGCTTAACACCTAACATATTCTTTGTCAGCAAGTCCTAAGGAACCCAAATATATAAATTTAATGGGGCTAAGTGGCTGCGTTCAAAATGTGTATTTTCTTCTACCACCCGTTCACTTCGATACGATGTGGTGTCTTCTGTACTGTCAGGCTAATGTCAGGATTTCAGACGTAAAACAGTATTGTGTCATGTTTCCTAATAAGCATTAACCATGTTTTTTAAAACTCGTATTGGTAGTGTTTTTTATCACTGTCTATTTGAAAAAAATTAGTGCTTCATGCCTTTCGCGTGTGATGGCATTAATTTCATATCGCGAGACGGTGGTAGTATTGCATTCGTTCCTCCGTTCAGCCCTCTCTCTCTCTCTAAGTCCGTCTGTCTTAGGTTACGCAGTGTATATAATGACATTAATGCTAATATTAATCTGGGTCATTAAGCATCTTGCGTATCTCAAGGTTTTCTAAGAAACACAGTACCAGTTTTATTTTTGAACCGCGTGTATGATGCTGTAGGCTTTACTATCAACGTGAAAGCGCTACAATTATGCAGACGAAGAAGAAAAGGGGGATTTCTTGTTCAGTCATTATGGCATTCTACAACGCAGGTGTACGCTATTGGGAAAAGCACTGGTCTGTTACCATTCTTCTTTCCTTCTAGTAATTTACTTTTTAATTTATATATGTGGATTTAGAATGTTTTCACGACAGTTAGCTAAACCAAAATGTGTCATAAATGGTGAGAGCTTTATGTGGTAAAGAGTATCTATAATAACTCTTATGTTCATCCGCTCAGCTCATCGGCTTGCTTAGTACGAGTGTGATTGTTTAGGGTTTAATGAGTTAATGAAAAGTTACTTCCTATTTTTAAATTATTTCTTCACTCCTTTCCAACTAATTTATGTGGCATAAACGTAAACATTAAGGTAATTAATTACAATTTTATTACATTTATTTTTCTTCTTCTTCATCTTTCAACTCCCCACGGAGCATAGGTCTTCAACCAACTTATGCCAAGTCTTCCTGTCCTGAGCCATCAGCTCAAGGTCTTCTTCATCTCATTCATCTATGTCTCCACTTCTCTTCTCCGTGTGTTATTTGGTCTTCCTCTTATCTCTTTTACCCTGTGGATACTAGAATAAGGACTACCTTGTAATGTTATATACAATTTTTCCTCAATGTTTGTCCGTCCTATTCATCTCCAGTGACTTCTTCTCATCACTTGTTCAAATGGTGCTTGTCTGGTTCTTGTTTGGTTCTTGTTTGGTTCTTGTCTGGTTCTTGTCTGGTTCTTGTTTGGTTCTTGTTTGGTTCTTGTTGTGGTGAAGTGGGATGTTATAAATATTTATAGGGGACTTAGTGTACTGACTGAGATCAGCTGTGAAGGTATCTATATCTAATAAGAGTAGTGTATTATAGATAACCTTACTTGCTGCCACATATATATATATCTCAGTCAGAATTATTCTGGAATAGTGTGATGACTACGTTGTATGTCTAGGGTATGTGTATGATGAAGTGTAAGTCATAACAACAACAGACAGATAAACAATTTAATTTATTCCACCACACTTGACAACACTGTGACACTCACATACATAAAACACTCTACAAGGATATCTTAAAGGAGTCACTGATAACTTTTCAAATAACAATATGTATTCATTGCTGTCATGAATGAATATGTGTCCTGATTCAAATACAAAGGAACCAGGAATCACAATCAATTTTAATTACAAGTTATATGTACAGAATTTATTAATATGAATCTTGTAGTGACATATATTATTAAAAGTATCCTATGTGTGTCAGTTGTGTAGTAGTAATATGAGGTAATACTGGTTTTGTTTTGTTCAAGCTCTGTTGGTATTTGTCATCATGACTTCAATAGTTTGTCTTTATTGGAACTAGTATTGGAGATGTTCTCAGTTCCTGATATTAAAACAATTTACTTCCCCTCTTAAGTTTATGTTACAATGTTATTTTAAGATGGGGGTACATAATTTTGAGCTCAGCTGGCCACATCAGCTTATCTTGCGTGATGGCGGCAGGAAAAGACTCCTCTGCTCGATTTCTCCCCTGTGCTCTGGAGACACCTCACTGATAGCTAAATGGACCAAGGAGTATGCTGTCCGACTCTGGATTCAGCAAAGCTCTGACCAGGTGCTGCTCAATACCATCAAGACCACGGTCCCTGAAAACAAGAAGGATGTACCTTCTACTTCACAACTAATTGATACTCTAGTTCTACACTGAGCACAATACATCACAAACATTGAGTTCAGAGCGTTAGGCCAACTGTCAGCGTCATCTGAAATACTTTATACCAGTATTAACCTCCTTAATGGTTACTACGCCTCTGCAATTCCAGCATTATTTCTTTCTAGTCAATCATCTAGGTGTCAGTGTACTGTTTGGCCATTCCATGCCGTTTTACTTTCCTCCGACACCTTCTGTTCAGGCTGGAGCATTATAGGCTTTACATCATGTTTGCTACTGAACTACACATATATACAGGCATAAATTAACAATTCACATTCAATTTTCATTAAAAGATACTGAATGTTTCAAGCTTACCACAATTCATAGAATAAACACAGATACGTTGACTAGCAATGAATTCTGGCACAAATACTGGCACAAATTCCCATCTGCTTATGTTCCAGGCTTTTATTTAGCAAAAATATGAGCTGGCTTCAACGCACTGTTGCTTTATCAAGCTTATTTGAACTAGTGGTCTCGAACTAACGCTCCTAAGTGATTATATCAGCGAGTCTGGCCAATGGAGCCACGTTTCGACAAGTATTTGAAAAAATTTTACCTTCCTACGTCTCCCCTAACAACCAAAGATAGTATTTATAGTCCGACCAATCGTGTTTAGTCTTATATTTGTTGCGCTCCAATCAATTTGGAGTTTACATGGTAGGCTATTTCCGTACGTAAGGTTTTTTCAAACACGTTATAAAAAAATTTTATGAGCAGAAATGATTTCATGCTGTCAGGCATCCCCACTATTATATTTTGGTTATAACTTCTTAATTCCTAGACTATTTGCGTAACGTTTTACATATTCTTTGTCAGCAAGCCCTAAGGAATCCAAATATACAAATTTAAAAGAGCTAAGTGGCTGCGTTCAAAATATGCAATTTCTTCTACCTCCTGTTTCGAAGATGTGCTGTCTGGGTACTGTAATGTTTTCAAACGTAAACCCATCTATTGTCATCTTTTCTAATAAGAGTTTTTCAGGATTTAAAACCCTAACTCTGGGAAGGTTAGTGTTTTTATCACTGTCCGTCCGAAAAAGTTAGTGCATGTGGCCTTACACGCGTGATAGTAGTAATTGTGTATCGCGTTACGCTTGTTGGGGTGGCATTAATAGCGAAACGCGTGTTTAATTTTGCATGCGTTCGGCTTTCTGCCTCTCCCTTCTCTCTATCCTGCTTTATCTGTCTTTTAGTTACGCTGTGTATGGGATGAATGAAATATTAAATTTAGGTCATTGTTTCAGCTTGCGTATCTCTCAATGTTTTTCTTAGAAATGCAATACCCGTTTTAATGTGTTGTGGAAACGCTTGTATTTATGCAGTGGCTTATATTTAACGTGGAAACGTTACAATTTGCAGACGAAGCATAAAACAAAGGGGGATTTCGAGTACATTCCTTGTGACAGCACTGTTATTTTACCATTGCTCTTTTCTTTATTAGAATTTATTTGTTAGGCTTTATATTTACCTGATAATTTATATATGTGGATTAGAATATTTCACGACACCTCCCCTCTTAAAACAGACATCCCATGTCAGTCCTTTATTCTATATACACATAGATAAATGTAAGTCAACTTGACTTTACTCTGCTGTGGTGCTATCATGGTTTTATGTAGTTGGGTCCATTCAGAGTAGGCACTACTCTTGAAATCTGCCTCAGACTTCTACAACCAATAATATATTTCGGTTATGTTACTGAACAGCCGCAAGTGTGAGTGCTTGTCTTAATGCTGCTTCGCAACCCGTATTCACCATTTCTCTTCTCTGAGTCTGCGCAATGACATGTCCAGAGAACATTATATTTCCCTCAAAATGTACGTTATGAGGAGATAACATATACCTGGTGATAGCAGAGTTTTCGTAGTGGATCCCATAATCTTCTTATTATCCTGTATGAAACATTCGGAATATCCTCAATCAAAGAGGCAACTCAGGGATTCATTACGTTCCTCCGAAATGTTTACATCCAACAATTTTCTCATCATTCTAGAGAAGACACTAGGCGCATTCTTCAATCCAAATGGCAATCTATTAAACTCATAGTGTCCTTCTGAGGTACTAAAAGCTAGGTATGGTCTAACCTCAGGCTTTACTGGAATCTGATAGTATCCTTTACTCAGATCCACTTTTGAGAAATATTTAGCTTTATTTAGTCTGGCAAACAGCTGATTTGTATCCGGCAATGGATCCACCTGTCCTTCTGTAATAGCATTCAGTCTCCTGTAATCTATACAGAGTCTATGTTCTCCAGAGGGCTTCCTTAAGAGTACAACACCGGAACTATATGAGGATTCACTGTGTGAAATAATTCCTTCCTTCAATAGATAGTCTATCTCTTCCTTCAAAGCTTTCTCCTTAGCAAACGGAATCGAATATGGTTTCATACAGACAGGTGTGGGGTCTATCAGTTTCATATCATATTCCAATAGGTTTGTATGCCCTGGTCGGTCTGTTAACACCTCTGCATGATTATTTAGAACCTGTTGCACTCTCTCTTTCTGAGTTTTCGTTAAATGTGTACTGATTTTCACCTGGGCTGCTGTCTCACAGGGGTGTAATGGATATTCAAATGATGAAAGTGGTTCCTTTTTCATCTCCATGGCGATGGACAAGGTCAACAAGTGTGTCTCTTCCTGATGTTCTCTTTCCAAATATTTCTTCAGGAGATTCACATGATATATTTTTTCTTTCCCCTTCTTATCTATCTTATAATTTGTTCTAGACACCTTCTCTAAAACTGTATATGGACCCTGTCATCCAATTTGTAACTTATTCTGACTCCCGGGCAAAAGAAGCAGTACTTTCTCTCCCACAGCCAAATTTCTGTCTTTCGCCTTCCTGTTATAATAGGCAGCATGTTTCTTCCTGGCTTGTTTCAAATTTTCATTGGCAAGTTTCCAGCCAGTTTTTAAACGAGTGGTCAGCTCATTCACATATTGGTATGAAGATGTAATGTTTTCCTCTGCCTTTTCATCAGTCCACGTTCTTAACAAAGCTACATATGGACCTTTAATTGTGTGGACCTATTTGTCCATGCACCGGTATGGTCTCTTCCACTCGAAGCTTTATAGTTGTGGTGAAGTGGGATGTTATAGATATTTATAAGGGACTTAGTGTACTGACTGAGATCAGCTGTGAAGGTATATATATATCTAATAAGAGTAGTATATTATATATATAACCTTACTTGCTGCCACATATCTATATATCTCAGTCAGAATTATTCTGGAATAGTGTGGTGACTACGTTTTGTGTCTAGGGTATGTGTATGGTGAAGTGTAAGTCACAACAACAGACAGATAAACAATTTAATTTAATCCACTACTCTTGACAACACTGTGACACTCACATACATATAACACTCTACACAGATATCTTAAAAGAGTCACTGATAAACTTTCAAATAACAATATGTATTCATTACTGGCATGAAGGAATATGTGTCCTGATTCAACTACAAGGGAACCAGGAATCACAATCAATTTAAATTACAAGTTATGTACAGAATGTATTTAATATGAATATTGTAGTGACATATATTAGTACAAATGTTCTATGTGTGTCAGTTGTGTAGTAGTAAAATGAGGTAATACTGGTTTTGTTTTGTTCAAGCTCTGTTGGTATTGGTCATCATGACTTCAATAGTTTGTCTTTAGGGACTATTATTGGAGATGTTCACAGTTCCTGATTTTAAGACAAGTAAATTCCCCTCTGAATAGTATTTTTATAAAGTTATTTCAAGATGAGGGGACATAATGTTGAGCTCAGCTGGCCAACTCTGCTTATCTTGAGTGATGGCGGCAGGAAAGGACTCCTCTGCTCGAATTCTCCTCTGGGCTCAGGAGACACCTCACTGATAGCTAAAAAGACCAAGGAGTATGCTGTCCGACTCTGGATTCAGCAAATCTCTGACCAGATGCTGCTCACTACCATCAAGACCACTGTCCCACAATTTCATGGAAATAAACACAGATACGTTGATTAGCAATGAATTCTGGCACAAACTGGCACAAATTCCGTTCTGCCTATGTTCCAGGCTTTTATTTTAGCAAAAATGTGAGCTGGCTTCAACGTACTGTCGCTTTATCAAGCTTATTTGAATTAGTGGTCTCGAACTAACGCTCCCAAGTGTGTATATCAGCGAGACTGGCCAATGAGCCACGTTTCGACAAGTGTTTGAAAAAATGTTATCTTTTCCCGTCTCCCCTAACAACCAAGATAGTATTTATAGCCCGACCAATCGTGGTTAGGCTTTCATTTGTTGCGCTCCAATCAATTTGGAGTTTACATGGTAGGCTATTTATGTAACGTAAGGTTTTTTCAAACACGTTATAAAAAAAAATTTTATGAGCAGAAATGATTTTATGCTGTCAGGCACCCCCAATATTTTATTTTGGGTATAATTTATTAATTCCTGGACTATTTGCGTAACGTTTTACATATTATTTGTCAGCAAACCCTAAGGAACCCAAAAATACTAATTTAAAGGAGCTACGTGGCTGCGTTCAAAATATGCAATTTCTTCTATCTCCTGTTTAGAAGATGTGCTGTCTGGGTACTGTTATGTGTTCAAACGTAAACCCATATAATGTTGTCTTTTCTAATAAGAGTCTGTTATGATTTATAAACCTAACTCTGGGAAAGGGTAGTGTATTTTATCACTGTCCGTCTGAAAAAAATTAGTGCATGTAGACTTACACGCGTGATGGTAGTAATTGTGTATCGCGCGAAGCGGGTTTAGTGTTCGGCTTTCTGCCTCTCCCTTCTCTTTTTATCCCTTTAGTCCATCTGTTCGTTCGTTTTGGTAACGCAGTATAATTAATGTTAGGGTTAATTTAGGTCATTACGCAGTACGTCTCAATGCTTTTCCAAGAAATACAGCACACGTTTCATTGAAGAAGGCGGGTAATAATACAGTAAGCTTTACTATCAACGTGAAAGCGTTACAATTTGCAGACGAAGCAGAAAACAAGGGGGGATTTCGAGTACATTCTTTGTGACAGCACTGTCATTTTCCCATTGCTCTTCTCTTTATTAATTTTATTTGTTAGGCTTTATATTTACCTAATAATTTATATATGTGGATTAGAATATTTCATGACAATAGTGATGATTTTTCCTCCCAGAATTATCATGCACAAAACGACCGCTACCAATTCTTCTTTTGGGGCTTTCTCCCCACTTAAAATTCTTGATGAGAGATTTCCTCTCTACATCCTCTTCCTCCAGTTTGTTTAAGTCCGATTGAGGGATTTTCGGCTTATCCTGAGGTAAGACATCTTTTTGCACTCTCCGCATAGTGGCCATTGTAAAACAGTTAAGTGAAGCTTGTCCGTGAAAAGGGGCTTCCCATTCCATTTGGTCCACTTTATCAAATCTATATTTCTTTTTATTATCAGGCCTAATTTTGCCCCGTGGCGTGTCCAGGTCCTGATCAATGTTCCCACTTGTGGGTGTTCCCTCATGTGCTATGCTACACCTTTCTACAAAATTCTCAATGTCCCATCTTGCTTTGGGCCAATAATAATTGTGAGCCACCTTTTGAATGATGGTACCTATCTTCTCATGGTCCCCATCTGGTTTCACATGTAGGCTCCTTATTAAGTCTGCCCTATATCTTTTAGGAAGTACCAGCTGTCCCTGACCTTTGGATCTATCTCCAGTCTTCCTATACATCAACTTGTTTTTCATGTAAAAATCTCCCTTGCCTGGAGTTGTATGACAAGTTGACAATTTTCTGAAACAAGGCTTGAGTGTTTTATCCCCAGCCTGTGCCTTCCTCATCTCATCTGGAGTGGTATCTAACATAATATCCTCCTCCTGTCTTGAGGTCGACCTGACCTGAAGGGTTGCCATATACACAGGTTTCCTTCTGCAACGGTCAGTGTCATGATTGTCCATCTGACAATTCTTACACCACCTTTTCCTTGGTTGAAAGATTTTCTTTCATCATATTTCCTTTCATCGAATTGTGGGAATTTATTTTTATTTTCATACCGTGGCCTATCAAACTGGTGCTTACCTTTGTTTTGATCCCTAGGATCAAATTGATTAAAGTTCTGTGGTGCCCTAAAGTTATCCACTTGTTTCTTTTTATTACCTGTTACCTCTGCTTGAGCTGCTTGATACCTTTCAGCAACATTTAGCAACTCACCCAGCCTCTCTGCACCTTGTTCCATGAGAAACTTTCTCAGGTCTGGAGCCATGGACTCTCTTAGCTGCTCTATAAGGACCATTTCCTTAAGATCTTGGGTTTTCCCCAGAGAAGTCCATTTCTCCAAGTATGTCTCTATTCGTGCAGAGAACTGGTGATAGGTTTCACCTGACAGTAGTTTAGCATTCCTAAATTTTTTCCTATAAAATTCTGCATTCTTTTCATATCTTAACAAAAGAGCCTGCTTTAGCATGTCATAATTTTCCTGATCACCTCTGCTCATTTTTGCAAAAACTTCATAAGCTGCCCCACGAAGTCCCTGAGATAACTTTAAGCTCCACCTTTCTCTCTCTAACCCATACGTGGTAGCTAATAGTTCATACCTATTTAGGTAGCTCTCTATATCATCGTCTTTCTCAACAAAATGATCTAAATGAAAATTCATAGCTGAGGTTGAGGCTCCTTGGCTAGCAGTGGCATCAGAGGCAAAGGGACTGGCACCATTTTCAGGAGCATGGCCCTGAAAACCAAACTCCCTTAGTCGTAACCCATATTCCCTTTGTAATCTTTTATCTTCTGCTTCCCTTTCTGCAGCTAATTTCTTCTCTTCTCTTTCTGCAGCTAATTTCTTCTCTTCTCTTTCTGCAGCTAATTCTTCTCTTCTCTTTCTGCAGCTAATTTCTTCTCTTCTCTTTCTCCTAATCATTCTTTTTCTGCTTCCCAATTTCCCTTAGCCTCAGCCTCAATCTGCAACCTCTTAGTCTCAGCCTCAGCCTCAAATTGTAACGTCTTAATTTCCCTTTCAGCCTCTAACTTTCTTTCGGCTTCAAACCTTCTTTCTTCGCGTTCAATAAATTTGTCACATTCCGTAGTGACATAGGCAACCATAACTTGCCCATCTAATCCTAACTCTTTTGCAGTCTGAACAGCAGCAGATCGAAACTTGGCCAGGTCCGCCATTGTCTATCAGGTAAATTTATACAATGTCTAACCAACAATTCAATCTCTAAATATATATCTAATGGACAACACAGGCACCGTGAGCTCAACCTTATTTAATTCCACCCAAGGATACCTTTTAATTCTTATATTCCCTGAAGTGAATTACCCCCAATATTTTTAATAGGTAAAGATTCAAAATCCCAAGAGCGAGACCCCAATATATGTGGTGAAGTGGGATGTTATAAATATTTATAGGGGACTTAGTGTACTGACTGAGATCAGCTGTGAAGGTATCTATATCTAATAAGAGTAGTGTATTATAGATAACCTTACTTGCTGCCACATATATATATATCTCAGTCAGAATTATTCTGGAATAGTGTGATGACTACGTTATATGTCTAGGGTATGTGTATGATGAAGTGTAAGTCATAACAACAACAGACAGATAAACAATTTAATTTATTCCACCACACTTGACAACACTGTGACACTCACATACATAAAACACACTACAAGGATATCTTAAAGGAGTCACTGATAACTTTTCAAATAACAATATGTATTCATTGCTGTCATGAATGTATATGTGTCCTGATTCAAATACAAAGGGAACCAGGAATCACAATCAATTTTAATTACAAGTTATATGTACAGAATTTATCAATATGAATCTTGTAGTGACATATATTATTAAAAGTATCCTATGTGTGTCAGTTGTGTAGTAGTAATATGAGGTAATACTGGTTTTGTTTTGTTCAAGCTCTGTTGGTATTTGTCATCATGACTTCAAAAGTTTGTCTTTATTGGAACTAGTATTGGAGATGTTTTAAGTTTATGTTACAATGTTATTTTAAGATGGGGGTACATAATTTTGAGCTCAGCTGGCCACATCAGCTTATCTTGCGTGATGGCGGCAGGAAAAGACTCCTCTGCTCGATTTCTCCCCTGTGCTCTGGAGACACCTCACTGATAGCTAAATGGACCAAGGAGTATGCTGTCCGACTCTGGATTCAGCAAAGCTCTGACCAGGTGCTGCTCAATACCATCAAGACCACGGTCCCTGAAAAAACAAGAAGGATGTACCTTCTACTTCATAACTAATTGATACTCTAGTTCTACACTGAGCACAATACATCACAAACATTGAGTTCAGAGCGTTTGGCCAACTGTCAGCTTCATCTGAAATACTTTATACCAGTATTAACCTCCTTAATGGTTACTACGCCTCTGCACTTCCAGCATTATTTCTGTCTAATCAATAATCTAGGTGTCAGTGTACTGTTTGGCCATTCAATGCAGTTTAACTTTCCTCCGACACCTTCTGTTCAGGCTGGAGCATTATAGGCTTTACATCATGTTTGCTACTGAACTACACATATATACAGGCATAAATTAACAATTCACATTCAATTTTCATTAAAAGATACTGAATGTTTCAAGCTTACCACAAATCATAGAATAAACACAGATACGTTGACTAGCAATGAATTCTGGCACAAATACTGGCACAAAATCCCATCTTCATATGTTCCAGGCTTTTATTTAGCAAAAATATGAGCTGGCTTCAACGCACTGTTGCTTTATCAAGCTTATTTGAACTAGTGGTCTCGAACTAACGCTCCTAAGTGATTATATCAGCGAGTCTGGCCAATGGAGCCACGTTTCGACAAGTATTTGAAAAAATTTTACCTTCCTACGTCTCCCCTAACAACCAAAGATAGTATTTATAGTCCGACCAATCGTGTTTAGTCTTATATTTGTTGCGCTCCAATCAATTTGGAGTTTACATGGTATGCTATTTCCGTACGTAAGGTTTTTTCAAACACGTTATAAAAAAATTTTATGAGCAGAAATGATTTCATGCTGTCAGGCATCCCCACTATTTTATTTTGGTTATAACTTGTTAATTCCTAGACTATTTGCGTAACGTTTTACATATTCTTTGTCAGCAAGCCCTAAGGAACCCAAATATACAAATTTCAAAGAGCTACGTGGCTGCGTTCAAAATATGCAATTTCTTCTACCCTCCTGTTTCGAAGATGTGCTGTCTGGGTACTGTTATGTTTTCAAACGTAAACCCATCTATTGTTATCTTTCCTAATAAGCGTTTTTTATGATTTTAAAACCTAACTCTGGGAAGGTTAGTGAATTTATCACTGTCCGTCCGAAAAAAAAGTTAGTGCATGTGGCCTTACACGCGTGATAGTAGTAATTGTGTATCGCGTTACGCTTGTTGGGGTGGCATTAATAGCGAGACGCGTGTTTAATTTTGCATGCGTTCGGCTTTCTCTGCCCTCCCTTCTCTTCTCTCTATCCTTTTCCATCTGTCATTAGTTCGTTTTGTAACGTAAAATGGAATGAATGTTAATATTAAAAATTAGGTCATTGTTTCAGCTTGCGTATCTCAATGTTTTTCCAGAAATGCAACACCACGTTTCATGTGAAGTGGAAACGCTTGTATTTATACAGTAGGCTTTTATTTAACGTGGAAAGCGTTTACAATTTGCAGACGAAGCATAAAACAAAGGGGGATTTCGAGTACATTCTTGTGACAGCACTGTTATTTTACCATTGCTCTTTTCTTTATTAGAATTTATTTGTTAGGCTTTATATTTACCTGATAATTTATATATGTGGATTAGAATATTTCACGACACCTCCCCTCTTAAAACAGACATCCCATGTCAGTCCTTTATTCTATATACACATAGATAAATGTAAGTCAACTTGACTTTTACTCTGCTGTGGTGCTATCATGGTTTTATGTAGTTGGGTCCATTCAGAGTAGGCACTACTCATGAAATCTGCCTCAGACTTCTACAACCAATAATATATTTCGGTTATGTTACTGAACAGCCGCAAGTGTGAGAGTGCTTGTCTTAATGCTGCTTCGCAACCCGTATTCACCATTTCTCTTCTCTGAGTCTGCGCAATGACATGTCCAGAGAACATTATATTTCCCTCAAAATGTACGTTATGAGGAGATAACATATACCTGGTGATAGCAGAGTTTTCGTAGTGGATCCCATAATCTTCTTATTATCCTGTATGAAACATTCGGAATATCCTCAATCAAAGAGGCAACTCAGGGATTCATTACGTTCCTCCGAAATGTTTACATCCAACAATTTTCTCATCATTCTAGAGAAGACACTAGGCGCATTCTTCAATCCAAATGGCAATCTATTAAACTCATAGTGTCCTTCTGAGGTACTAAAAGCTAGGTATGGTCTAACCTCAGGCTTTACTGGAATCTGATAGTATCCTTTACTCAGATCCACTTTTGAGAAATATTTAGCTTTATTTAGTCTGGCAAACAGCTGATTTGTATCCGGCAATGGATCCACCTGTCCTTCTGTAATAGCATTCAGTCTCCTGTAATCTATACAGAGTCTATGTTCTCCAGAGGGCTTCCTTAAGAGTACAACACCGGAACTATACGAAGATTCACTGTGTGAAATAATTCCTTCCTTCAATAGATAGTCTATCTCTTCCTTCAAAGCTTTCTCCTTAGCAAACGGAATCGAATATGGTTTCATACAGACAGGTGTGGGGTCTATCAGTTTCATATCATATTCCAATAGGTTTGTATGCCCTGGTCGGTCTGTTAACACCTCTGCATGATTATTTAGAACCTGTTGCACTCTCTCTTTCTGAGTTTTCGTTAAATGTGTACTGATTTTCACCTGTGCTGCTGTCTCACAGGGGTGTAATGGATATTCAATGATGAAAGTGGTTCCTTTTTCATCTCCATGGCGATGGACAAGGTCAACAAGTGTGTCTCTTCCTGATGTTCTCTTTCCAAATATTTCTTCAGGAGATTCACATGATAGATTTTTTCTTTCCCCTTCTTATCTATCTTATAATTTGTTCTAGACACCTTCTCTAGAACTGTATATGGACCTTGCCATCCAATTTGTAACTTATTCTGACTCCCGGGCAAAAGAAGCAGTACTTTCTCTCCCCCAGCCAAATTTCTGTCTTTCGCCTTCCTGTTATAATAGGCAGCATGTTTCTTCCTGGCTTGTTTCAAATTTTCATTGGCAAGTTTCCAGCCAGTTTTTAAACGAGTGGTCAGCTCATTCACATATTGGTATGAAGATGTAATGTTTTCCTCTGCCTTTTCATCAGTCCACGTTCTTAACAAAGCTACATGTG
>JAMPIV010015113.1:0-130342 GCA_024509875.1 Oreohelix idahoensis | reverse complement strand
CAAGAAGTACTCTCCAAGTCTCTTGCAACATCACTTCTACAAGGCAGTAGGCAATAAATGGAGCTATCCTACAAACGTGAAGAACGACAGCGTCGCACTAGTTATGAGTTTCAGCGACTATAGATTCAATGGTCAGATATCACAAGTAAGATTGTTACAGTATTACTTGGCAGAAACTTGCGTACATCCCAACCACAGGTTGGAATCATATGTCTCGTTACACTAGTCGAGGTCCTATGACATAATTGATCTAAAGGAGAAAGGGGCATAGAGATTATCTCTGAGAGGACTAAGCTACGACTAACTGAAGAGGACATAGATGTATTATCCCATCAGAGAATACATGCAATACAAACAAGCACTGTCTAGCGTAACAATAATTACGCGTCACAGTCTGTCGCTCTACTACATGAACCATTTCTAAAACTGTCCTCAGATCTGGCGTCGAACACTCACCACGAAAACTTTGAATCTCCTTCTCACACGAATTTTCTATGATCACTGCGTCAGAACTGCATACTACGTGACGCTATTCTCAGATTGCACACAAAATGCCGTGCATCCTTAAACCATCGGACAGGTATCGAGAGAAGTCTCATTCTACACAGCTCGCGCCTTTATATTGGACCAGGAACCGTAAATGTCGACATTGAGAACTTTGTAGAAGCATGTGGCGTATTTCATGAGGGAACACCCACAAAGGGAAAAAATGTGCAGGACCTAGAAACGCCACGGGGCAAACTTAGGCCTGGAAGGAAAAATACTTATCATAAAGTAGACAAAGTGGAATGGGAGCCCCCTTTTCACACCCAGTCTTCACTTGAATGTATTAACATGGCCACTATGCGACGAGTACAAAGAGTAATTTTACCCCAGAATAAGCTGACAATCCCTCGGTCAGCCTTATATAAACTGGAGGAAACTAAACGAGAGCGAAGATCTCTCATAAGTAATCTAAAGTGGGAAGACAAACCCAAGAAAAAAATTGGTAGTGGTCGATTTGTGAGTGATGATTCTAGGAAGAAAAGTCCTCACTATAATGCTTCTAATGGAAAGGACCCGACGGGTGCCATGAAAAATAAGTATAAAAATTTAAAAGTCCATATGTAAATTATTAAGGACCTGGACAGATGAGAAAGCAGAAGAGACTGTTACCTCATCATATCAATATGTGAACGAGCTGACCACTCGTCTGAAAGCTGGATGGAAACTGGCAAATGATAATTTGAGACAAGCCAGGAAGAAACATGCAGCGTATTTTAATAGAAAAGCAAAGGACAGAGAATTAGCTGTGGGAGAGAAAGTGCTTCTTCTACTACCCGGCAGCCAAATTGGATGGCAAGGTCCATATACGGTTTTAGAGAAGGTGTCTAGAACAAACTATAAAATTGACAAAAAGGGGAAGGAAAAGATATATCATGTAAACCTTTTAAAGAAGTATCTGGACAGACCAATCCAGGAAGGCACCCCCTTACTGACCCTGGCTATCGCAACTAAAATGAAAAAGGAACCACTCACCTCACATGAATACCCATTACACCCCTGTGAGACAGCCGCACAGGTAAAAGTCAGTAAGCACCTGACTAAAAATCAGAGGGAGAGAGTTCAACAGGTTCTGGAGGAACATACAGATGTATTAACAGATAAACCAGGACATACAAATTTGCTACAGTATGACATGAAGCTGGTAGACTCAAACCCAATCTGTATGAGAGCCTATTCTGTTCCGTTCGCTAAGGAGAAGGCATTGAAAGAGGAAATATATTATTTGTTGAAAGAAGGGATTATTTTACACAGTGAATCTTCTTTTAGCTCCAGTGTAGTTTTGTTGAGGAAACCGTCTGGGGAACATAGACTGTGCATAGATTACAGGAAACTGAATGCTGTCACAGAAGGACAAGTGGATCCATTACCGGACACAAAACAGTTATTTGCCAGATTGAACAAGGCAAAATACTTTTCGAAGGTGGATCTTAGCAAAGGCTATTACCAGATTCCAGTGAAGCCTGAAGTTAGACCTTATTTAGCTTTTAGCACCTCGGAAGGACATTATGAATTCAACATGCTACCATTCGGACTGATAAATGCTCCGAGTGTATTTTCTAGGATGATGCGCAAACTGTTGGATCCCCTGAATAATCCATGTATCACAAATTTCATGGATGATATTCTCGTCGCCACAGAAACATTTGAAGAACACATTAACTCTCTGAATATGTTATTTGATAGGCTCAGAGAAGCGAACTTAACTGCTAGACCAACAAAATGTTGTATTGGATGCAAGGAGTTGGAATTCTTGGGACATACTGTATATCAGGGTAACATGACCCCTGACCCCAAGAACTTGGAAAAACTGCAGAGAGCACCTAGACCGCAAACAAAAAAAGACGTGCGATCATTCGTGTCGTTATGTGGGTTTTACCAAAAATATATCAAAAATTTTAACTCTATATGTGCTCCTCTGACGGATCTGACTCGCAAGGGAAATCCAGATAAAATTGTTTGGTCAGCGCAATGTGAAGTGGCATTTCAAGAGTTAAAGGAAAAACTCACTAGCAAGCCTATTCTCAAATTGCCTGATTTGACTCAGGACTTTGTGGTGAGAACAGATGCAAGCAATGTAGGCCTGGGGGCGGCTCTGTTGCAAGGGTCCTCTTCACCAAATGGGGAACTGAACCCAGTCGCTTATGCAAGCCGCAAGTTGAACAAAGCGGAACAAGGGTATTCCACAAGCGAAAAAGAATGTTTAGCGTTAATCTGGGCAATAAAAAAGTTCCAAATCTATCTGTATGGTAGGACTTTTGTGGTCCAGACAGATCCCCAGCCTCTCGTGTTCTTATCTCAGGCCAAGCATGAAAATGCAAGATTGTTAAGATGGTCTTTATTGTTGCAACCATATCAGTTTAGTATTCAATATATCCCGGGGTCACAGAGTGTCGGTGCAGATTTCCTTAGTAGGCACCCTTGTGATCAAAATTAGAGTAGTTGGCAGGCGTGAGGAGTTAATTTTATCTATGTGTATCACTGGTTTTGGAACTTGCTTTAGTGCATGTTCTCAAGTGGGGAGATGTGTGGTGAAATTACAGTGATGCAACGTTAAAATTCCTCCAATTATAAAGATAACGGGTAAAATAACATGTAGGGATAAAAATATAGGCAAGATATGCCGAGGCTTCTTCACCTACGCCAGCGTTTTCTAGGGTCATTGAACATTAACTAGTTAGAACATGCAGACAAACGGTTTATCCTTTTAGACGGGGTAGAAACGGAGATAAAAGAAAAAAATATGACGGTCTGAACACGTGTTTGAATCTAAAGTCTAAAAAGACGCAATTTGTGGTTTTGAAAGAAAAAATTACGCCACTAGTTGACACAATGTAAGGAAATGGACAAAAACGACCTTAGCTCTTGTTAGAAACAGACGTATCTTGGACGGTTTACGGTAATTCGTCGTTTTTAGTTTGAATATAGCGGCAAACGCCGTACACGAAGGTTCAAAAACAAATTTCAAAACTAACCTTGAGAAAAGTAGGTTTTTTCTTAATAATAAGTTTAGGAAAATAAAAACTAGCTAGTTTGATAGCCCATCTTAATCTGAGAAATAATATACTTTTAATTACACAGACGGACAGATAACACGGAAGATATTGACGAAAGACTGTATTGTTCAATACAGACTAGCAAACAGTTTTTGTGTGCATATTTTCACTAAAGTTACATTTTGACGCGTCCTTGAGCCGAACGCATAAAATCAAACTGCAGGTGGACTAGGGGCAAAGTAGGAGGATAGTAGCTAAAAATAACTTAGCATAGAATCTTAGGAGTAGGGGGAGACAAAAATTTGTGTAGTTTTTTTCTTGTAGTTTCGTCCAAAAAACAAGTTTAATTTTGGAAAAAGCCAAGTTGGGACGGACAGACCGACAGAAAAATACTACACACTAGACTGAGACTAGACCGAAATTGGACATTTGTAGTTTGAATATTCGAAAAGTAGAGGGGAAGTCCGCTGATTGGACAGAAGCTTTCATATTGTAGAAAAAACAGTAGAGGCAATTGCCATTTTGAAGAAGACTGTCCATTGACACAGTTCGTTAATGCTAGAGGTGTAAATTCCCAGGAAATATTATATGTTCTCAGTGGGACGCCTTAATCTAGCCAGCAGCTCAGCTGAGTTTTGCTAGTACAACTTAACTGTGTTCTCAATTCTGAATTGTGGTAAGGGAAAAAGCATTTATCTTGTTTATTTTAATATTTTGAGTGATTGATACTGCCATGTCATGAAAAATGATTACGACAAGTGAGTGCTTACTCTAGGTCCCCAGCTTCAGTCCAGGGCCTAGAGACAAACAAATAATATAGGAAAACATATATAAGACTATGGAAGACAGATCTATATTTGAGATCAGTGGGAACATAT
Source organism: Oreohelix idahoensis (assembly GCA_024509875.1). Taxonomy (NCBI): domain Eukaryota; kingdom Metazoa; phylum Mollusca; class Gastropoda; order Stylommatophora; family Oreohelicidae; genus Oreohelix; species Oreohelix idahoensis. The sequence continues at coordinate 125,925 of JAMPIV010015113.1, read as the reverse complement.
CACCCACCTTATTGGATGGAAGAGGAAACTATTGAACATATTTCGGATGCAATGCAGTCATGGGAAACTAGTACTATTTGATAACACCTGGGTGAGATGTGCTGAGTTGGTCAGAGAGATCTGACCCAATCTTTGTAATGTTGTTTCGTTGTTATGTGTATAAAATTGGTGCAGTAGGCAGTGTGTTGACACATGGCACAAATTTTGGTTTCAGAGTTTCTGGTCTGGCACTACGCTAGTGCCAGAAGCTGTTGTAGAAGTACAAGGGTGGATGCCTAAGCAGCCTAACATTTTACTCCAGCTACTGTGAGGAGTGGGCCACTGGTATTCTGTACTGCATCGTCACAGGCCAGATAAGTGAAAACCTGGCCTGCTGTGGATTCATCAACCTTGTCCACGATAAATAAAGAAATAAAATCTTGTTGTATAAACACTATAACTCAGTCCATATTACAAGGACAATGAACATTATAAACAGAGATTGGGCATGATGACACCACCCCAACTAAACATCCAGTGCTAGTTTTCTAAAGACTCTGTATTTAGTATTAATATTAACCAATGTAATAATATATTTATGTATAAAAATTTCATTGTGATTATTCAATATATCTATATGCACTTTTATTGATAAAAACATATTGTTTCATATGTCCTGACCAGAAGAAACATTTGGTTCAGGACTAAATAAATTCCCAAAAAAATTGTCAAACTTAAATTCTAAAAGCCAGTGTTCGTTAATTTGATCATAGAGCTTATTATTATTATTAGAATTATTGTTTACATGTGTGTGTGTCAGTGTATTCAATTACCTACACATCACTTTTCATTACCCTAGACATTTAACGTAGCTAACATACATAATAGCAGAATAAGTCTGTTTGAGGTCGTAAGTGGTAGCGGAAAGGCATTCTGTAACTCACATAAACTTGTATCTTCAGGAGCCTTCACAGCTGACCTCATCCAGTACACTAGGTAACATAGCAACCAGACAATAACATCAAAAACCCACTACAATGGCCTCTGCTGGAATGCCATCAGGTCCAGACGCTTTTCCATCTCTTAAAAGCTTTATAGCTTTCTTTATTTCTTCCTTCTGTGATGCTGCACTGTAATTCTGTCCTTCAAGCGGCCCGATTCTGTGGTTCTATTTTGAATTTTCATCATTTTTTTCTTCTCATTTGAATATATATCGTGTTTGGTATTTTTATGTAGGTAATTAAATGGGTTCGTTTATGATGGTAGATTTATTTTACACTCGACCAGTTTTTCTTTCTTCTGATTTTCCGTTGTTTACGGAAATCGCTATTTTCGGGCACGCCTGTATGACGCGTCAGAAACGCACGTGGACGTGATGTCATTTTTGGACACGCGGTTTGCGCGGTTTCAAATCTGATTGGCGCAGCTCGTAGTTATTTTATTTTTCTAAGCATTTCCATTGGTCCGAGTGAAAGCTTAGGTTATGCGTAGGAAGAGAATCCGCAGAGGCGGTTCGCTTGTATATATTGAGATAGAAAATTGCGGGCAAGTCTCTATCGTAAGAAATAATTGTCAGCCGTCAGACTTCGTATTATCGTCTCCACTGTGGGAAAAACAGCGATAATCGGTATGTAGTAGTTTTATTATCGTTTTACTTATTAGTGGGTTTTTGAGAATTTCGCCCGTAGTTAATTTCTTCGGGGGACATTAACTTTTAAGTTCTAAACGGTAGTGCCATCCATTATCATTTTTGAAGAACGATGTAAATGTAACAGTGTGCTTATTCTTTCTATGATTTTGGCTGTAGATAGGAGCGTGGGAAGTTATAAGCTACACGTGTGCTCATATTTGTAGTATGTTATGTAAAACCACCATTTATTCCTGTATATTTACAAATGTAATTTTATTGGGAATCGATTGTGTGCACTAAATTTTATTATGCCTTAAATGTAAGAAATGCAGTCGGAGAGTAAAGATGTATGTTATAAGTGAATTATACTGCTTAGAGGAGTAAACTATTCCTATAGCGAGATTTCCTTTAATTTTGGAGTAAGTAGGAAACCTCATGGGTGATGTAAAAAAAAAGAAGGCCCCGGGATTTCGGACAAAGAAGTTTCCTAGCTGTAATTTTTGGACACGTGGTTAGCCACGTATTATGTCAGACAGGTCGGGAGGTTTTTGGTTTATTTACCGGGTAGACTTAAGGTGAAGAGAAGGGGAGTAGGAGGTGCGTGAGATAGAGAGACCCGTGGGTAGGAGTATTTTATGTATTGTGGTTCAGAACGAAAGAAGGGGAGTAGGAGGAGTGAGATTTAAGTGCCACGTGGGTAATATTAAGTTTTTGTATTGTTATACATGACGAGTGCCACGTGGGTAGTATTATTGTATGTATTGTTGTACATGACGAGAGAAGTACTGAGTAAGGGAGTTATAAAGATTAATGGGTTAGAGAAGTTTTATGTTGGGATGGTTATACAATATACGCCTTTTCTTTTAATTTCAGCGAGTCACGGCGAAACAGTGGGGGAGCATAATTTTGTCTAATAAAATTATTCACGGCAAAAAAAGACATATCTCAGGGTCAGAGTACTCGAGTTATCGTCAGGAGCAACAGAACACAACCTAAACGGTCTATTGCGGTGAAGTTTAATTCTTCAGCAAGACTGGTTTCAATTGCGTACAGCCGGAAATCAAGGCTGTGGTTTTCCTCTAACTCCGGAGCGGGTTAAAAGAGGGAAGCTATTCAGCAGCAGAGAAGTTTTGTTTTTCGACAGTTAATCAAGTACCTTATGCTTGACGCCAGAACTTTATCATCATCATCGCAGAATTCGGGAACAGGTGATAGGGTTAAAATACCTGGGTCTTGAAAGTAACGAGAGAAGAGCGTAACGGAGACGCCGCATCATCAGTCGTCGAGTGTTAGAGAGACACTGAGACCAAGAGAGAGAGGGAGAGAGAGGAAAGGAGGGAGAAAATAGACAGGACCGGTAGGGTCTGTTCATTATCCATTGAAGGATAGACACTGAGCCATTGTGTTACTCCAAGTCTATTATTTTAGCATCTCCAGTGGTGTTAGATAGCGGCGCATATCGCCTACCAAGTTGGAAGCTGTGTAGACGTTTTCGTTGAGGAAGAGTCAACCGGACTGAGACAGTAGAATCTTATTTGTGTTAGAGAGTGGAGGCTAAAGTGGACAGCCCCCACAATCGTAGAGTTATTTTAAGCACTAATAATTTTATTGTTCCTCAGCAGGGTGACAGAAAGAGTGAATGTGATTTGGGGGTTTTTTTCTAATGTCTATCAATGTACTTGTTACGTTGTTTTCCAGGCCGTGCAACAGTGCACGCTAATTTTTTTGTAATTTGATGTATGATGAACTTTAATGATTTCTGTGTGTAAATAAATTTATCTATAATATATTTACTGGATCAGCTTCTACACTCTATACTTACTCTATGTTGTCTGTATAGTGGTGTCTGTGGTCGTTTATACACCTTATCTCCTTGTGTTTAAAGGTAGTCAGAGGAGGGTGAGATTATAGCCATTTGAAGTCACGAAGCGGCAAGAGGAGAGGCAAATCCTGGTTCTATCCCTTGAGCTAATAGTCTCATCTGTCCACAGGCATGTCATTTTCCATCTAAATTCTATCTTCTCAGACTTTCTCATACTAGGGTCTTGCTTTCATTCAGGCAAACTCTATAAACTTAAAACCACTTCGTGACACCTTCGTTGGTCTTTCACCGTTAATGTGTAGCTCTTCTTCTGCTGGCTGGATGTCCGGGGGGTTTTGTGGAGCTGGCCTATTGAGAAGGTCCTCAAAATATTCTGTCCACCTCTTCATTTGCTCTTGTATATTGCTGAGCAGTTTTCAATTCCTGTCTTTTATGAAGCAACTTGTTTGCTTGTATTTCCCCGTTAGCTTCTTTATGCTGTTGTACAGTTCTCTCATATTCCCTTTGGCTGCAGCATCTTCTGCCTCTCTTGCCAACTCCTCAATATACTTCCTCTTGTCTCTTTTGATACTTCTTTTTACTTCTTTGTTCGCTTCTGTGTACACTTCTGGAGCCTTGGCTTTGGAACTTCTGGTTTTGCTTGTGTTTAAATCTGCTTTCTTGTTTTTTCTCTCTTTTATCTTATTGATGGTTTCTGTTGTTATCTATGCTTTGTTTCGTCATTCCCTTTTCCCTAGTATTTCTTCACATGTCTCTTTCCATACAGTTTTGATTTGCTGCCAATAGTCTTCTGTATTCTCTACATCTTCCAGCTGTTGGAGCACTTGGAATTTGTTGGATATTGTGACCGCAAATTTGTCTCTTGTTTCTTGATTTCTTAGATGTCCTACATTAAATTGTTGTCTATAATTTTGCATTGTTGCAAATCTCTTGAGTTTCATTTTTACTTCGGCTATCAGAAGGTGGTGATCTGATGCCACATCTACTCCTCTATATACCTTAACATCCTGCAATGATGATCTAAACTTCTTGTTTATGCATATATGGTCAATCTGATTTTTTGTTCTATGGTCTGGTGATATCCATGTTGCCTTGTGTATTCTCTTGTGTGGAAACATGCTTCCTCCTATAGCCAGTTGATTTGAAGCACAGAAGTTTGAGAACAGTTCCCCATTTTCATTCATTATTCCTAGCCCATGTTTTCCCATGACTTCTTCAAATCCGGTGTTGACTGTACCTATCTTTGCATTCATCAAAATTGTGATGTCTCTTCTTTTAACTATATCCATAATTTCCTGTAGTCTAGTATAAAATGCTTCTTTCACAGACTCTTCTTTGTCGTTAGTTGGTGCATAACATCGGATGACATTTACATTTATTTTCTTTTTAGGTGTTTTAAAACTAGCTGTTATTATTCTGGGTCCAACAGCTTCCCATTCAATGAGTGCTTTCTGTGCTTCATTAGATAACATAAGAGCTACCCCTTCACTGTGGTGTGACCTTTCGTCTTCATGTCCTGAGGACAGCACCAATTCACCTGTGATGAGTTTCTTCTTGTCTACATCCTTCCACTTTGTTTCACACATTCCCAGAACCTCGATTTTATATTCCCTCATTTCTGCTGCTACTTGTGCCTCTTTCCCTTGTTTGTTTAATGTCCGAACATTCCAGGTGCCAAATCTGAAATTTTCCTTGAAGAAAGAAGGTTAGTCAGCAACACAGATTCCTTTCGGCTTTCTCTGTGTTGCATCATACGCCTCCCTGCGAGAGGGCCTTCCCCTGTCTTGGATGGCTGTGTTTTATTTTCCTTAATTGACTTGTCAATATTTGTTGAAGTTTGTTGTGGTTTAAATTCTTTACAGGATGCCCCATGCCCAACCCTTGCTTTTCCCTTTCTACGACAAGCATGGAAGGGAACAGTGTTACTATTCTTTGCTCCCCTTTCGGGCCCCGGTAACACACGGGTGAGAATTTATGTTGTGCAATTCATCATTTATCATAAAGACACTAGTGACAATCCCAGAGTGCCTTGCCCGTGTTATGACAGTATATCATCGTCATTAAGTCCCTTTTTGCTCACAATGGTGCAAAGAGCCAACAATGCAGCTATTCTCCAGGAAACCTGCGCCAAAGGAGCCATGACCCTTACAGTATTAGTTTATGCAGTAATTGGTTTTACTTGATGAGTTTGCCAGTAATCGTGCATCCTCATCAACATCATTGTTATGATTAAAATTCATAACGATTGTGTCGGTATAATAGATAGCTCAACAGGGCTCCTTGTTTGTTTATTTTATACGGAGTTACTTACTAATACAGGCTGTGTTCTTCTACCATTGTGTGTCATGGCAAGTGGACGTATGTGTTTGAGCTCCTGAATTTCAATGTATATCCCTGTGTTATTCTATCACTTATACATCAGGATCTTCTGTGAGGTGTATCTAGTTATCTGCATTTACAGGGAGTATAGCTTCTCAGTGTCGAGTGTGAATATATATTTAAAATGTCGAGAATGAAAAGGACAGCTTTCCAGACATGAACGGACTGCCTAACGTTATATCGACGACTGCACATTAGGCCTGAACTGTATTGAATTTGGAGCAGCATTGAAGTATTAATAAAAATGTATACCGTCCACTTCGTCCGTAGTGGCTCAAACGAGTATGACTGATGCTGGCCTGTTTCGGTGTCTGATACGTCTACTGCCCTAAAAGTTGTCTTCGCCACAGGAACGATCCTGTCATTACATATTAATATTAACAATATAAAAGACACGTAACAATCATGTTCCCGTTCGCTCCCAATGGAGCATTGAGTGTGGCTGTTCACTTATGAGGAAGCACAAAGTTAAAGGGAGAACCAACAATCTTACGGAGAAGAGAACTGGAGACATATATGAAATGAATAAAGAAGAAATGAAATGACCTTGAACGGATGTCACTGGACAAGAAGGCTTGGCATAAATTTGCTGAACGCCTATGCACCTTGGGGAGCTAATAGGGAAAGATCCGAAAGATGATATTGATTCTCTTTTATTTGGCGTACCGGTATGTTGGTTTTCAGTCCTCATTGGACACGAAGGACGACATTAGACAACAGAAACGAAAATATAAGTGATAGGCTTACCGGGAATCGAACTTAGGACCAACCTAACGGCGCCATCGCCTTGCTGTGACAGTACATCGTGAAAGGACGCTCTGCTAATTTTGGGGGTGCCTCTAGTTTTTAAGACACTGTCTATAATGTGGGTTTTTTTTAAGCGTATTTTTTTTTTTTGGGTCTGCCTCTATTATTTGAGTCTGTCTCTGTATTTCTTTTTTGTTTTCATAAAACGAAGTACTTTGTAATATTATTAACTTGTTTCCACGGCTCAAGTCTCTCAAGTCACTCACTGTCCTTGTAAAGCTGAAGAGTATTATCAGAACTTATATTTTTTAAACAGTAACCAAAATTTACCGTGATAACGGTTAGGGATTCCATGTAAGAATGTATGGTTTGGCTATAACGTGACACAGTGAAAGCGAATCGGACGGCTTATCAATGGAAACTTACGGTTACGTGTGATTCAACCATTGCGGATTTTAAAGCCTGTGTTGTTGTTGTTTTTTTTTTAAATAAAGTTTAGCCTCGTTTTGGCGAGGCGCGTCACGTTAAACCTAGTCGGTTATATTAGGGCGCATGTTCAAATATAAAAGACCCTTTGTTGTTATCTATGTCTCAGAGCCATACAATGAGACTAAATGTGTGAGTTGAGAGATTGTTATATTTGTGTTGGACTCGATGTATTGTAATGTCCATACATGCCACTACGCAATATGAGAGATCCTTTTGTTACATCATATATTAATGTGTGGTGGAGGCGGTGGGTAGGGAGTTATAGTCGTGATTGAGCTCACAAGGGCCTTGTCAATTACATCATCACAACTTTAGTTTAGGCAGCTTTTTTTTTCTCGCATGAGGTCGCATATTTTTTCCTCGCATGAGGTCGCATATTTTTTTCCTCGCATGAGGTTGCATTGGCACACGCCCAACCCGGCCCTGGTCAAGACACATGTCCCAACACAAAAAGACCCAATGACAACATGTGTCACTGTAGTGATCTTCTGTGTTCTCACATAAAGGACCTAATGACACATGAATGTCACTGTACTGGTCCCTGTTTCTAGACACATGATCCTAGCCAAAGGTCGGTTATATTAGGGCGCATGTCCAAATATAAAAGACCCTTGTTGTTATTTATGTCTCAGAGCCATACAATGAGACTAAATGTGTGAGTTGAGAGATTGTTATATTTGTGTTGGACTCGATGTATTGTAATGTCCATACATGCCACTATGCAATATGAAAGATCCTTTTGTTACATCATATATTAATGTGTGGTGGAGGCGGTGGGTAGGGAGTTATGGTCGTGATTGAGCTCACAAGGGACTTGTCAAACACATCATCACAACTTTAGTTTAGGCAGCACTATGTGCCGGTCAAAAATATGGTTTGAATGAATCTGAAATATGTATTAAGAGAAACTTTGTGTTATATATATTTAAAGATGCGGATTTGAGCCTAATGTAGATTTATTTATCCCTTAAAATATATAAATGCAAATTTCTATAACAATAACAATTGCCAGAAATATTCTATATGTTATTTAAAATTCTTTTTTATTCCCGTCTTTGTTACTAACGGTTTTGGAAATATTTTGAATCAATAACTACTTAATGTTTTGAATGTTATGAATTTTCTTCCTATGCACATTGCGTCCCTTGATAATAAAAGTTACGTCCCTTAGATTACACTCATAAATGTTTCTTAACGACACAGTATGAGGAGGAATATGTGATCGTGGAAAATTGATATGAGTTCCCAACGTCAAGGTCTGGCTGTCTATGAAATACAGAAAGTTAGATAAAAGTCAGTGACTTTACCTGCTTGTTGTACATGAGTTGTAAGAAAGTGCTAAATATCACTCAACAGGATTACATTTAATGTTGATCACAAGACTGCGCCCTTGCCGAAACAAAAAGGCAACCCCAGCTGAAGTCTGAAGATGTGCGCAAGAGATACATGAAGAGTAAAGTCCACGATTATGGGAAGACGGAGATGTCGAGTTGTTCCCTAAGTTTATGCGAAAAGATGTTCTTACAATATCAGATGGAAATAGCCATGATATTGATGCCCCTTAACGAAATGGGTTCAGTTCGAATCGGAGGCCTAATAGTCAAGAGAAGGATACCACTTGAGAGCCATGACCCAAGCGGGACTGCTGCCATAAAATGTCAAGGATGATCAGTATAAGATCTAATATTTCTACAGAGTGACTGACAAGTGAATCTCTTCTTTTGCAAATGTTTTTTTTTTCAGCACTTAAACTTACTTAATAAACACGAGTCATACCTTGTATATCAATTCAAGGAGCAATTAAGGCAATTTGACATTTGACAAATACGTTGTAATTTTTTTTAACAGAAACATAACAAAATAAACTAAATTCTAAAATGGCCAATTAAATCAACGTAACAAGAGAGACTAAAAATTATTGCCCACTATGACGTCACGTGCCTGATCTCCCCCCTGCGCTACAGTTTTACAATAATATTTAAAATAAATCAAAAATTAAAAAAGATATCAAAAATCAGATCAGACATGAACATGTGACACATCATTTGATGTAATAAAATAACAGGTAATTATGTATATTGTGACGTTTGTTTCGTATAAAGTAAGTGGATAAATGAAGAAATACAAATGTAAAAATAGCAAGCAACTTTTCAGACACTGTATAATCACGTGTCTAATTATCTAGGTCACATGTCATATAGTTCCTGGGGTCTTTGAAGAGACCACGAAAGAAATAGGACTATTGTACATTCAGCCATGATGTTCAATGCGCCTACTATAATGTCATGAATGGAGATGGCAAACTCCTCAGATAAAACAAATTACTACATAAACCGCTGCAGCGAGAGCATGTAACTGCCTCGTGCAGGCTTCCAGTGGGTTTAACTGCAGTGGTGACTTGGTGCAGGCTTCCTGCAGGACTATTTACAGTGGTGACTTGGTGCAGGCTTCCTGCAGGACTATTTACCGTGGTGACTTGTTGCAGGCTTCATGCGGGACTAACTACAGTGGTGACTTGGTGCAGGCTTCCTGCGAGACTAACTACAGTGGTGACGTGGTGTAGTCTTCCTGTGGGACTAACAACAGTGTGACTTGATATAGGCGTCCCATGGGACTAACTACAGTGGTGACTTGGTGTAGGCTATATGCGGGACTAGCTACAGTGGTGACTTCGTGCAGGCTTCCTGCGGACTAAATACAGTGGTTACTTGATGCAGGCTTCCTGCGGGACTAACTATAGTGGTGACTTGGTGTAGGCTTCCTGAGGGACTAACTACAGTATTGACTCCATGCTTGTCACATAATGGATTGGGGCGACCCCTTCTTCTTCCTAATCTCTGTTTTACTACGGGAGTAATCGGTACATTTGTGGTTGTAACGACTGTTGTTTGTTTCTGTTTGTAGTGGGTCTACTAATTTGAGTATATTGTGCTGACAACATGAATGCATAATGGCATTGTCACCACAGGACATGAAAACTGGCAGAAGAACATACGTCGCCTGGTAATGGGTTCACGATATACGTGGTACAAATTTTTTTTAGTGCTTCACAAATTTCAAGCAATGGCAAATAATGGAGAATCTTGAACATCTATCTCCTCAAATAAAATGCATGGTCAGTCCATAAGAATGTAAGCATGCATGTTGATATATCATAAATATATTCGTCTCATCTATTCAGTTCTTGCCGTTGTACTAGTAGGTGCGTTTCAACCATGGACATCCAAGTAATGCAAACCCGAAACGTGAATTTATATTTTATTGAATAAAATACTTCTATATAAGGTGCGGAACATCTTCATGAGTTCGGACCATCTTAACGATCGTTGAAAAAACAAGTGGCAGCCTTCGAAAAAAATGTTAATGTCATATAAAGGTACCAAATTCCTCCACAACTACGGGAGCTCGAAAAATACGTCTAGCTTGGATGAATGAAGTATACGAGAGGCCCAGAATATTAGCCGTTAGAATAAATTAGTGCCACCGAGTTACGTCATTGACAACCGGTGACGTATCAAAGTATAAGGCGTTCAATAAAAGTTAAAGATCGTGCAAAACATGCATTACCACAAATAGACATATCTCCTCAAATAACAATGGCTATATGCCTGCGTTTGGCAATATACCATGACATATTAACTTTATTCCTTAACAGTGGTACAGATTTTATTGAATTGTCGCACTTTCTTTCTTTCTCTGCTAAGTAGCAGATATTTTGTATCTACATTCTTTTGCTACCTTCAGTATATTGTGTCTTGTCTGTTTATCTGACAATCCTCGTGGATGATAATATTAAACATTTGCAGGAGCGACTGAGAGATCATTATCGACAACCAAGCTGGGTAATCGCAGGCGCGGCAGATATCAGTACACAGATTAACACATACATCGAACCAGCGCAATCTTCTTAATCACTGATAAGGCACGGGTGCATCTCCGCGAAGGTTGTAAAGAGGCAGATTTTGTATATGCTCAAGCAAGAGATAAGACATTACTTTAGCGAAAGTAATAATTGTTACATCTGACACACGTTGTCATATGAGGTTAACGACATTTTCGCGAGTCTGTACCCAAGGCATCGTATGTCTTATTGTAATACATGGTAATACGTGAATTTTTGCTTTACGCACCTTGTTTCACGTGGAATATTTTGAAAGTGCTATACCCTAACCCGCCTGTTTGAAAATGATTTAAGCTTTTGGTTAGACCGCATAACAAACAGATGCGTGGGAAGGCAGTGAATATAACATGACGCTTTAGTTTGTCAAAACTACGGTGAAGATCGCTTGCCAAGACATCAGACCTTGCTAGAGTGAAGCCTAGAATTCAGAATTCCATTTTATCAGACCGGACACCTTTTATTTTAGTATTTATCAGGACCTACAAAAACAGCCCAGGAAATCTATAATTTTTAAGAAGAAAGGCGCTGTCTGAAGAAACTGAAAGAAGTACACAAAGCCAGAGAGGGAATTTATTAAATTAACAACACCCCAGACGCGTGTAAGAGGCCAATTCAAATCTTTTTTATTCATCTGAGCAAAAAGTCTGTGAGCCAGGATTGGCGTAAGTTGTAATTTTACATTCTATATTTCTCATTACTAACGTGTGACCTAACATATATACGTATACTGCCATGTGAATTTTAATATTTGAAAATCGCTAGTGGATGTCCCGGTCAGTTGAGGCTGGCAAACTCAGCGTATAGAATGATGATTCATGAACCACTTGTGCACGGGCTGGTGATTGCTTTATTGCTAGTTTCTTAAAGAGAACTAAAAGCAAAAGGTAATTGTCATGGCGCTATTTCGCAGTGCATCTATTGTACGAAAAGTCAGACGGGCTACGCCGGGAATGGCAAAACCGGCGAGTCAGGTGACGAACGGAAGCCGGAAAATCAGGCGCGAAAGCGGTCAGTGAGAATCTAGCCAGCGTCCGGATCGGGGGTAGATCAGGCACGTGCCGTCATAGTGATCAATAATTTTTAGTCTCTCTTGTTACGTTGATTTTATTGGCCATTTTAGAATTTAGTTTATTTTGTTTTGTTTCTGTTTAAAAAATTACAACTTATTTGTCAAATGTTTTTTTTTCCAGTTGTCAAATATTTTTTCCAATTATCAAATGTTTTTTATTTGAGTCGTCAAATATTTCTTCAAATGTTTTTTTCCAGCTGTCAAATATTTCCTCAAATGCTTTTCCAGTTGTGAAATGGTTTTTTCATATGTCAAATATTGCTTCAAACATTTTTCAAGTTGTAAAATATTTCGTCAGATATTTCTTGCACTTGTCAAATATTTATGCAAATGTTTGTTTTTTTCAGTTGTCAAATATTTCTTCAAATGTTTTTTCTTCCAGTTGTCAAATATTTCCTCAAATGTTTTTTCCAGTTGTCAAATATTTCTTCATATTTTTTTTCCAGTTGTCAAATATTTCTTCAAATGTTTGTTTTTCAGTTGTCAAATATTTCTGTAAAGGTTTTTTCAAGTTGTCAAACATTTCTTCACATGTTTCTTGAGGGTGTCAAATATTTTACATTTTCAAATGTTTTTTCCAGATGTCAAATATTTTTTCTAGTTGCGAAATATGTCTTCAAATGTTTCTTCTAGTTGTCAAATATTTCTTCATATGTTTCTTCCAGTTGTCAAATATTTCTTCAAATGTTTCTTCCAGTTGTCAAATATTTCTTCAAATGTCTTTTTTCAGTTGACAAATATTTCTTCAGATATTTCTTTAAATATTTCTTCAAATGTTAGTTCCAGTTGCCATATAGAAGTGTGCTGGTGATGCAGGCATTATATACCGCAGCTTTGGTCGTCGTTGTGAGTTTGGAGTTCCTCAAACACGTGATGTGAGGCGGGCAAAGATAGCTGCAGCTTTGTTAAAGGAGGCTATCAATTTTTGTGTCCAGATAGAGTTTGTCATTGATGATATACACAAGGTATGTGTGATGCACGTGGTGTTGTGCCCGCCGGGGTGATGTAGTCAGCATCACGCCGGCCGGCTTTACCCTTCCCAGAGTTGCTCTTTGACAGTATTTTTTATGTTGGAGAATACGGTTGTGTGCGGGGTCACTAGATGGACATTGACCTGAGTAGCCTTATTACTTATCTTCTTCTTCTTTGATCCTTAGCCGCCAACCGTCAAAGCAGTCAGTGGCCATCAAGCCTAGTGGCGTCTTGTAGGGCAACAACAAATTGATTCCACTTTGCTCGTTCGGCGGCCATCCTTCGTACAGTGCCCAACTCTGGTTCATTCTTTGCATCTCAGCCTCCACAGTCCTCCGCCAGGTTGTTTTTGGTCGATCTCTCTTTCGTTTTCCTTCAGGGGTCCAAAGCATAGCTGTTCCTATGATGGCATCGGGGTCTCTTCTGAGGACATGGCCAACCCAGCTCCAGCGTCTGCCAGCTATGATGGTGTGCATGTCCTCTTGCTTGCTCCGAGTAAGCAGATCTTTTTTGGTGATGGTATTCGGCCAAAAGATTCGGTGAATTTTTCTTAGGCATGTTGCGTGAAAAGAGGACAATTTCAACATTTCCTTCTCTGTAACTCTCCAGCATTCTGCACCATAGAGAAGCACAGAAAGCACACAGCTCTGATATAATCTTAATTTTGTGCTTGTGCTGTACTGAGAGGACTTCCAGATGTTGTTTAGGCTAAAAAAAGGCTGTTCTTGCCTTATTCATTCTGATGTTGATGTCTTTGCCTGCCCCGCCGTCTGGTGTTACTATGCATCCTAGGTGTGTGAAGGTATCTGTCTGTACCAGTTGCTGATTCCTTACTGATATGGGCTCAGGGTTGCTCACATTGAGCGTCATGACCTCTGACTTCTTTAAATTGATGTTCAAGCCCACCTACTAGCTAAACTTATTAAGTCTATCCGTTTTTTTTCCTGGATGTGTTGATGTGAATGTGCTAGTAGTGCAATGTCATCTGCATATTCCAGATCTTCCAATGTAGAAAATGTAGTCCATCTTATTCCTCTTGGACTGCCATCTGTTGTCTTGGCGAATCACCCAGTCTATGACTGTTAAAAATAGAGTGGCTGATAAGGGGCATGATAGAATATAAATAATAAAGAAAACTACCCCGTGGAGCAGAGCCCGTATCAATATGTAATTACATTCACCCAACAACGGAAATTACATGTCATATTGTTACATCAAAAGAATAGTTGACTCCGATAATTACAACACTTCACCTCTCAGCCCCCTATATTCTCACCAATACCTACACACAAAACACCAGACAACAGCGATTTTCCTCTATAAACCTGATACTACGCGAATTTATCAATTTTTATAGACAACAATGTCAACCAGACTAAACTCGCCGGCTAACCACCTCTACACCCCCTTATTATATAAATAAAAAAATTTTTTGTCTCACTTCGTGTACCTTTGTCTTCTCTCTTACATGGTTCTTTTTTCTCTCACCCCTTTACTCTCATCAAAACCTACACACAATAAGCTAGACACCAACACCTTTTTACATGTACTCACTACACAACAAGCGCAGGGCGGGAAAAATGTGGGATTTAAACCGCATGGTGCATCTGTCTATACATACAACCAACACAGAAATTCTCCGTCCTATTTTTACATAAAAAGACAGGTACACGCCGACAATGTCACCACTTCATCACTTTCCATCTAAAATATATCTCTCTTCCATTATGTGCCCTGTTCGTATGTTTTTGTTACTGTTGTTTACCAATAAAAATATACCATAAAAATTGTACACGCCTCCCTCTTTCCATCTAACATAACCGTCTTCCAATATGTGACCCTGCTCATATACTATTTTTTTTTACTGCTGTTTGAAAATAAAATATAAATAAAAATATATAAATTAAAAAAATCCTTGGCCTTTGTATAAATGGTGTCTACCTGCTGTAAAATATATATTGTATGTATGTTGTATATATATATATAAATAATTTGTGTCATCTCTCGGTTAAAATAGGTCTCCAAATAAATGCCTCTAAAACTAAAGCTATGAACTTTTCTAACGAGACCTTTGATATCATCTTGAACGGGGAAAAAAAAATATCTACAGAAAGTTGAAAGTTTCAATTATTTAGGCAGTAAAATGACTCAGGATGGTGACACAACAAGAGAAATCCATACTAGAATTGCTTTGGCAGCTAGCGCCTTCAATAGATTATCTAACATTTGGAAATTACGATCATTGAATATACATACCAAGCTTCGTCTGTTTAATTCAAATGTTATCTCAGTGTTAACATACGGCTGTGAGAGTTGGAAAATAACAAAATATATAATATTCGAGAACAAATGTCTTATCATGAACATCAGTTGGAAAGAATTTAATACAAATAAGAGAAGACTCTAATGGTAAGGAAAAGACGATGGTCATATATCGGTGCATGTCCTACGAATGCAAAACAACAGAATAACAGGCGCTCAATATCAGAAGAACAATATATTGGGCCTAAATAATGTGCATAAGAGGAGTGGCGTCATGGTTTCTATGCCTTATATATATATATATATATATATATATATATATATATATATATATATATATATATTGATATATATATATATATATATATATATATATATATATATATATATATATATATATATATATATTGTAACACCTGAATAAAGAAACATACCAACGCGCTGGTGCGCCATACACAACTCACACAATAAAAATCCCCTGACACACACCCGCCAGTCATCGTCAATACACTCTCCATTAAAAACCCAACTGACCAACTAACGACATTAATTAACCTTTGCTCCCCCATTTTATCGGTTGTTTTTTTGACGTCATATTTCCTTATTTAAACGCATTCCTCCCCCAAAATGCGACTCGAAACCGCCCTACTAAATAAAAATTTATATATAAACACTTATTACGCATCTGTGCTTATACATTGTCTTACGCCCGCACCAATACATCCATGAGTCATCACCCCCGCCAGTCCGCATCAATACACTCTACATTAAAAACCCCACCGACCAACTAAAGACAATAATTTGCCTTTGCTCCCCCATTTTATCGGTTTTTTGACGTCATATTTCCTTATATAAACCCATTGGTTTTTTCTCTCACCCCTATACTCTCATCAATACATACACACAAACACCAGCTTCCTCTATAAGACTCATACTAAGCGAATTTATCGATTTTTTAAATTTTCCTCTTTATCTCAAGAGCGCAGGATTTTGTCAATTTTTATGTATGTTGTATACATGTATATATATATATTGTATAAATGTTGTCTATCTGTTGTAAAATATATATTGTATGTATGTATATATGAACATATATATTGTATGTATTGTAACACCTGAATAAAGAAACATCATCATCATCATCAGTTGCCATCTCCACAACGAAGGTTGGCTGTAATGGATCTCCAACGTCTTCTGTCTCTTGCCTTGGTGGTACACTCTGATAGACTCTTTCCCGTCCATCTCTTGATGTTATCTTCCCACTTATAGCGCTGTCTTCCCACGTTTGCCTTCAACTCTCCCTTCTGTTATGGTCTTCTGCAAGGTGTTATGCCTTTTTATGTGGCCAAAGTATTTTAGCTGCCGAATTTTGACCTCTCTCATTAGTTCTCTTTTCATACCTAGATTTTCTAGGACCTCCTTATTTGTTTTCATCTCTTTCCATGAGATATGCCCCATTCTTCTATATATCCACATTTCAAGAGCCTCAATTCTTTCTTCCAAATGCTTATTCATCGTCCATGTTTCTGCACCATACAGAAATGCAGAATATATATAACACTTTATGATTCTCAGTTTTAATTTGTGAGATAACTGTTTGGATGTCAGTATATGTTTCATGTTGTTGAATGTAGCTTTGGCCATTCCTATTCTCTTCTTGATTTCTGTTTCACATCTGCCATCTTTTGTTATTATATGACCAAGATATACGTAGCTCTTGACTTGTTCCAGGATTTTCCCATTTACGCTTATCTTTAATGTGGGTTTATCGTCTCTTTTGCTAATTATCATAGTTTTTGTTTTCTCAATATTAATGTCGAGTCCATATTCAGGACTTATACTGTTCACTTGCTTCACTAGTTCTTGTAACTCCTGTTCGCTTTCAGCTAACAACACGGTATCATCTGCATATCTAAGGTTGTTTATTGACAACATAACAACACTTAAAATACCCTCACAATGCAACCTACCTATATCCCCTTAGTAACCTACTAACCCACGTCCGCCATTATTGAGCTAATATTTTTCCTTATATAAAAGTCACGCTCCACCTCAGGAATCGATCGGAGTATTTTATTATATAAAAGTCACGCTATACCTGCACTAACGATCGTAGTATTTTACTATTAAAAAAATTCTTTCTCTCACCCCATATTCTCATCAATACCTACACACAAATATACCAGACAAAACCAAAATCAATACCACCAACACCATACCGCTTATACATTGTCTTACTCCGGCGCTGCACACCAACACACACCCATGAATTATCATCAATACCACCAGCACCACACCAAGCTAATTAGCCAGCTTCCTCTATAATACTCATACTAAGCGAATTTATCGATTTTTTTATAATAGCTCATTAAATATATACTTCTATTTATAAACCTTGACCTTTGTTATATTTATCTATATTGTGTGTATAACTGTTGTCTACATGTTGTAAAATATATATTATATGTTGTATGAATAACGAAACATAACAACACTGTTAAGTCATACACAGCACTTAAAATACCATCACAACCTACCTAATTATCTCCCCTTAGTAACCTACTAACTCACGCCCGCCATTATCGAGCTAATATATTTCCCTATATAAAAGTCACGCGCCACCTGCAGAATCGATCGGTATATTTCCTTATATAAAAGTCACGCGCCACCTGCACTATCGATCGAGTATTTTGCGATATAAAAGTCACGCGCCACCTGCACAATGATACTCGTAGCGTGCATGACATACTACTTATTTGTATGCCCTCGGATGATTTGTGAATGAAACAATAAATATATAATTTTTCTTAAATTGTCAGACATTATAGTTACCCTCAACGAAAATTATTAGGTCTTTGCAATAAAATTTCAAAAACTCTACCAATAGACATTCCTAACTATGAACAGTTGATCAGTGACATGCAGTACCAGAGATCAAACTAATTATACGTTTGCCTCAAATATTTTAAAGATTTTTTTTTTTAAATCTTGAATATTTCGTATATCATTAAATGTGTTTACTTGGCCTTATATAAGTGTTTCGTAATTTTTGTTGTAAAAATGAGCTGCTGTCAGTATGTGAATCGCGATATTTGGTTGGTGCCCAACACTCTCTCTATAAATCTAAAATGTGCCTGCGGTGCACAAATAGGTTAAGGACCACTGGTCTAGATCATCTATTACTAGAGACATATATATGAGAATCGCACGTCTGTACATAACACATGCATTAAATTTTGTACCCTTCAGCTGACCAATGAGCACAGGCGGACTGACAGTGTTCTGGCTCCTGGGCAAAACAGGGTCATTGGCCTCTGAATACTAATTCCACATTAATATATCATGCATTGTAAGATAACTACAGTTGCGCCAGAAAAGTCCAGTGATCAGTCCGCCTCTGCCAAGGAGCATTTCCTTATCATTTTCCAATGAGCTCCTTTTGGAGCATGGATCCACCATTATAGCTGGCCCGGTTGTAGAAAGTATGCCTCAATCATTCACATGCTTTTGCAGCGATTGTTTTTGTATCAATTGGTTGTTCATGATGAGATATCCAACACCCCCCCCCCCAACACCCCCTGCACACCCTCTTATTACGTCGCCTTGTACGACATGCCAGAGGTCGTATTCCGTCTGTGTCTCTTCAGAAACCCCCGGGTTTGCCTCATCTAAGAGGGACACTCAACCATCATCATCGTTTCACTTTTCTGTCCCCAATAGGGTATGGAGCAGCCACTACTGTTAGTCCTGTCACAACAGCCTGCACCAATGTATTCATGCCATCTTGTATCT
The DNA here is from genome assembly GCA_024509875.1 of Oreohelix idahoensis. Taxonomy (NCBI): domain Eukaryota; kingdom Metazoa; phylum Mollusca; class Gastropoda; order Stylommatophora; family Oreohelicidae; genus Oreohelix; species Oreohelix idahoensis. The sequence continues at coordinate 106,883 of JAMPIV010015113.1, read as the reverse complement.
TCCATTTTCTATTCTAAACGATCCCCCACTCCCCAACCCCCCTTCCCCACACACACATATACATACACACGCCTTTGTTTTTGAATGACAACACAACAAGTATGAAGAATCTAACATTTTAGGACACACAACAGGAAGAATAAACATATACATAAAATTTGGACATTCTCGTTGAGGCTACACTGTTTACGATAATTGGCCTGGAGGGATTATTGTTGTTGTTGTTGTTTAACTAGGGCTGCTGAGCTTCTCGTCTCTTTAGCAGCCGATACCAAGTTGAAGACTTCTTGGTATTATCTACACTGTACATCTAGGCTTATCTTGTGACTTTTCTGCCATTCTGAAACGTGTTGAGTTGAAGTCATGAGCTCCAGTTTCTCCAGCTTGGCTGGCATTTAAAGGATCATCACATCTGGTCCCAAGCTAGGCGTAAGAAGGGCGTGGCAAACTTTGGCTTCCAGGCCATTAAGGGGGAGGGGGGCTGTCCAATTATGCAGAGCTAAAATACTGTGCTCTGGTTCTGGGGTCTCCCAAGGAGTTGTCACGCCCTACACAGAGCCACTTCTTAGCTTCCCCTGCCCATCAGGGGCCCACAGTGAGATCCTCCTGCATGTAGCCAACCTGGAAAAGGCCAGAGTTTCGTTTGGCGCTCAAGTGACTGCTCCACGTTCAGTGTGCAATCCTCGGTTCTCAACAAGTTTCACCACAGGGGGAATCCTTGGAAGTGTGTGCATGATTTCAATAGTCTATGAGGGTGTAATTAGCCTCACAGATAGAGGTTCACTTCCACATACGTATATTATAGCATTGTGCGTGGTTGGTGGTCATATAAGGATGACTCCAGTTATGCCTCCATGCGTGCTAGGAGGATAATGCCATAAGTGAAATGGTGGCTATTGAACATATACTGTTCAAAAAAAAGAAACGCATAGCTATCCGAGGGCGCGTTTTTATGAGTTTGTAAGTAAAATTTGGTGCTAGGATATATAAAAACCAGCCTCAAATGTTCTTTACAGTGTCAAATGCACGTGTTGACCTGAATTGCGTTCGTTTTTATAATCGTTACAACGCAGTGGTCAATAGTGTTTATGACGCAATTTTTGACCACAGCTCATGTTGCGCGCACGTGAAAGCAACAAAATTTGGGGTGAACACTATTCACTGACTGCGCCAACTGAAACCCTATAAAAGGATAACGCTACACACAAAAAATTTAGTTCATTTTCAAGCAGACATTTATGGCGTCTCTATCGATAAATATAAGGAACATTGCTATTGGCGGCCGACTGCATGCAGGCGAAAGTCAAAGTCAGGTTGCCAGACATCTAAACGTGCATCAGAGTACCATCAGTCGACTTTGGCACCGGTTCCAAGCCACAGGCTCAGTTGAAGACCGGCATCGCAGTGGACGACCCAGAGTGACAACAGCAGCGGAGGATCGCTTTATTCGGCTTCGTCACCTCAAAGACAGGTTTACAACAGCTTCCTCAACTGCCCAGTCATTGCCTGCAGGACGTCATGTGTCTGATCAAACTGTCCGGAATAGACTGCATGACGCTGGACTTTGGGCACAACAACCTCACCGAGGACCTGTCCTTACGCGCCGCCATCGGCAAAATCGACTTCTTTGGGCCAACCAGCATCGTCCCTGGGCAGCTGACAATCAATGGAGACGTGTCTGGTTTAGTGACGAATCTTTCTTTTTGTTGCAGCGTCATGATAGACGGCATAGGGTCTACAGTAGGCGAAATGAACGTTTTGCCCAAAATTGCGTTGATGAAGCTCCGCCGCACGGTGGTGGAGGTGCAATGGAGTGAGAAATGATCAGTTACAACGAAAGGAGTCAATTGGTGCACATTGAATGAGGCTTGAATGCGCAACGATACGTCAATGAAATTCTTCGACCCCATGTCCTTCCACTTTTGGCTGCCCAAAGGTCTGTGTTGCAACAGGACAACGCCAGACCCCATTGTGCACGGTTGACCACGCAGTTCCTGACTGCCAACAACATTCTCACCCTTCCCTGGCCATCCCTGTCTCCAGACATGAGTCCGATTGAGCTTCTGTGGGATGAGCTGCATAGACGTGTTTGTCGCCGAGACGTTGCTCCAGCCAATCGTCGTTATCTGTTCCAGGCACTCCAGGAAGAGTGGGCAGCCATCCCACAGGCCCACATCAGACGTCTGATCGCATCCATGCCCAGGAAATGCCAGTCGCTGATCGATGCAAGAGGAGGCCACACATCATACTAACGGGAAAGCCCGTACGCCAAAAAACTCTCATGGCTCAGATGCAAAACAACTGTCAATTAATTGATTGAATCCTAAGGTATTCTTCTGTGCAACTTGAACAATTAACTCATTAAATTAAAAAAGTTATTGAATGTCAAAATTATGGCTATGTGTGTGCCTTCAGTAGCTATACGTTTCTTTTTTTTGAACAGTATAGTATTGAAAATTATGGACACTATCCCCATATTACGTATTGTCTTAATAAAACATTTGTAATTAACAATGAAACAATCCCATCAACTTTTTGAGGAAGTACAGAAACGGTGCATATAGCACTGTGAAAGCTAATTTGAACACTTATTGATAGAACACGTATGCTTTACAATCATTTCATGGTGCACAGAACGTTGAAGAAAAAAAATTCGAAACTGGCTTGGGTTAGTGTTAAGATTGGTGTTAGACTTGTTGACTGACCATGTCAAAGACTGTGGCATTCTTACTGGCGTATTCAACAGGCAGCTTGTATAATGGACTGTAAAAAAAAATTGCGAATGTATTGTTAGAAATAATATTCATGAGTTTAGCAGAAGAAGTAAATAATAAACATAAACGTGTAAGTTGCAGGTGCTTGTGAGAAATAAAAATATCACCATTAAGCGAAGTACGTTGCACTGTTTCGTTAAGCCTGTGGCCCAGTGCATCCGACTTCAACAGGCATTTCTGTCTGGTTGCCTTCCTCAGCCCTTAACTGTTCCCAGCCTGCCTGCAAGATAACATGTATGTGTCTCTCTTGGTCTGGTCATTGCGCTTCGACTTGCCCGGCTTGGTAGACCCAGCTGGTAGCAATGCTACCGCTGGCATAGCTCTTTGGGTCATGGGGAAACACAAAATCATCCTCCTCGCTAAGAGGGAGACACAGTAGAGGGAAAATATGTCAGAATCTAGACAACAGAAAAGTTTCAGAAGTTATAGACTTACCGGGAAATCGAACCCAATACTATCCTAATCACGCCATCTCATCGCTGCGGAAGTGAATCATGATTAACCAGACTGCCAACTAAGCATCACTTTTATTTTTCTGTTGTCTAGTTTTCTGCTTTTTATTTCTTACATACTCGTTTATGTTCATTATTTGCTGTGCCCGTTTCCTTATGTAACCGAGCGACCTACGCTAGCATTATCCGTGCTATTAATATGATTTAGAACAAGACACGCAGTTAGGACATCTCACTCAAAATAATAATAATAATAATAATAAATAAGTTACTGACATCAGTTCAAGTGGGCAGCTCACGTTTACCAAAAGTGAGTGATCATAACAATCGAGGGACGTAAATAGAATAGTCGAGAACAGCGAAGCTAGACCAATGAATTAAATCCAAAAGTATTGATTTAACTAATCAAAAAGTGGCAAGGACACACAATACGCTGAGGTAACTAGAAGTCATTGAGTTGTACGGAGAGAGAGCCTTGCACTAGGACGGGTTATATAATGTCTGAGGTTGAACAGCCTGGTGCTCCCCGGTATATACATAAAAAGTCCGACTCCTACAGGCAAGTCTTAATCTATCGATATCAAGATATTATTTCTGTGGTGAAAAGGAATTTTATATTTCTGTATGAGAACAGCGATCATGCGCTCTCGTAAGTATCTCAGTGTAAGTACATTTTTTTGTATTAGATAGATACTTGTTCTAGGGAACGTCTGTAGAGATACAATTAACCATTTCGCCAAGGAAACTCTGCGAATTTCTAAAGGAAACTGAATGCTACAGATGAGCATAAGCACCACAAGTTAATGGTGTCATATTTGGAAAACTAGTAATATCTAAAGGAGACAATGTTATAGAGAAGAACACATACTACAAGTTATTGAGCTCACATACGAAGTACTAGTAATATCTAAGGATTCAACTTTTGACTGTACGCGAGCTCCATTGTTCAAATTTATCTTGCCATGTCTGTTCAACGTTTATGTTAATAAAAGTTTTAACGGAACAGCTAGAATTTGGTTTCATCATTACTCGTTGCTGAACTTGTACCATTTATGTTTATACTACCACTGTATGGAAAGTCACTATAGTAACATCATAGAAGGAACTGAACGAACCTGGAATTTTTAAAAAGAAAAAGATCATCCAAGAATCACCACCTCTGGCGGAGTAGACCAGTACTAAGATAATCTTTAACTTGGAAGATTAAACTGGAAAAATCTAAACTTAGACCACGTCACTACGCCTGCCATCTGACACCTAGTGATTCTATCACATTACCCTAAGAGGTCCCGGCCCGCTATCACACTTATTTATTTCTATGTTCACATATGTGTTAGCAGTAGAAGATCATTATTTATTTCTTTATTTCTATGTTCACATATGTGTTAGCAGTAGAAGATCATTCTTATTTCTTTGTTCACATATGTGTTAGCAGTAGACGATCATTCTTATTTCTATGTTCACTGTCGTGTGGTGAGTCACTGGGGCAACTACAACAGTAGTTTTTGCCAGGAATAGTCTATGAGAGATAGATATAAGGTCTCTAGAAATTGGCTCGTTAAGAAAGAATAAAGACCTATTCGAGATAGGGACAAGAAGACAGGAATGCGAATGCTTTCCACTAGACAGTGTTTTCTAATTAATTATGGAAAGAGTTCTGTTTCCCCACGACCTTAGCTTCTGCCCTTAGATCCCGTAAAGAAAAAGCCCCCAACCTCATCTGAGTAGAGAAAGGTTCCTATAGGTGAATATGTAACACCGACAGCACGAGTGATACATTAACAAACTCTTGATAATGATCAACCGATCGTTGGGTTTATTAATGAAATATCCACACATATAGGGTTAGTAATGGTTAGAACGTGATGATGGTGAAAGATGATTCACACAAAACACACAGATGAGATAATAAAATTACAGTTAATTAAGTAATAGTTAATTAAGAATGAACTGGTGTAAAGTGAAATGATGATGATGTGATATGATACGTGTTACCAAAATGGTGAGTACTCTACACAGTCCATGTGTCTCTAAATGCTTCTCCTAGATATGAGGATTCACATGTATGCATAAAATGTCCCAAGTTGTTATACGTTATGTCGAGTGGGGTATCTCTAAGCTGAGGACGTTCTGATGAATACTGTTGTCGTACTGAGAACGCTAACGAGATATCTATGTATATTCCTTCACTGTTTGAGTATATCTCTGTAGTGTTGATCAACAGTTAATAGCTGTCATATGAACAAAAGGTCTGTTGTCTAATCTCCCGACAGTACTGGTCAGACTGGATATCTTCACGAAATGTTAGTGATATGTAGACTCATAATCTTGCGTATGTAGTCGTGATTCATATACTTTCGAGTCTGCTTCATAAAATGCGCTTAAGAGTGTGTTGCCCGTGGTATAAATATGCGATTCCTCTTTTGAGCTCTTTTGCTTGACTTCAGATAATAATGATCTTTCGAGTGATTAGAGTTTATGATGACTCTGTACTGAACTTGGGATAACGATGTATTGAACTTGTGATAACTCTGTATTGAACTTGTGAGCAAGCAGTATATGGTGACGAAAAATGCTGCGTCCACCTTCTGACTTGTGGGTGAGACAATATTCCTTTTTAATTAAGGAATGAAAGATGTCCTATGGCGAATTCTGCTAGCCAAATGTCCGTTTTTAATAACTTATTTCTGGTTAGACGTCAGACACGTTGCGTGTAGACTCAGACTTCTGATGAACTTCTTTTCCCTTCGCAAAATCCTTTAAGAACACAATTAATCACAGAACTGAATTATCGTCCACTCTGAATAAACACGTGTATTAGGCTATGCGTTTTTGGGTTTAATCTCTTCCTCACAAGGTAAAAACTGGACTCCTTCCCAGAACAAGCTACGCAGTAGATTATATTTCTGCCAGTCCAATATGGGTTTCTTGTACAGCTCATACCAACCAATCATTAATGGCCCCTCTGGTCACTCATTCACAGGATCGCTCTTTTCCCCTGTCAGTCCAAACGTGGGTGTAGTTTGACCTCTGATTGTTTATTGTTCACCTGGCCAAGATGGGCGTCCAATGTGGTAAATCAACGCTTGTCTGAACCGCGGCCGACCCAAGATAACACCATTACAGCATGACACGTTTTCCCCTGGCCAATCTGGGCTTCAAACGTTAATGTCAGGCATGTGGACTCAATCAAAGGACTTTTATTTCCCCCGATGAAAGAACAAATGTGGTTCTCTAGATACCGGTCGCGAGTAATCACAACGATGAAATAGCACATATGGATCGCAAATGTTGCATGAAAGAGCAAATGTCGGAGAAAATACAATACGAAAGATGTAGGAAAAGATAGAGCAATAAGGCCTTTGCGCTCGTTTATTACAATAGCCCCTCCTCAAGTGTGATGTCAATCGTACTCAGGAGAGCTAAGCCTTCTTGCTCGGGATTCTTTAATCCTTTTCCTCATCTTCGTTTTTCTCTTCGGTTTCCACCCTATCTTCTACTTGTTTGTGCTCTCCGTCCTGCCTCATAGGTTGACGGCTTAAAAAATCCGCTCCTACGTTATGTTTTCCTTGGATATAGTCCACTTGGAACGTGTAAGGTTGTAGAACAAGCGACCACCTCATCAGTCTAGCATTCAAATTCTTTGAATTGGCGAGGAAGGTCAGAGGCTGGTGATCACTCTGGATTGTAAATTTCCTTCCGTACAGGTATGCTTGAAATTTTTGTATTCCCCAGACGAGGGACAAACATTCCTTTTCGATTGTGGAATAGTTTTGTTCTGCTCGGTTTAACTTCCGACTCGCATATGCGACCGGAAATAGATTTGGTTGGCTTCTGTCGTCTGGCTGTAGTAATGTAGCCCCGATTCCAATGTTACTGGCATCTGTGCGCAAGATGAATTGTCTAGTTAAATCCGGAAGCCGTAAAATAGGTTTTGTGGTGAGTTTCTCTTTTAAGAGTGCATATGCATGTTCACATTCTGCTGACCATGTCACTTTATCTGGGTTTCCTTTCTTGGTTAGCGATGTAAGCGGCGCACAAGGCTATTAAAATCATTTATATATCTCTGGTAGAATCCACAGAGAGATACAAATGACCGGACATCCCTTTTAGTGGACGGTCTCGGTGCATTTCTCAGCTTCTCAACGTTTTGAGTCTCGGGGAACATGGTCCCATTGGATATAGTATGTCCTAGGAACTCTAGCTGTTCACACCCAATTTGACATTTGGTTGGGCGGGCGGTTAGTCCCGCTTCTCTGAGTCTGTTAAACAGCAAGGATAGCGCTGATATATGTTCTTCAAACGATTCAGTAGCTACTAGGATATCATCCATAAAATTGCTGATGGCGGGATGATTCAAAGGATCCAATAACTTTCGCATCATCCTTGTGAAGACACTAGGAGCGTTGTTCAGTCCAAATGGCATCACATTAAACTCGAAGTGTCCATCTGGAGTACTGAAGGCTAACAGGTTCCTCACCTCAGCTTTTACCGGTATTTGATAGTACCCTTTACTGAGGTCGATCTTTGAAAAATAGCGAGCCCTGCTCAGCTTAGTAAATAGCTGGTTCTGGTCCGGTAACGGTTCTGGCTGGAACTGTGTTAATGCATTCAGCTGTCGGTGGTCGATGCACAGGCGGTGTTCTCCACTGGGTTTGCGTAACAGCACCACTCCCGCACTGTAAGGGGACTCCGACTTCGAAATTATGCCTTCCTTAAGTAAGTAATCAATTTCTTGCTTTAATGCCGTCGCCTTGGCATACGGAATCGGATAGGTTCTCATTCGGACGGGCGTAGGATCCGTGACTTCCATGTCAAACTCCATCAGGTTTGTCCGACCCGGTTTATCCGTCAGAGATTCGGCGTGGTTTTCCATCAATCTCCTTACTTTTTCTTGCTGGGCTTCCGTTAGGGTGGAGCTTATTTTCACATCTAAATGTGATTCCTCCTGTATCACCGGGTACTCTACGGATGATAATGGCTCTTCTTCCATTTGCATAGCAATGGCCATAGTCATGAGGTGCGCTGGTTTGGCAGGGGCTCGCTCGTAAAACTTCTTAAGCAGATTTAAGTGATAAATTTTCTGCTTTCCGTTCACGGCGATTTTATAGTTGGTGCGAGAAATCTTTTCCACCACTTTGTAGGGTCCCCTCCAGCAAATCTGCAATTTATTACTGCTACTTGGCAGAAGAAGTAGCACCTTCTCTCCTACTGCTAGTTCTCGGTCCTTCGCATTCCGATTGTAATATTTGGCATGTTTCCGTCTAGCCTCCCGTACTTTCGCTGTGGCTAATTCCCAGCCAGTCTTCAGACGTTGTTTCAAGTCAGTGACGTACTGGAAAGCTGATGTGACAGTGTCGTCTGCCTTGGCATCTGTCCATGTTCTTAGTAACGCTTCTAATGGACCTTTAATAGGTCTTCCGAAGAGTAATGTGGCCGGAGGAACTCCAGTTGCCGCATGCGGTACTTCCCTATAAGCAAATAATGCGGCAGGAAGATACTGATCCCAAGTTTCTGGCTTCTCCTGTGCCAACTTCCGAAGAATAGAGGTGAGCGTCCCGTTAAATCGCTCTACTTGCCCGTTACTTTGGGGGTGATAGGGCGAAGTAGGGATATGCCTAGTCTTGAATATTCTAAGCACCTCCTCTGTCAACTTGCCTCTAAATTGTGACCCGTTGTCTGTGAGAATTTCATGCGGGAAGCCCAATCTAGTAAAGATATTCAGCAAAGCGTCAGCTACATGCACTGAGTCGCATGCTGGCAAGGCTATGGCTTCGCCCCACATGGAACAGGTGTCCACTAAGGTAAGGATATGGGAGTTCCTTTTCTTAGTTCTCAGCAGAGGTCCAATTATATCCACGGCCACTCTTTCAAATGGGGTGCCCAAGATTGGCATCTCCCCAAGGGTCGCGGGTGCCGTCCAGTGTTTTGGTGCAACTTTCTGGCACTGAGGACAAGACTTGACGAAACGTTCAATGTCGCCGGTGATCCCTGGCCAATAATAGTGGCAGGCGATCCTTTGAGTCGTGGCGCTCATTCCCATGTGTCCACTAAATGGGATAGAGTGGCCCATCTCAAGCACCTGGTTCCTATAGGTTGCAGGAACTACTAATTGGTTGTGTTCCTGTCCTTCATTTCCAGCTCGGCGATACATCAATCCATTTTTCATAAAGAAGTCTCCCTTGGTAGGTGGGTTGTGTGTCCTAGGTAATTTTTTAAAACAGGGCGCCAGTGAGGAATCTTCCATTTGGGCCCTCTTCAATTCCTCGGGGAGGATATTGGTAGGAGGTTCCTGCTCTGCGTCTTTTCTTGACTGTCCTCTAGTCTGTACGGCCGCCATGACTAGTGGTTGAGTAGGTTCTCCAAGGAACACATATCTACATCCTAAGATTAAAGAGTAGATTGGTTCTTCCGTGATAGCTGCACGAATCTCTCCTGTCACATAACGAGATTCCACTCTGATAAGTGCAATTGGCAGTGTCATGGGTGCAACATCCTTCATCGGACCTTGGATGTCAACACTCTCTTCTGTTATCTGGTCAGGGGTGACAAGAGATGCCCTGACCACCGCATTGAAAGCAAGTCCTGTGTCATAAAGGCACTCCACAGATTGTCCGTTTACGAGGACTGATTCGATGACGGGAGGATGAGAAACGTTTCCGGCCCTCTGCTCCTTTCGGGGTGACGATTTTGTCTGCAGACAGGCAGCATGTTGGGGAGGAGGTCTGCGCTTGCACTCATTAGTGTTGTGATTGTTCAAGCGACAGTACTTGCACCATTTATCTCCCTGTCTCTGGTGTGGCGCAGCATTTTTCTTGTTTTGCTCTTTGTAGTTATCTTGTTTTCCGTGCTGTTTATGCGAGATGTGTGGTCCTTTGCTTTGTTGGTCTGGTTGGGAGCGAGCAGGTTGCTTTGGCGCCTGATCCGAAAACTTCTTTCTGGCTCCTTGAGACTCCATGAGAGCATTTTGGAATCGCTCTGCCAGTGTAAGAATATTTTCTAACCGGTCAGCGCCGTTTTCAGTGAGAAATTTACGCATTTCCACCGACATAGACTCTTTTAGTTGCTCTATCACAATCAGCTCTTTCAACCCATCATAGTTCTGGGCAAAGTTTCCCAGTGTACACCACTTCACTAGGTAGTCTTCAATACGGGCTGCAAACTGTGAGAAAGTCTCTCCTGCATCCTTCCTAGAACCTCGAAATTTTTTTCGGTACGCCTCTGAATGAAGCTCGTACCTCACCAAGAGAGCTTTTTTCAATGCCTGATAGTCATCTTGCTCTCCGGCCGGAAGTTTATTAAAAACTTCGTAGGCGGCTCCTCTTAGGCCCTGGGAAAGTTTCAAGTTCCACTTCCGTTCTTCAAGTCCAAACCCTGTTGCAAAGCGTTCGAAGCGGTCTAAAAAGGCGTCCATGGTATCGTTCCTTTCTGAAAAAGGTTCCAGCGGAAAGTTCATGGCATTGGGTGGTGCAGGTTGCGAAGTAGGCACACCATCTGAGCGGGGTGAGTGCCCTCCATCAAAGTTGGAAGCTGCTGCACTTTTTGCCAGCTCTATCTGATTGGTCTGTCCCTGGATTTCCAGTTGCTTCATGTTAACTGCATGCTCTGCTGCGGCTTTCCGCTCCGCTGCTTCTGCTGCTGCTTTCCGCTCCGCTGCTTCTGCTGCTTCTTTCCGCTCCGCTGCTTCTGCTGCGGCTTTCCGCTCCGCTGCTTCTGCTGCGGCTTTCTCTTTCCGTTCCGCTGCTTCTGCTGCGGCTTTCTCCATTGTAAGTTTCTGCATTTCCATCTCTCTTGCATGGAGTTTATCAGTCTCCTCGCATACATATTTCATCAGGTCTTTTCCACTTAACCCGTATTCACGCCCTGCCTCCATCAAACTAGTTCTAATTTTTGCAGCATCTGCCATGATATGCAGTACGGGTTTGCGAAGGGAAAAATTGGCAGTGACCTCCAAACAAATTTAATAGACTCGCTCAAGTAATTATCTCTTTAAAACCAGCTAGGTTTAAATTAGTAATCAAGTTCAAATAGTTCTTAAAAATCACTCACTCAGCGTATTCTGAAAAATTATGTAACAGATTATCTCAAAGTTTTCTATGAAAAATTTACTAAATATTTATGATAACAATTTCTCCAGCAGTTACTGAAAAAAAAAAAATTTTCAGTTCCCTACAGTCTCTGTTCTCAAAAAATGTTTACTCTGTCCGTTTGATACTCAATTTAAAAAGTATCACTCGTGCTTTAGAGATATAAATTATCCCCCATATGAAATAGACAAATTATAGTAAGAGTCAGTCTAGAAGGTAATCCCTCGAAATGCCAACAAATTTTGCAATTATCGCAACTGTATAGCAGGGATGAAAATGTGATTTATCACACTTCTAAGTCCGGGTTCACTAATCCCAAGACGAGCCCACAATTGTCGTGTGGTGAGTCATTGGGGCAACTACGACAGTAGTTTTTGCCAGGAATAGTCTATGAGAGATAGATATAAGGTCTCTAGAAATTGGCTCGTTAAGAAAGAATAAAGACCTATTCGAGATAGGGACAAGAAGACAGGAATGCGAATGCTTTCCACTAGACAGTGTTTTCTAATTAATTATGGAAAGAGTTCTGTTTCCCCACGACCTTAGCTTCTGCCCTTAGATCCCGTAAAGAAAAAGCCCCCAACCTCATCTGAGTAGAGAAAGGTTCCTATAGGTGAATATGTAACACCGACAGCACGAGTGATACATTAACAAACTCTTGATAATGATCAACCGATCGTTGGGTTTATTAATGAAATATCCACACATATAGGGTTAGTAATGGTTAGAACGTGATGATGGTGAAAGACGATTCACACAAAACACACAGATGAGATAATAAAATTACAGTTAATTAAGTAATAGTTAATTAAGAATGAACTGGTGTAAAGTGAAATGATGATGATGTGATATGATACGTGTTACCAAAATGGTGAGTACTCTACACAGTCCATGTGTCTCTAAATGCTTCTCCTAGATATGAGGATTCACATGTATGCATAAAATGTCCCAAGTTGTTATACGTTATGTCGAGTGGGGTATCTCTAAGCTGAGGACGTTCTGATGAATACTGTTGTCGTACTGAGAACGCTGACGAGATATCTATGTATATTCCTTCACTGTTTGAGTATATCTCTGTAGTGTTGATCAACAGTTAATAGCTGTCATATGAACAAAAGGTCTGTTGTCTAATCTCCCGACAGTACTGGTCAGACTGGATATCTTCACGAAATGTTAGTGATATGTAGACTCATAATCTTGCGTATGTAGTCGTGATTCATATACTTTCGAGTCTGCTTCATAAAATGCGCTTAAGAGTGTGTTGCACGTGGTATAAATATGCGATTCCTCATTTGAGCTCTTTTGCTTGACTTCAGATAATAATGATCTTTCGAGTGATTAGAGTTTATGATGACTCTCTACTGAACTTGTGATAACGATGTATTGAACTTGTGATAACTCTGTATTGAACTTGTGAGCAAGCAGTATATGGTGACGAAAAATGCTGCGTCCACCTTCTGACTTGTGGGTGAGACAATATTCCTTTTTAATTAAGGAATGAAAGATGTCCTATGGCGAGTTCTGCTAGCCAAATGTCCGTTTTTAATAACTTATTTCTGGTTAGACGTCAGACACGTTGCGTGTAGACTCAGACTTCTGATGAACTTCTTTTCCCTTCGCAAAATCCTTTAAGAACACAATTAATCACAGAACTGAATTATCGTCCACTCTGAATAAACACGTGTATTAGGCTATGCGTTTTTGGGTTTAATCTCTTCCTCACAAGGTAAAAACTGGACTCCTTCCCAGAACAAGCTACGCAGTAGATTATATTTCTGCCAGTCCAATATGGGTTTCTTGTACAGCTCATACCAACCAATCATTAATGGCCCCTCTGGTCACTCATTCACAGGATCGCTCTTTTCCCCTGTCAGTCCAAACGTGGGTGTAGTTTGACCTCTGATTGTTTATTGTTCACCTGGCCAAGATGGGCGTCCAATGTGGTAAATCAACGCTTGTCTGAACCGCGGCCGACCCAAGATAACACCATTACAGCATGACACGTTTTCCCCTGGCCAATCTTGGCTTCAAACGTTAATGTCAGGCATGTGGACTCAATCAAAGGACTTTTATTTCCCCCGATGAAAGAACAAATGTGATTCTCTAGATACCGGTCGCGAGTAATCACAACGATGAAATGGCACATATGGATCGCAAATGTTGCATGAAAGAGCAAATGTCGGAGAAAATACAATACGAAAGATGTAGGAAAAGATAGAGCAATAAGGCCTTTGCGCTCGTTTATCACATTCACATATGTGTTAGCAGTAGAAGATCATTCTTATTTCTATGTTCACATATGTGTTAGCAGTAGAAGATCATTCTTATTTCTATGTTCACATATGTGTTAGCAGTAGAAGATCATTCTTATTTCTATGTTCACATATGTGTTAGCAGTAGAAGATCATTCTTATTTCTATGTTCACATATGTGTTAGCAGTAGAAGACCATTCTTATTTCTTTGTTCACATATGTGTTAGCAGTAAAAGATCCTTCTTATTTCTATGTTCACATATGTGTTTAGCAGTAGAAGATCATTCTTATTACTATGTTAACATATGTGTTAGCAGTAGAAGATCATTCTTATTTCTATGTTCACGTATGTGTTAGCAGTAGAAGATCCTTCTTATTTCTATGTTCACATATGTGTTAGCAGTAGAAGATCATTCTTATTTCTATGTTCACTTATGTGTTAGCAGAAGTAGAAGATCATTCTTATTTCTATGTTCACATATGTGTTAGCAGTAGAAGATCATTCTTATTTCTATGTTCACATATGTGTTAGCAGTAGAAGATCATTCTTATTTCTATGTTCACATATGTGTTAGCAGTAGAAGATCATTCTTATTTCTATGTTCACATATGTGTTAGCAGTAGAAGATCCTTATTTATTTCTATGTTCACATATGTGTTAGCAGTAGAAGATCCTTATTCTTATTTCTATGTTCACATATGTGTTAGCAGTAGAAGATCATTCTTATTTCTATGTTCACTTATGTGTTAGCAGTAGAAGATGATTCTTATTTCTGTGTTCACATATGTGTTAGCAGTAGAAGATCATTCTTATTTCTATGTTCACATATGTGTTAGCAGTAGAAGATCATTCTTATTTCTATGTTCACATATGTGTTAGCAGTAGAAGATCATTCTTATTTCTATGTTCACATATGTGTTAGCAGTAGAAGATCATTTTTGTGTTAGCAGTAGAAGATCATTCTTATTTCTATGTTCACATATGTGTTAGCAGTAGAAGATCATTCTTATTTCTATGTTCACATATGTGTTAGCAGTAGAAGATCATTCTTATTTCTATGTTCACATATGTGTTAGCAGTAGAAGATCATTCTTATTTCTATGTTCACATATGTGTTAGCAGTAGAAGATCATTCTTATTTCTATGTTCACATATGTGTTAGCAGTAGAAGATCCTTCTGTTTGGATTTTGGTTTCAAGGACCATCTTCATGGCCCACGGATAACTCCATCAGTGCTCCGATCTCCTCCCTTAGATCGCACAAGGAGGGTCTCAGCACAGTTCGCGAACTCCATAGCACCGGCGATGATTCCAATGTGTGTATACATGAATTACACATTCTATAAATATTTTTGTGGTGGATAGGTTTCCAAATTTTAAAACTTTGCCAGGGCAGCGGCCGTATGGCCTGCTCTTTACGATTTCAACTGCCGAGGGATTTTCTACGTGCGCAACTTGCCAACGGAGCCTCATATTTATTCGCCTTTATCCAAGAAGGCTAGACATCCGATCTCACTACCCAGGAGACAGGGCGCGGGGGGGGGGGGGGGGGGGGTATGACATTATCAGGGACCACTTTTTCTTTAAACAAAATTCCATCAATAATTATATTCCCTGTACTGGGAGCGAACCAGTTTATTAATATAAACCGCCGAGTAGGATGAGTCTTCGTCAAGTGCCATGCCTGGTGGAGTACCATGCCTTTGGGAATGCGTAAAAAAAGTATATTTGATTTCGGGTACACCGCAATTAGAAATGCCGGCAGGATAGGTCAAGTTCGAAATATTTCTAGTTTAAAAAGCCTTTCTTTTTATTTTCTGTGTTGTCCGCAGTGGCCTACAGATTTACCAAATCATCAACTGTGATCTAACGGTAGATCAGGATCGACTGGTTGCCAACCTCTAATATAGAGTGATTAAAAAAAATATCACTCACTATTTATAAATTTTTATATCCTCTCTTTTGTCTGTTGGATATGTATGTGACAAATATTGTGACAAATACCGGTAATGTCATAATGTGACAAATGTCAAACGAAGAATCTGTCAATGACATTTGATGTTGAATTATTAAGTTGTTTTTGGTAATAGTAGTAGTTGTTGTAGTGGTAGTAGTAGCAGTATTAGCAGTATTAGTAGTAGTTGTTGTAGTAGTGGTAGTGGTAATAGTAGTAGTAATAGTGGTTTTAGTTGTTGTAGTGGTAGTAGTAGTAGTAGTGGCAATAGTAGTAGTAGTTGTAGTGGTGGTAGTAGTTGTAGTGGTAATAGTAGTAGTAGTAATGGTGGTAGTAGTTGTTGTAATGGTAATAGTAGTAGTAGTAATAGTGGTAGTAGTTGTAGTTGTCGTAGTTGTAGTAGTGGTAATAGTAGTAAATGTTGTAGTGGTATTAGTGGTAATACTGTAGTAGTAGTAGTAATAGTGGTAGTAGTTGTAGTAGTAGACGGAGTGGTAGCAGCAGTAGTTGTTGTTGTTGTTGTTGTTTTAGTGGTAGTAGTAGTAGTAGTAGTAAATGTTGTAGTGGTAGTAGTAATAGTGGTAATAGTAGCAGTAGCAATAGTGGTTGTAGATGTTGTAGTGGTAGTAATAGTAGTGGTAGTGTTAGTAGTAGTAGTAGTTGTTGTTTAGTGGTAGTAGTAGTAGTAGTGGCAGTAGTAGTAAATTATGTAGTGGTAGTAGTAGTAGTGGTAATACGAGTAGTAATAGTGGTAGAAGGTGTCGTAGTGGTAGTATTGGTAGTGGTAGTTGTTGTAGTAGATGTTGTAGTGGTAGTAATAGTAGTGGTAGGGTAGTAGTAGTTGTTGTAGTGGTAGTAGTAGTAGTGGTAGTGGTAGTAGCGACAGTAATAGCCTGAGTAGTTGTTGTAGTGGTGGTAGCAGTAGTAGTGGTAGGGGTAGTATAGTAGTAGTGGTGGTAGTAGTAGTGGTGGTGGTGGTAGTAGTAGTGGCAGTGGTAGTGATAGTAGTAGGGGTAGTAGTATTGGTAGTAGTAGTGGTAGTAGTAGTGGTAGTAGTGGTATTAGTAGTGGTAGTAGTAGTGGTAGTGGTAGTAGTAGTAGTAGTGGTAGTAGAAGTGGTAGAAGTAATGGTAGTAATAGTGGTTATTGTAGTGGTAGTCATGGTAGTAGAAGTGTTAGTGGTAGTACTAGTGGTACTGGTAGCAGTGGTAGTGATAGTAGTAGTGGTAGTAGTTGTGGTAGTAGTAGTAATAATGTTAGTAGTAGTGGTAGTAGTAGTGGTAGTTGTAGTAGTGGTATTAGTAGTGGTAGTAGTAGTGGTAGTAGTAATGGTACTGGTAGTAGTAGTGGTAGTGGTAGTAGTAGTGGTAGTTGTAGTTATAGTGGTAGTGGTAGCAGTAGTGGTAGTAGTGGTAGTCGTGGAAGTAGTAATGGTATTAGTAGTAGTAGTGTTAGTAGTAGTGGAAAAAGTAGTAGTTGTAGTAGTGGTAGTGGTGGTAGTAGTAGTAGTAGCAGTAGTAGTGGTTGGTTATATTAGTAGTAGTAATAGTGGTAGTAGTAGGAGTAGTAGTAATAGTGGTAGTATTTGTAGTAGTTGTGGTGGTAGTAGTTGTAGTAGTAGTAGTAGTGGTAATAGTAGTAGTGATAGTAGTAGTAATTGTGGAAGTAGTAGTAGTTGTTGTAGTAGTAGTATTAGTAGTGGTAATAGTAGTAGTTATAGTAATAGAAGTTATGGTAGTAGTAGTAGCAGTTGTAGAAGTATTAGTAGTAGTATTTGTAATAGTAATAGTGATAGTAGTAGTAGTAGTAGTAGTGGTAGTAATAGGGGTAGTAGTAGTAGTAGTAGTAGTAATAGTGGTAGTAGTAGTAATAGTGGTAGTATTTGTAGTAGTAGTGGTGGTAGTAGTTGTTGTATTAGTAGTAGTAGTGGTAATAGTAGTAGTGATAGTAGTAGTAATTGTGGTAGTAGTAGTAGTTGTTGTTGTAGTAGTAGTAGTAGTGGTAATAGTAGTAGTTATAGTAATAGCAGTTATGGTAGTAGTAGTAGCAGTTGTGGAAGTATTAGTAGTAGTAGTGGTAATAGTAATAGTGATAGTAGTAGTAGTAGTAGTAGTGGTAGTAGTAGCGTAGTGATAGTAGTTGTTGTAGTGGGAGTAGTAGTGGTAGTAGTAGTAGTGGTGTTAGGAATAGTAGTCATGACTGACTATAGGAATGCGCCCATGACGTGATAGCCCTCATCCGTTTAACTTTTTTTCTGGTATTCCTTTTGACGCGTTTTTTTTTTCTCCTCTCCTTGTTGTCATAACTTTTTTTCGCCCAATCTGAGGTGGCACCGCAGGGAACAATGTCACGTGATACAACCAGTAGCTCCATCCTCCCAGGTTGCTGGATTTATGTCCAGTGCTTTCATGTCTCTCTTGCACTCATCTTTGAACCTCAGCTGTGGTCGCTCGACTGCTCTTTTGCCATCTGCCAGTTGTCTGTAGAAGATATCTGAGCCAATTGGGAAATATGCTTATAATCGGTAACTGCTACTTCCCGTGTTGTGCCGACAACAGAGAGTGAAGCTGGAGTGTCCTCTCCAGGGCGCGAACTTGGGCACAGCTATATGGAGGTCAAGCAGCATGTTCTCTCTCTACATGCAGCCGGTAGATCCAAAGGAACGGCAGTAGCCGCTACAGTTTGATACCAGCCACGTTGCAGGAGTTGCTAGCATAATGTTGAATCAACATTAGACTGCCTTAGGGACTCCGACTCCGGATTTATCCTTGGGGTTTACTCCTAAAATCTTAAACGGATATTCCCGTAAGGCAGCGGTGGTTTGAAATCAATTGTTTTACCTTCTGCTAGATAGGGTACCAACCAAGAATCACGAACCATATCTGTCCGAAATATTTGTTTTTGTCCACGGCTGTCTATTCAGTATTCACAGCTAACCCCTATATCTAAAGTTTCTTCAACCATTGGCAATCCAGTTGACGCGCCTGATAATAGGACAAGTTCGGCCCCCAGACGTTACAAGAATGAGCCAAAAAAAAAACATTTATGCTACTATGAAGTCTTGTATTGAACAGGCCGGATCTCACGTTGCTGTAAACATAATATAACATAACATTTTATGTGATAAAATAAGTTAATTATCTTTGTCGTGACGTTTCAATACCCTTTATCTCCCCAAGGAGCATAGGCCTTCAACAAGCACTACAAGTCTTCCAGACATGTGCTATCAGCTCAAGTTCTTTTTACGACTGCCTCGTCGTTTTTACTTCTGTTTCAAGTTGTTCTCCTTGTGTTGTTGTCACAGCCTCTCTTACCCTGGGGATTAGAGTCCGAGAGATATAAATCCTGTAATTTCCTAGACAAAAAAAAAGGTTAGTCGGCAACCCAGACTTCTTTCGGCTTTCTCTGGGTGGCTTCATGCATCTCCTGTCTAGAGGTCCTTCTTCTGTTATAAACGGCCGAGTTGATTTATATTCTGTATTTGACTTATCCATAGTGTTTGTTGAAGTTTTTGTGGTAACAAGTGTTTTTACGGGATGGGGTAACCACCCCATGCCTACCCTTCCTTGATGGCTTTTTACGACATTCCTGGTAGGGTACATTGTTACTCTTCTTTGCTCGCGTTTCGGGTCCCGGCAACACACGAGTGATCGTGACGTTTGCGTCAAATAAATTAGTTGGATAGAAGTAAAGAAATGTAAATTTAAAAACAGATAAGGTGTGACTTTTCAACCAGCCTCTAACGAAGACCAAGAAAGATAACCTACTAGGACATGCACGTAGACAGTGGTGTTCTTGGGTAGTACCATAAGAAAGATAGGCACATTTCATTGTGCGTACTTTCTCCACCCTGCAAATAAGACAAAATATTGTAATCAATTCATTGATTAAATAATTCATTAATTCATTCATTCCTTCAATCATTCACTCAATCATTCATTCATCTATCCATCCATTAACTCATTAAATCATTCATTCATTCATTCAATCATTCATTCATTCAATTACTCATTCATTCAATCAATCATCCACTCAGTCAATCATCCATTCAATCATTCAATTACTCGTTCACTCTGCCATTCATTCATTCAGGCAATCATTCATTCATTTGATCATTAATTCAATTATGCATTCATTCATTTATTTATTCCATCTGACATTAATTAATTCATTCATTTATTCATTCATTCAAAAGTTCATGCATTCGTTCAGCCATTCAACCATTCGTTGACTCAGATGTCCATCCCTGCTAGTTTTACGCTTAATACCAAAGTCTGAGTCTAAAATGTTTTATGTTTTCTTGGCTTATCCAACATTATTACTAAGATTGGTTTATTTATTTCTGTTTTCTGTTATCATTTTACAAAGAATGTTCTACGTATTTCTGTTTTCATTCATATTTTTATTATGAATGTTTTACGTATTTCTGTTTTCATTTACATTTTTATTGTGAATGTTCTACGTATTTCTGTTTTATTCACATTTTTATTATGAATGTTCTACGTATTTCTGTTTTCATTCACATTTTTTATTATGAATGTTCTACGTATTT
Organism: Oreohelix idahoensis; assembly: GCA_024509875.1. Classification (NCBI taxonomy): domain Eukaryota; kingdom Metazoa; phylum Mollusca; class Gastropoda; order Stylommatophora; family Oreohelicidae; genus Oreohelix; species Oreohelix idahoensis. Next base: position 86,811 of record JAMPIV010015113.1, on the reverse strand, counting down.
CTGTTTTCGATCTTCCACCTTTTTATCAGGTATACTCTTTGTATTTCTGTTTTCTCCCACCGTTTTTACAAAAAATGTTCTACGTACTTCTGTTTTCTCCCACCTTTTACCAAGAATGTTCTACGCACTTCTGCTTTCTTCCACCTCTTTATGAAGAATCTTCTACATACATCTTTCTGTTTTCTTACACCTTTCAAAAAGAATGTTCTACGATTTTCTACCTTTTTATTTATATTCTACGTATTTCTGTTTTCTTCCACCTCTTTTACTAAAGATGTTCTACTTATTTCTGTTTTCTTTCACTTTTTAAATTAAGAATGTTCTACATATTTCTGTTTTTCCCACTTTTTTTTAACCAAGAATGTTCTAGGTATTTCTGTTTTCTTCCAACTTTTTATGAAGAATGTTTTATGTATTTCTGTTTTCTTCTACCTTTTTATCAAGAACATGCTACGTATTTTTTTTTATTCTACTTATTTATCAAGAATGATCTACGTATTTATTTTCTTCCACCGTTTTATCACGAATGTTCTACGTATTTCTGTTTCTTTTCCCTAGTTTTTATCAAGAATCATCTATGTATATATTTTCTTCCACTGTTTTATCACGAATGTTCTAAGACTTTCTACGTTCTTCTATCGTTTTATCAAGAATGTTATACGTTTTTCTGTTTCTTTTCACTTTTTATTTTATCAAGAATGGTATACGTATTTGTTTTCTTCGACCTTTTTATCAAGAATGTTCCACATATTTCTGTGTTTTTCACCTTTCATAAAGAATGTCCTATGTTTTTTCTTTCCACATTATTACCAAGAATATTCTATGTTTTTCTGTCCTCCTCCACTTTATTATAAAAAAAATGTTATGTGTATTCTGTCTTATTACAGCGACTTATTAACAGCAACGTGTGGTTCAATGCCCTTCTATCAACACTGTCTGACATGCACTAACACAAAGTGATACTTACATACGTAATGTTTGTACGTTCACTGGAGTCAAATATACACTCGTTAATCAGGCTGTCACCCTGTAAAGACAATGACGTGGACTACTGCTGCAAGATGGTGGTAAACAATAAATCAGTCAATCAGTGAATACCCTTTAGTTCCCCAGGAACACAGGCCTTCAACAAAAACACGCCAAGTCATCCTATCACGTGTCATCAGCTCAAGTTATTTCCACGTCTTCCTCGTTATTTCCACGTCTTCCTCGTTATTTTCACGTCCATCTCCAGTTCTCTTCTTCGTGCATTTTTTTTTCTTTTTGGTCTACCTCTGCCTTTCTTACCCTGGGGATTCCAGAGAAAGAACTGCCTTGTAATGCTATTGTCAAGAACCAATCTACTATGGTTGCACCACTGTTGTGTGGATTTATAATACCTATTATAAGCTCGTTCATCTAGAAGTATGACCACACAACAATGGCTGACATAAGTAATCAACACCTTCCACAGGTACTTCCCTTTAATAACTATGCACAACACAATCAGGCCTCACACGGCCAACAAACGCATGAAATGCATTATAATAATGAAATGCCAAAGTAACTTGCCTTAACAGCTTAATCTATCAGCATCATACACGACAGTACGACCCAACTGAAAAAAACACTGCAATGACTATCGCTCACCATGAGCGGCAAAACTGTGACAATAGTACACTCAACTCATTGACAACTTATAAATCTACGGCTTGTAGCAAATACAATCTAGACACTACCCTGTACTAGAATAACAACTTAATAATCCATCAGACCGGGAATATGGCAAGCACTTATAACAAATAGTCCATAACATGAACTTCACAGCTAATTTGCTGGCAGAGGGGGAAAATATCCGTCCTCCCTGGACAAAAGGCTAGCTTCCCACTGACCACCTTCGCGCCTGATTTCCCGGCTTCCGGTAGTCACATGATTCGCCGGTTTGGCTATACCCGGCGTTGCCCGGCTGACTTTTCATACAAAAGATGCACTGCGAAATAGCGCCGTGACAGCTATCAAGAGGTTTCCTCAGTGTTTGTCTTGTCCATGGCCAGCGTATTCTTCTCTTGTTTTACTATCTGGTTCTTGTCATCAGTTCCACATTGGTGACTTTGTGACTTTTTTAATTCTTCTATTCTACGTAAGCACCCATTTATGAAAGTCTGTAGCTTTGTGGTTTTTTTTTTTTTTTTTTTGTTCTTCTCCATGTTTCAGAGCCATACAATAGGACGGAAGTGACATTCACCCGTGTGTTAACGGGGCCCGGAAGGGGTGCAAAGAAAAGTAACACCGTACCCTACCGAGCATGTCGCAAAAAACGACGAAGGATGGTTCGGCATGGGGGCGATTACCCCATTCTGTAAGCAATTATAAACCACAATATTGTCAACAAACAACATGGTGGAAAACGGTAGGGGGAAAAATGGTAATTTGTCTTACTATGACAAAAGACAAGAAAATAACCTACGTTTCGGTTAAATAGCTTTCATCGGAGACAAACAAAACCGAACAAGAAAAAGCAAGAGAACTTTGTACAAAAGAAAGAAAAATGAATATGGTTCGAATCACCGGATGTTGCAGCACGGCTAGAAGAAAAATGGCTGCTACATCCGGGCATGAAGATTAAAGACTAAATTCAGGGGAAAAACCTCGAGAACTAAAAGAGTGAGGAGGGAGAAAAAAACTAGAGATAGAGAAAGAGAAAGAAGAAGAAGATGTAGTGCTGTCTTCTCGCGGCACCATCACCGGGTTCCAGAATCAAAATCTGGTTTCGTCACGCTCCCGTCTACACAGCTGTAAATGGATACTTGATCCAGCTCTTGTGTTAGGAAAACAGAGACAACAATAAAGGGAACGGGTCGCAGCACTTCATAAAAAAACGTGACTTAGGATAGGGAAGTCTCTAACACTTCACTCCATTATCTGCTATGGGACTACATTTATTTCTTAAACATCCCCCAAAAACCCACGTTTAGTTCAGGGGGGTCTCTAAGGAAACAAAGGAAGAATAGGATTAATGCTCCCTCAGGCATGTCGTACAAGGCGACTAATAGGAGGTTGGGCATGAAGCTGGCAACGTCAACAAATCAAACACATTGCTACATGAACCACCACTTCAAGAACATGTGAATGCTTGATGCAGGTTTCATGCAAGAGGACCAGGTGCGGTGGTATCTCCATGATCCACAGGGTGCGAAAAGAAAAATAATGATAAAGATGATGATCCTAAAAACCAGTTGCTTAAGCGCTTATCATATATTTTATCCATAGTGTCTAATGAAGTATAAAACAGAAGTTAATTTCATGTACTTGTAGAATCAGCGCCCCAGGCTGTTTTGTCAATTGGATGTTACATTTTTTGACTGCAAGCTATAAACTCCGTGAAAAATTATTTGTGGCCTTTTAGTACATTAAAAGCCTGTGTTTAAAATATGTTTTTTAATATTTTTTATTTTCTTCTTTTTAGTATTTTTTTTTTTTTTTTTTTAACATTTAAGTCAAATGTAATCGATCCGCTAATGACATTATCAGTTTGCGATACACGAGTCCAGAGCACAGGAGGCGGATTTCATTATTCGGTAAATTATAAGAAAAGTAAATTTTTTTTTTAATTGTTTTTTTTTTTTTAAATTTTGATAAGAGTTGTAAATTACATATTTTTAAATGTAGTTTTCAGTTGCATGTATGTCTTTGCACGCGCGTGCGATAGTGTGCGTGTGTGGAGGGGGAGGGAGGAGAAGTTTCAAAATTTCTCTCAAGAAAGACAATCTTATTGGAAAGAATACACCTAGATTATTTGCAGTTATCGCCCATTTCACTGATGAAACAATACAAACAAACAAATTAACATAAATTTTAATGTTATTCATTTTATTGTTTTTACGACTGATTATTGTATTGTCATCGGGAATACACAACTATGCCAAGTTTCAGAGCTATTGCTCATCTGAAAGTGATCGAAAAATCGATCGCAAGATTTGAAGGTGACATACGTTGCAAGTTAAAGAAAGGTCTGTAAAAAACGGAGAAGACTGGACGATGCAGAAATAACATAATTGATAAGCTGACCGCGAATCGAACAATGGACTATTTCTGTGCTCCGCAACATTTTTTACATCATGGCGTACTTCGGTGCTCTTTAAAATTCCACGACACTATAATATTTAAGTAGATGGGTATGATAAATATTTTAAAATTCCATATGGGGTCAGAGTGGCCAAGAGGTATGGCGTCAGCCTTTAATTCTAAAGTAACCGGGATCGTTCTTAGTGCAGGGAATATCGTTGATAGAATTTTTTTTTAATTTTTTTTTCAGATCCAGTGGTTATAATGATGTCATACTCCCACCTGATCTAGGTAGTGAGATCGGATGCCTAGCCTTCTCGGATAAGGCCGAAAAAACTAGAAGTCCGGCGTGCAAGCTGCTCACGTTAAAAATGACTCGGCAGTTGGAAATCGTAAAGAGTTGGCCACACAGCTGCTACCCTGGGAAAATTTAAAAAATTAGGAAACCTACCCACCACAAAATTATTTTTAGAATGTGTAATTCCTATATACACACATTGGTATCCTCCACGGTGCTACGAAGTTCGTGCACTGTGCTGAGATCCTCCTTGTGGGATCTAAGAGAAGCGGTCGGAGCACTGTTGGAGTTGTCTGTGTGCAATGAAGATGGGCCTAAAAATCAAACCGAACCTAAAAATTCCCTGCCATCATAAGACAACACTCCCTAATTGATTTTTAAAATTGTATTTGAGAATGTTGATAACGCAACAGGACGACCCAGAGTCCGCTGGGAGGACAACATTAGACAATCTTTGAAGGACCGAGGACTAGAATGGAACCAGGCCAGGAGGAAGACAGCCGATAGGATAGTCTGGCGCTCTCTCTTCCAAACCTCTACACTTCACGGTAGAAGGGAAACGACTAAGTAAGATAACGCAACTTATTATTTGTAAAATTATACGTGTGAGATTCTTGGTAATATTTTAATATGACATATAATTTTGTATACCATTAGATAGTGTATTGTGCCTGGTATTACGGCACACCAGGCAGCCACCCACGGCACACCTGTGCCGCGATACACTGGTTGCGGGGCACTGGACTATTTTAAAGGCGCCATCTCTTTGCTGAGATAGTGAATCGTGAAAGGACACCCTGAAAACTCATCAGCATCCGCTACCATCTACGTAACGGAAGTCAACTGCAATGAATCTCCAACGTCTTCTGTCTCTTGTCTTGATAGTGTGCTCAGATAGACTCTTTCCTGTTTATGGCTTGATGTTATCTTCTCCCCGCTTATAGCGCTGTCTTCCCCTTGCACGTTTGCCTTTAACTCTTCCTTCCATTAGGGGCGTCTGCAAGGTATTATGTCGGTTGATAATATCCTTCAATATGTTTGTTTTTTTTAAAGAAACATTCCTACCTCTAGAAGAGGGCCTGCCTAGAATGCTATCAGCAGGTTTCACGAATAGCGGTGAGATGGAAAACACCAGAAAAGAGGTTTACATACATATGGCCGGTCCTGATTCTAATGATAACATTGGCCATCTTACAAGGAGTGATCAAAGCTCCATTTTTCGGCTTAGAGCACAACACATACCACTCAACAGTCACTTGAACATAATTCAACCACAACACTCTCCAGAATGCCAGATATGTAAATAAACTTTTGAAACTATTGACCACCACCTCTTTGAGTGCTCAGCATTCGATGATGTTAGGAAAATGCTCCTTCTTCCTATGCCAGATAAGTGGAACACCTTGTATGGAGAAGCAATACAACTTGCGAAGCCATGCAGATATCACTATATGGCATTGGGCCGAAGGCGGAGAGCCCAAGCGCCCTTGTATCAATAACAACAACTCTGTGTGTCCTATCCATCGCCAATGTATAGTTCTCGTCTCTTGTTTCATTGGGACTTGTCTGGTTCCTGTCACCAACACTAGTATACTGAGGTATATTGAAAACAAATGCGCGTTGCTTCAACATGCGCGCAGTTTTAGTTCCCTGGCCGGAATGAAAAGATTGCAACTTTGGTGGGAAAAGATGAGATAAGACATTACCGACAAGGAAATCCTTTAGTAAGGGAAAGCCTCGCTGTGATGAAAGACAAATACATGGCCTGCGTTAAGAAGAAAAGGTACTCGCCTAGCGATAAAAATGAACACGAAAACAGTGAAGAAAAAAAAAGCAAGAACTCAGCCAAATGCATAAAAAAACAAAAACACAAAAAAAAACAAGATGATACGAACCATGACTGGGAACCACCCATTTCTTTATGTGTTTATATGTCTACGCGTGTTTGGGCGTGTGTATTGTGGGTCTGTAATATTTACCCCACTGATACAGTCCGCTGAGCAGAAGCCACTTGACAGAAAGTTCTTCTCGTAGGGGGGAATAATCTGATTACTGTCAGGTACAACTCCAATTTCCACAACCCCAGCGTCGTGTTGTCTTAAGTCTGTGGTCAGGTATAGCCGGATTCCAGAGTTGTCCACGAAGTCTGTTAAATATTCTTCTTTTCTTCTTTCCACTCTGTAAAGTGTCAGTCTGTGTGCTCTGTAAGGAAGAGTGGTGTGTTGTTGAGATCAGGCATGCTCCAGTCTACCCAGCTGTAAATGGGTAACTCACCCTAGTCCTGAGTTAGGGAAGGCAAAGGCTCCAGGGGAAGCAGGCCCTAAACTTGGTCACTCCAACCGACGCAGGATGGTGTATGTATGAAGTAGAAGTGTAGAGCGTGATTACCGCGAATGGTGTACTGTTCGTGTGCTGATCAATATAACCACTCATACACTTGTGTCTACAAGGCACCAATGCAGACTGCTGGAATCTTTGTTTACTCAATTTATTCAGACGTACACACTGGGACATACGAGTACATCATGGTATGTTGACATATCAATTTGTAGGTATACATAGCAGATCTGAAGTCATGACACATTCAGAAATAATGGGCAGTACATCAAAGGTTCAATTGTCATGATACATTATGGCCGCATTCCCCTATCTGACTAAACGCGTCAGTGAAGGCAGATCGGTAAATAACTAAAGTTACTTGACGTCCATAGTTTGTAGCATATATTATGAAACCACGAAAGAGGGGGTTTCTAGCAAGATTGAGATCTCCCTGTCACTGTCCGATAATAGGATAAATAATCTGTTCTCTTGGCAGTGATCAAAACATATGATGACCGAAATCTAACATGGCCGCCTCCCTGAGTTGTCGTTCACTCATTCATAGGAAGGAGAATATAAGCCAGAGTTAATTTATAATGGGTATATAAATGATTTCATAAATGTTCCCATACAGCTCTACGATGATCAGGTTAATTCACGTAGCCATAACCGCTGTAGGAAAGTCTGTCATCTTTGTCGATACAAAACACGACCCTAGCGATACGAAGCACAATGTTCCATCTAGGTCGAATCGACATGAGATCATCAAAATAGGGTCTGGCAGTACATGGAGTCCGAATTATACATTGTACCGTACCTTAGGAGAGTCTCTAACATAAACTATAGTAGAGATACCATCTCCTTTAGAAGAAAACCACTTCCTGAATTATATTTCCTTAACAATCTACCAGCCCTTTGAAAAGTGCGTACCAGCCATTATCACAGTACATCGGAACTCTTCACGACTTGTCAAGACAACTCATACTTCCGCTAGACCGGAATAATAAGAATCTAGTCCCGCCTACCCATCCAAAATATACAATATAGGACTGATTCTACTTGTACTAATAATATGTAATACATATGAATTCAGGCCATAAACATAATAAGCAAATTAATATATTTTCTGGCCCTAAAAAATAAGTACAAACGTAAGAGCAATCCATGCGCCGGATCAATATCAAGAACGATTATTCCTATAATCAAAAGTGTGAATCAAACATGGATTCTCTCGCTTTTACCATAGACAGCATTCTCATACACAAATGAATGAATGTCTATATTTTTCCCATATTAAATAGCCATATCGATTTTTGCAACATGTGCGTCAAAATATGCACGCAACAGATTACCACACCCCTCGGGAAAAAAAAAATGGTACATTTTTTTTTTGAAACACATCTAGGAGCAACATACAATAGGCTCACAACGCACCAATAACAATGCGCAGATGATAAGCATAAGTTTTATGACCTTAGAGAAGGTACTTCTCTAAGTATTAATATTTCCAGAGAGGTGTCACCAACGCATACTACAATATTAGCAATGACCCAATTTCCACATTAGTTTATACATAAATTTCATCTAAGATATCTTAACATCATGATCATCAAAGACGAAAAACATTGAAAGATCAGCGGTGAATAAATATCAATGAACCGCTAAGTAGTGTTACAATCAATATATGATATATTACATATGTGTACACATTTCAACATAGAAACAACTGTATCAAAGTTGTATAACAGTTATGAATCATGTGGGCATCTAGACAAAATATCTGCCATCACATTTCCTGACCCACGGATAGCTCGCACCGAAAAATGAAATGGCTGTAGAGCAATCGCGTATCGCGTTGATCTCGCGCTCTTCAGATTTTTACTCTGAATAGCCGTAAGAGCTTTCTGGTCAGTTTCCACAATGAAATGCGCGCCCAGAAGAAATCTTTGCAGTTTAAGGATTGACCAAACCATAGCCAATAATTCACGGTCTAGGACCGAGTAATTCTTCTCGCGGCATTTAATTTCCGAGAAATATACATCACAGGATGCAGAGTTCCAGAGTACTCTTGCATTAGTGCAGCTCCAATCCCGGTGGATGAAGCGTCACTACGAAGAATAAATGTCTTATCCTTAGAAGGCAATACTAGGATAGGTGAAGTAGAAAACATAGTTTTAACCTTATCCAAAGAGGATTGACATTCTTGAGTCCAATGGACTACATTAGGAGACCCTTTCTTTAGCAAGGAAGAAAGAGGTGACATAATGGAGGACAGATTCGGGATGAATCGTCCATAAAATTGTATTAGACCTAAGAGACTTCGTACTTGCTTTTTAGTCTTAGGAATAGAAATGTTAAGTATCTTACTTGTATTATGGTCTTCTGTTTTTAGGAACCCATGACCAACACGGTGTCCTAAGAAAGATATTTCGCTAAAACCAATACATGCTTTCGATGGTTTCGCTGTCAGGTTATGCTCGCGTAAGATAGACAATAGTTCATTTATACCATTATAGTGATCGTTCCAAGTATCACTGAAAAGACAGATGTCATCAAGATACGCAATGACATCTGAGCGATGAGATAGGATTCGACGCATCATGCGTACAAATGTTGCAGGGGCGTTCATAAGACCGAAAGGCATGAAATTCCATTGGAATAGACCCTAGGCGTCGAAAAAGCAGTAAACGGTTTGGCGTGTTCGGATAGTGGAACTTGCCAATATCCCTTAGACAAATCGAGTTTAGTAAAGAAGTGAGAATTCGATAGTCTCGTAAGTAGCTCTTCTAGTAAAGGCATAGGTTCAGCATCGAATTTAGTTACTTGATTCAATTTGCGATAATCCACGCAAAGACGTATGTTATTGTCTTTTTTTCGTACTATAACCATCGGCGAAGAATATGCTGATGTGGATGGTTCAATAATTTTTAACTCTATCATCTCATCTAACTCTTTCTCTACCTGTGCTTGAAAATTTATCCGGATCGGATACGGTCTGACTCTTATAGGACTATGGTCAGTAAGAATAATGTCATGTTGAATGACATCAGTTTGACCAGGAATGTCAGTAAGGACATCCTGAAATTGTTCTAACATAGTAGAAACTTGTTTCTGCTCTCCTGGAGATAATTCTGGAGAAATTGCAACATCTTTCCATGATTCATTAGAGTGAAGAGGAATCATTGGAAAAGGTAAATTTACATCCGAGAAACTCGTTTCCTCATCCTGTATTACTGACAGAGATGAGTACTGTCCATGTTGGACTGGAAAATCGTCCGTTGCCTGGAAAACAGGTTGTAAATAATCAGGACGTTCATGGAATTCCGTGAGCATGTTGATGTGGAAGGTTTTACGCTTCCCGTCAATATCGACGATATAGTCAACATCGGAAACTTTTGATATTATATCGTACGGACCTTTCCAAGAAATGAGAAGTCTATTTTCCCTACAAGGTAGCAAGACAAATGCTTTGTCACCTGGACAAAGTTGACGCAAACATCTCTTTTTATTGGCAAATTCCCTTGCCTTCTGTTTCGCAAATTCAGAAGAAGCAGTTGCCAATTTGCATGCTTCAATAATCTTGTGTCTAAGTGCGATGACATATTCATAAGAGGATTTTGTGTCATCGACAATATTATCAGCAGTTATAAGATCATGAAGTAAGGACATGGGACCTCGCGGTTTCGCGCCAAAGACAAGTTCAAAGGGAGAAAATCCTGTATGTTCGTTGGCGACCTCTCTATATATGCAAAGAGAGCCGCGGGTAAAACCCTATCCCAATCCTGAGGATGATCTTCTGTTATCTTACCTAGTAGGTTTTTCAGAGTTCTATTCAAACGTTCCACCATCCCATTGGACATAGGATGATAAATACTACTCAGCGATCTCTCTATCTTCAGAGTCGACATTACTTGAGACATGGTATCCGATATGAGTTGGGTACCATGGTCGGATAATATTTCTGCTGGAAACCCCAGACGAGAAAATATTAACCAAAGAGCATCTGCGACATCAGCAGTAGTTATGCTCTTTAGAGGAACAGCCTCCGGCCAACGTGTGCACATATCAACACACGTCAAAATAAATTGGTGTCCTCTAGCAGACTTTATCTTAAATGGACCAATGATGTCTATCGCCATTTTTTGAAATGGCCGAATGGGAATGTCTGCAGCCTGAATAGGTGCATCATGGCGTGGACCTCTGGATTTAATCTCTTGACATACTTTACAAGATCGACAATAGATTCGTATGTCCTTATTCACAGCAGGCCAAAAGAAAGATTGAAGAACTCTAGCTTTAGTACGGGAAAAACCCATATGTCCAGCACACTGCGAATCATGAGCGTGCTGTAAGATTTTAACTCTCATATTTTTAGGCACAAGGATTTGAGAATGAATGGACTTAGCGGAGTCTTGTACCATACGTACAAGTACGCCATTCTTCATCGTAATCCAAGATTTACGATTAGTATCCTTATTCGGATCACCTTTTGTTGCCAGAGTAAAGAATTTCTTTAGAGTAGGATCATCTTCCTGCTGTTTGATAAAGGAATCGTGGGAAATCTCCAAGGGATCATCTTGGATCTGCGCATCATTATCTTCAGAATGTGAAGATTGTGGCATATTAAGAGCTTGAGCCCTTGTGATTACTGCATTAGCAGATTGCATATTAACATTTTCCCAATTAGAAATTTGCTGTGGAGTGCATTCTTTCACTCCATGAATGCGACCGATGATAAGATCAGCGATCGGATTCGGCAAGAGACATGCTTGCACCTCTCCTGTAAAGAAAGGCGTAGCAATATTGATAATGGCAGTGGAGTACTTCTCCAATGTGCCACCAAATGTTACACATTTGACTATATTGCCTGTAGCTCGAGAAGGATTTACGAGTGATTGCCTCACTCCAATGGTAGTGCACCCCGAATCGAAAAGAATTGATACCGGAGTACCATCTATTAGGCCCCTATTAAAGACAAGAGCACCCCTTCCATTATGCGCAATTGACGCATGGAGAGCGGGAAGCGGGTGACCGCAGCTTAAAGTAGACACTGTGGTTGGATCGAATAATGTTTTGCATTGCGAACACTCAGATGCTCTAGCAAAATCGAAAGCGGAATTTGCTACACTGTTGGAGTCTTTTTTATCATTATTCTGATTATCGGTGTCGTGGAACTCCTGTTGTGCAGAGTTAGCCTGGTAATAAGATTTACCATGTCTTTTGTGTTGTGATCTACCTCGGTTATAATTGTCTCTATAATTATTATTGCCTCTGTTATAACCCCTATTTGGGTTTGAATCATAATATTCATGATCATAATCATCATGCTCGTTATATTGAGTATCCCTGTAATATTGTTTCTTTTGTCTCCATGAAGCACTTGGGTAGTTCCTATAGCTACTCCCTTTCCGAGAATTTCTAACATTATGGGTACCCCTCGCGTGTCGAGGACTATCAGCCCGATTCCAGTTCTTCGAAGAAGAACCCTGATTTGAGTGGTTATCTTGGTTTTGATACTTATTCCAATTAACCTTTTTATCAAATTTATTTTTTAGCTCCTTGGAATTTGTGTGAGTAATTCTGATTATATTCTGTTGCCGAAGCAACTGGCATACTCTCTTTAATGTTAGAGTTACTAAGAATCATGTCAGGGTGTGCCGTGGCATACTGGTCACAATATTCTTCATTTGCTTTATTGTACCAGGTTTACGCTCATGTAAGAACTCTAGGAATGATTTATTTACAGAAGACATGACCTTGTCTCTTAGCAATAAATCCGTAAGACCATCAAATGTTTTCTCTGTTTTGGATAATTAAATCCATCGTGAAAGTGTAATTCGTGCTTTTGAGATGAAATCTGAGAATTCTACACCTACCTCAGGTCTCATTGTTTTAAACAAAAGACGGTAACCTTCCTCAGACAGCTGATATCTCTTTATCAAAGCTGCCCTAACAGCCTCATAATTATCTTTGTCGGCCTCTTCAACAAAATATAACTTACTTAGGGACTCCCCTTTTAGATTTTCAGACAACTGATTCACATACTGTGATTTGTCAACATTATGAGATCGACAAGCCCGTTCAAATCTAGAAAGCCAAAATGTTATGTCATCACTGGTAGGGTTAAACGCTGGTACCTTGACCTTGTACACAAAGGGTTTACCATTACTATCAGATGCCTGATTAACATTACTCATACATGTCAATTTTAATTTCTCTAATTCAAACTCATGTTCTCTTATTGCTTTTCTCTCTTCAGCTTCTCTATCTAATCTTTTCTGTTCTGCAGCAGCAGCAGCTTCTAATTTTTTTCTGTTCTGCAGCAGCAGCAACTTCTAATTTTTTCTGTTCTGCAGCAGCAGCAACTTCTAATTTTTTCTGTTCTGCAGCAGCAGCAACTTCTAATTTTTTCTGCTCTGCATCAGCTTCTAATTTCTTCTGTTCTGCCTCAAATCTCCTTTCCTCCACTTGCATCTGCAATTTCTTAAGTTCAGCAGCAGTATCAGCTTCTTTTTCTAATCTTTTTTCCTCAGCTAGAGCTTTCCTTTCTTCTGCAGCAGCTTTTTTTTCTTCTATTTGAAGTTTTCTCTCCTCAGCCGCAGCTTTTTTTTCCTCAGCAGCAGCTTTTCTTTCTTCAACAGCAGCAGCAATTTTTTTCTCTTCTGCAGCTAATGCTTTGTCATATTAAGCAACAGCCCATTGTTCTAAGTCTTTTCCAGTCTTATCAAGAGATTTTCCTTGTGCAATGAAATAATCTAATGTAGACATATTGTCTTCTTAAATCAGAAACCTGAAAAAGTAAATAAATTACCCTCTTTCACGTTAATGAGAGACAAGTCTATACCATAGACTTAGTCTTAGTCCAAACTTGTATGGTTTATAATAACCAATGATAACTTGAGTACCTATGGACACAATAACTGTATCTCAAATACTGTGGGAGACAAGCCTTACAAAGGTCTTGTATACCTCAATGTAATCAAAGATCACTTGAGTACCTGTGGAAAAAATATTTCCCTTTACCAATCACTTTGGGAGACAAGCCTTACAAAGGTCTTGTACCTTTTGTTTTATAACAATAACAATCATAAAGTACTGATCTGTACTATACTATCAGTGTATACCACTATACGTCATATGTCAACTAAAGACATTACAAAGGACAAACAAGAAAAGACAATATGAACACATTTGCAGAGATCAAATTAAATTAAATAGGAGAAATGAAAAAAATGATCACAGAAACCGTGATGATAACTGCAATAATAAAATGACAAGACAAATAACGCCACAGTGTATAAACATAAGGGTGTAAAAAACTGAAATGAAAGGAAAGATGAGACCTACAATTATACAAACAAATCAAAAAACAAAAATAAAGAACAGAAAAAATGTTACAAATACAAATATGAAACAGTCGTCACAACTAACCAAATATTTGCAAACTATGTTGAATGCAAATTTCAATTAAGAAATTGCTCCCTATCGAACGCCAGAACAAGACCAATATCATTCGGTATTTCCTGTTCTAGTCACCTCCCATCCTATCGGTAATACAGGTCAAGCTGACATCGACTGTATAGCTGTCCTACTGGTGTTGATGTGTTCAAACAAATGTTCTATCAGCTGTAAACTGTGATTCTCCACACAAAACTGCGTAAGCTGGACCCAGGATTCTGGCTCGCCACTGTAAAGTTTCTCTTCTTCTTTCCACTCTGTAAAGTGTCAGTCTGTGTGCTCTGTAAGGAAGAGTGGTGTGTTGTTGAGATCAGGCATGCTCCAGTCTACCCAGCTGTAAATGGGTAACTCACCCTAGTCCTGAGTTAGGGAAGGCAAAGGCTCCAGGGGAAGCAGGCCCTAAACTTGGTCACTCCAACCGACGCAGGATGGTGTATGTATGAAGTAGAAGTGTAGAGCGTGATTACCGCGAATGGTGTACTGTTCGTGTGCTGACCAATATAACCACTCATACACTTGTGTCTACAAGGCACCAATGCAGACTGCTGGAATCTTTGTTTACTCAATTTATTCAGACGTACACACTGGGACATACGAGTACATCATGGTATGTTGACATATCAATTTGTAGGTATACATAGCAGATCTGAAGTCATGACACATTCAGAAATAATGGGCAGTACATCAAAGGTTCAATTGTCATGATACATTATGGCCGCATTCCCCTATCTGACTAAACGCGCCAGTGAAGGCAGATCGGTAAATAACTAAAGTTACTTGACGTCCATAGTTTGTAGCATATATTATGAAACCACGAAAGAGGGGGTTTCTAGCAAGATTGAGATCTCCCTGTCACTGTCCGATAATAGGATAAATAATCTGTTCTCTTGGCAGTGATCAAAACATATGATGACCGAAATCTAACATGGCCGCCTCCCTGAGTTGTCGTTCACTCATTCATAGGAAGGAGAATATAAGCCAGAGTTAATTTATAATGGGTATATAAATGATTTCATAAATGTTCCCATACAGCTCTACGATGATCAGGTTAATTCACGTAGCCATAACCGCTGTAGGAAAGTCTGTCATCTTTGTCGATACAAAACACGACCCTAGCGATACGAAGCACAATGTTCCATCTAGGTCGAATCGACATGAGATCATCAAAATAGGGTCTGGCAGTACATGGAGTCCGAATTATACATTGTACCGTACCTTAGGAGAGTCTCTAACATAAACTATAGTAGAGATACCATCTCCTTTAGAAGAAAACCACTTCCTGAATTATATTTCCTTAACAATCTACCAGCCCTTTGAAAAGTGCGTACCAGCCATTATCACAGTACATCGGAACTCTTCACGACTTGTCAAGACAACTCATACTTCCGCTAGACCGGAATAATAAGAATCTAGTCCCGCCTACCCATCCAAAATATACAATATAGGACTGATTCTACTTGTACTAATAATATGTAATACATATGAATTCAGGCCATAAACATAATAAGCAAATTAATATATTTTCTGGCCCTAAAAAATAAGTACAAACGTAAGAGCAATCCATGCGCCGGATCAATATCAAGAACGATTACTCCTATAATCAAAAGTGTGAATCAAACATGGATTCTCTCGCTTTTACCATAGACAGCATTCTCATACACAAATGAATGAATGTCTATATTTTTCCCATATTAAATAGCCATATCGATTTTTGCAACATGTGCGTCAAAATATGCACGCAACACCAGCATCACCAATATCACTATTATTTGCATTTTTTTCTTTATATTGAGTAGGGGTTCTCATCCTGGGGTACGGGAAGCTTCTCAAGGGGTTACGGGGAACGTTTAGTAAATAACTAGGCGTATATTATCCTTTTCAAATCTTCCAAAACTAGTAGGGTTAGCACTTAAACAAACAAAGTGAACAAGTCAACTAAAGGAAATTATCACAAAAATAATCATCTTCAACCAAAATGTTAAGACATTCCTATTGAATGGCTCTGAAACATGGAGAACAACACACACAACAACCAAGAAGGGTTATTAAAAGTCAAAAAGGGGAATGGAAACGGGTTGAATCCCCTACCGTAGAACATAGACTCACTTCTGCAGCTGCCCTCTTGCAGGAAGCCTGAGCCTAGTCATTCATGTACTTTTGCAACAGTGGTTTCTGTAGCCCAGACGATACGTCATGGCCTCATAAACCTAGTCTCTGCAGACTCGAGTGGAACAGTCCCAAGAAAGATGGTTTGGCCATGTCTGCATAATGGGAAAAGATCGGCTACCACGGCAAGTATGAGAAACCAAGAGCCATGGATCCAGACCTCCAGGACGGCCTAGACTTCGCTAGGAGGACAACATTAGACAATCTCTGATGGACCGGTGACTACACCGGAACTAGTTCAGGAAGAAGACAGCCGATAGGATAGTATGGCGTTCTCTCAGACAAATCTCTACCTCCTAGAGTAGAATATGAACGACTAAGTAAGGTTTTTGTAGCAATTTGGTTACGTGATGAGAATACCAGTCCCAGACACAAACTCACAATAGTTGCCACTTACGACATGCCTGAGAGGGCAGTTGTTCTATTTTTTTCTTTGTGTCATCAAAGACCCCAGGGAGCCACTCGGGGGCAGGGTTATTACGATACTTTGGGGCCCCTCTACAATCTTCTAATAGTTAAACTAGAAAACAGTTAATGGATTTCAGATAAATGTCATTATTCATATATAATAATATGTTTAAAAAAAAACAAGGGTTCGTTACAGCCCCTATACTTTGTTACAGATAGTTGGGCCCCTGCCAAGAAAATATAATTAAGAAGGAAAAAACATCTGATACATCTTGAAAAACGTCTGATCTACCTTATGGGGTGCCTTAAGCCCGACCGTCTTAACACCCAGCATTATTTTGTCTGAAGCGATCTTCCCCGCGTATGTTGTATTTCTCAGTTTCTATCACCATTTTGTTTTCTTCGCTATGCGCCTCTATTCTCTCTAGCCGTTTCTCATCCTCTTTTTAAAAAAAATAATAATCCATATTCAGTTCTGTTACAGGAATAACGTACCTTATGGTACTTTTAACGTTCTACTGCAAAACTACACCTCAAACTCTGAAGCTATTCATTTTTATAGGGCATCTTACCAGATCTAAGGCCAGGGTTGTCGTAGTGTGTCTCCAGACGGAAGAAGACCGGGTCCTCCGATGTGCCAAGAGAGTGACCTACGTGTGCAGGATAGTCGAAGGCCTAGAATGAGGATATCATGGTTAGGCATCGGTCATCTATCTATCTA
The DNA here is from genome assembly GCA_024509875.1 of Oreohelix idahoensis. Lineage (NCBI taxonomy): Eukaryota > Metazoa > Mollusca > Gastropoda > Stylommatophora > Oreohelicidae > Oreohelix > Oreohelix idahoensis. The sequence goes on along the minus strand of JAMPIV010015113.1, from coordinate 69,397 downwards.
TCTATCTATCTATCTATCTATCTATCTATCTATCTATCTATCTATCTATCTATCTATCTATCTATCTATCTATCTATCTATCTATCTATCTATCTATCTATCTATCTATTTAATCTATCTAATCTATCAATCTATCAATCTATCAATCGATCAATCAATCGATCGATCAATCGATCAATCAATCAATCAATCAATCAATCAATCAATCTATCTATCTATCTATCTATCTATCTATCTATCTATCTATCTATCTATCTATCTATCTATCTATCTATCTATCTATCTATCTATCTATCTATCTATCTATCTATCTTATCTATTTATTTTATCTATCTAATCTTTCAATCTATCTATATATCAATTTATCAGTCTATCTATCTATCTATCTATCTATCTATCTATCTATCTATCTATCTATCTATCTATCTATCTATCTATCTATCTATCTATCTATCTATCTATCTATCTATCTATCTATCTATCTATCTATATATCTATCTATTTATCTATCTATTTTTCTATTTATCTATCTATCTATCTATCTATCTATCTATCTATCTATCTATCTATCTATCTATCTATCTATCTATCTATCTATCTATCTATCTATCTATCTATCTATCTATCTATCTATCTATCTATCTATCTAATCTTTCAATCTATCAATCGATCGATCAATCGATCGATCAATCAATCGATCAATCGATCGATCAGTCGATCAATCTATCTATCTATCTATATATCGGAGCCATTCGCTCTATAGGCTACAGAGTGCGGACGTGTTTTCATAGAGCTCTACTTTCGAATTTGTAAAGGTGTATTTCTGCTATAATTCATGATGGATTTTAATATCATTGTGTTCGGTATTATTGTGGCTTTGTCGTGAAATCATTTTCGTGGTGTCAATGTGAACAGAAATGTTAGATTTTGTTCTAAAAGGATCTACTATTGTAATACACTGTGCTGTTTTGCATATAAACTTGTAGTATTGTTAAATGGGTAGCCGACAACCCACGAATTGAGCGCCCAACAATGACCAAGCCACCCAGGTGTTTAATTATAGGTCCTCAGCGCGGGGCCTTTTTGGAAAATCCACTATAAAATGAAACCCTGCGACCCAAATCGTCACGCCAGAGCGATGATTATCAGCCATGAACAAAGCTAATTGCCTTCCTTCTTTGCGATACCAGCAATAACATTCACAATGCCCAACGTAAACTCGGTCACCACCACTCGACCGAGCAGAAAGAAACAAAAGGACTACATCTTAAATGCGCCTAAGGCGGTGAAAAAGAAGACCAGGGTTCTCAGTGCAGACACGCCCTCAGCACCGTTAGTAACGCTACAATACAAAAACCAGAACCAGTGTGTCATATTAACATTCCAAACATTGTTCGAGTACGAAGCATTGCGTGGCTTGTCCAAGGCCTACTATAAATCTATCGCTTCAATTGAATCTCGCACTGACGCTAATGGTGCTCATGTCGAAGATGTTATTTCTACTGGACACGTTTTTCTCCATTTCTATAATACATCCAACAAGGTCATGGTACAAGGCTCAGAGACTGCAGTTAAAGAGTGGATCCAGAATGATTTGAATCATTTATGGAAAACAGCAACGACTGCTGGAGTCAGTCGAATGGCTATAACGTCAACAGCTGTTCTCAACAATGCACCAACCACTTCCGATACCCAGAAATTAGCCCTCACACACTGTTCCTTTCCCGTTGTCTCTGATACATTCGTTCAGGAGCATGACAAACAGATACAGGTAGTACAAGACACGCCTTCCTCTACATCAAGATCTATCATTACAGAGACGCCTTCCGTTACATCAAGATCTACCATTACAGAGCCAGAGAATAATTCATTAATAGGATTGCTTGATAGTAGTCTAGAAAGGACACCACGCGAGCAAACTATACAATCACCACATGATGATGTGTATACAAAAATAACATCTGAGATGGAACTACTGAAAGCTGAATTGAGCAGTCTTAAAAAATCTTATGAACAGCTTCAGGCTGATCATCTGTCTCTAAAAAGTCGCTACGAACACAGCAAAACACACATTCAGCAGCAGACTAAACAACAGCACACAAAAGAATTGGGTCACAAACAAACACGTGCGGAGAGCCTCCGACCTCAACAACAAATACCTCATTCAGAACTACGCCTTAATGAACGTAATTCCCTGGACACTCCGGAAAATCCTGCAGCCAGTGTCTGCAGAATTCCGGTCAAAATTTCAAATCGCCATCCGCCACTTCGACCGGCAGCTACCAGCACACACCACAGAACTTCTAGCAGCCACAGCACAACTGGAACAAGGGAAGATACAGCTGTAAACACTGGCACCCACACGAACAGAAGAAAACATCTCATCTTTGGGGACCAAACCATGAAGGAGCTTCAACAATCAAAACTAGTAACTGGTGATACTGATTCGGTGTCTGTTCGCTTCAAGAACTGGGCATCAACTTACGACTTACTGACCCTCCTTAAACGGTATTCGCCTGATCTCTCTGTAATTAGAGTAACTGTGCACATAGGTCTGTCAGACTCAATAAAAGATATTGAACTCTCACAGACAGACCTAAACGAGATCACATTCATATTTAGGTCCCTATTCCATAATGCCAAAATTTATTTTTTCCACTATTATCCCGCCAGTCCGTGCCTATTACCGCTAATGTGTTGAAACTAACAATGCTATACTTAAAAAACACTGCCTCGAGAATGAACATATTTTCATAGATCACAGCTCGGTCTTCCTTGCCACTTCAGGAGCCCCTAGAAAGCATCTTTACAGTGGCGAAATTACATTGTCCAGACAAGGGACCAGTATGTTGGCGACAAATATAAAGTATCCAGAAAGCACACTCAGAGGCACTACTCACACATCGGCATCCATATATCCATCCAAACGCCATGTGAATATAAATAGCTACTCATCTAATGCCAATTATGACCTTCATTTTCCATCACTACCCCCAACTTTAAACACCAGCCGCGCAAAATCATCAGACAATCAGGATCATCACGTTATACCTCTTGTTAGCACCACGGATGTGCAGGAAACCAACAATGTCTGCCTTCAACAACCTTCTGCCACAGACGACCCTCCTCGACAACACCAACTTGACCCACTTCATTCCCAGAGGTCTGTAAGCGATCCAATTCAATCTGCTCAGCCTTCATCAACAGAAGTGTCACCATGTCCGCTGTCGTCCCAGACACCAATGAGAGTTCCCCGCTCATCGCTGTCGTCACAGGTTCACCCACATCAACCCACATACCCAGCATTTCATCATTTCCTACATCAACAAAGACTCTTGGACTATGCACCTTACACTTGGAGGTCGTACTTGCCGGAATACCCCACTCATTCAACAACTGTACCTCAATATCCCGCTTTCTACCAAATGCATCATCTATCACGGCCAAATCCACCGCACTTCTATTTTCAACAACCCTCTACTCCATATTAACAACGACTGTTGGCCTCACTAGTTGTCTCTGTAACACCAGCAACTGTCGATTGTTGTTTTATATATATATATATATATATATATATATATATATATATATATATATATATATATATATATATATATATATATATATATATATATATATATATATATATATATATATATATATATATATATATATGTATATACTTTTATTATATTATTATTATAATTTTTTTTTCTTCTCCACACTGTTTGACTGTCTGATATGAGCGCTTGATCTGTTACATTTTTCACCTATTTTTGACGTAATTCATTTGGCTGAATTGTTTGTAATTAGTTTTCAATGTGCCCCACTTATTAATACCACCATTAATTCCCCTTCATTGGTAAAATTTGTTAAATTTAGTATTTGAGCGCGAGCTTTTTTTTACATAACATAAATGCCAGGTACTTATGAACAGTTACTAACCATGAATGGTTTACGACTTGGCCATCTGAACGTAAACCATCTTCTAGGTAAACTTCCAGAACTCACACAAGTTCTGAATCAAAATTTCCATGTTTTTGGGCTTTCAGAAAGTCGTCTGAATGAGAAAATAACAGATGGTGACATTGCACGTACTGGTTTTAACACTATTCGGCGAGATTCTAGTAGACAATTAGAGACAGGTTTAGCAGTCTATATTTCCACTTCTCTCAGTTATCGCCGCAGAAACGATCTAGAGACCATAGATATAGAATGCATATGGTTAGAGGTAAAGCCACATAAGCAAAGACCCATTTTAATAGGATATCTTTATCGTAACCCCAGTGTAGGAACAACATGGTTTGAAGATTTTACCAACATGATGGATAAAGTTATTACTACAGTTAACGAAATTATTCTTCTTGGTGATTTCAATATTGCATAAGCCGAATCAAACATGGACCAACATCATAGCATCGTACAACATGAAACAAATAGTCAACAAACCTACCAGAGTAACAAAAACATCATCCACACTGATCGATCACATATATGTAACCTGTCCAGAAAACGTTATAGAATGTTCCATCCCTACTATTGCTATGAGTGACCACTATCCCATATGTTGCACTTGGGCAAAAAATGGGTACAAATCTCCAAAAAATAAACACATCAGTATCGAATATAGAAGTCTAAAAAATTTCAACCAAGAATTATTTTTAAATGATTTGCGAAATGCGCCTTTCGCCGATGTTTACCAACTTCCTGATCCTGATGACGCCATTGCATATTGGACACGGACATTTTATAGTATTTTTAATAAGCATGCGCCTACTAAAGAAATTCGCGTAAAAAGACAAATAAAATCTCCATTTATCACACAAGAAGTACTTGCCACTATGAGGCAGAGGGATCGAGCGCACAAAAATAAGGACATCATTACATATCGGGCGGCAAGGAACAAAGTACAATATTTAATTCGCAGAGAAAAGAAAAACTACTTTAGTCATTTAGTTCAAAGCAAAAGCAACAGTAGAAATATATGGAAGGCAATCAATACCTTAGTGAACAAAAGAAATTCGCCAGACTCACAAAAACCCAATACTTCATTTACTTGTACAGATTTCAGCAATCATTTTCAGGCAGACATCCACAATATAAAATCCGCCATACCTTCTTCCCCTTGTGACTTCAGCGAATTATCTACGCTCTGCGAGAACAAGTGTACTAACACCATTCCATGCGACATTCCTTTTATAACAGTTAACGAAGTTTATAACTATCTTATTGATCTTAAAGATAATAACTCATCGGGACTTGATGGAATCAGTAATCGAATACTGCGTTATGCTGCACCAGCTATTACTGATACACTAACATACATATATAATCAATGTCTCGCAAGGAGTTACTTTCCATCTGCCTTTAAAATCGCTAAAGTATACCCTCTTGTTAAACCTGGTTCATCAGATAATAGCAACCTTGGTAACTATAGGCCCATTTCGCTTATATCATCGCTGTCCAAACCACTGGAAAAACACATACACAAAACAGCAATGGAACACCTAGCTAATAATGACCTGCTTGTTGATAGTCAGTCGGGGTTTAGACCAAAGCATTCATGCGACACAGCCTTAACAAAAATGATAGAGAACTGGCATCTAAACATCAATAACGATAACTTATGTGGAGCAATCTTTGTAGACTTTAAAAAAGCATTCGATATGATAGATCACTCTATTTTAATCAGAAAATTAGAAACAATGAAAGTAAATCTTAAGCTGGTGAAGTTAATTAAATCATTCCTGACAGACAGACAACAAGTGGTGTCTTACAATAATTCTTTGTCCAACCCAACTGTTGTCGATATCGGTGTTCCTCAGGGTTCTATCCTCGGCCCTCTTCTCTTTGCCGTATACATTAATGATCTTCCTCTGTACATCAAACACTCATCCTGTGACCTGTTTGCCGATGACTGTACTGTTTACACTAGTGACAAAAGTTGCGCCACACTAGAACTATCTTTACAAACTGATACACATAATATTATTAAGTGGAGCAACGAGAATCGAATGCAAATAAATATTAGTAAAACGAAATGTATGTTAATATCAACCAGACAAAAACTACAAAACTCGCAGAAAACAACACTTCAGCTCTACATTGGAACATCACTAATTGAAAACGTAAATGAACATAAAACTCTAGGTCTAACTGTTGACCAGCACCTAAGTTGGAACTCACATGTAAGTGCACTCACAAAGCTAACGGCACAAAAAGTTTACCAATTAGCCAAAATCAAACACTTCCTGGATGAGGGGGCAAGGAAAATGTTCTACACATCTCACATACAAACATACCTAGACTATTGTTCCACAATCTGGGATGGTTGTTCCATATCCAACACAAAAAGGCTTCATTCACTTCAAAAACGTGCAGTGCGCCTAGTTGCTGATAAACACCAAACACATTGTACAGATTTATATAACTATCTTAAAATATTACCCCTTAGAAAGCGCTTCCTATTTAACAAAGCTAAATTCGCTCACAAAATCTTGTCACAGAATGCTCCAACGTATCTGTGGCCTCTTTTAAAATTCAATGAAAAACGTAGTAACCGCTTAAACCAGTTACAGGTACCCAAGCCCAGGCTAGATTTGTTCAAGAAGAGCTTGGCTTACTCAGCTGCTCATCTTTGGAACAATCTTCCACATGATCTTAAAAACATGCACAGTCCCTACTCATATAATCGTAGACTGTTCAAATACATTATGAGTGCCAATTATATGCCGCCCTAAGGGATTATATTTCGAATTATTATCTAATATACTGTATGGAGGGTCTAATGATCTAGTTTTTTCATTTTAATATATCTTACTTCTTAATTGTTATCAAATACTGTAAATGTATGCTTTTATACTACTTATAATGTTGCATCGCCATTAAACTAACACCTTAAGTATGGAGAATGTCTGAATAACTAGCAATAAAAGATGAATAAGAGGAAGGGCAAAATGTAAGACGGGCCTATATGCACGATTCTTATCTATCAGTCAATACCCTTTACCTCCCTAAGGAGCATAGGTCATAACGCTGGATCTCGTATAGTGGAGGCGTAAACAATTCACTCCCTGTGGCAGTATCTGTTTGGGACTCAAAGCTGCTCACCTGTGGGAACATTTTCCGCATGTGCTGACAACACACTAAGTCCCAGGTCATTCAGCAGCGGATTCCCAAAATGTCACGAGTTTTTATTATATACCACCATAAACTATCTATCTATCTATCTATCTATCTATCTATCTATCTATCTATCTATCTATCTATCTATCTATCTATCTATCTATCTATCTATCTATCTATCTATCTATCTATTTATCTATCTATCTATCTATCTATCTATCTATCTATCTATCTATCTATCTATCTATCTATCTAATCTATGTATTAATGTTTTTTTTTTTATATTTATTTTTTTTTTACATCCATTATTATTATTATTATTCTTTTCTAATGTTAAAAACGTACTTTAATTATGATGATTATTGCAAATGTAATATTACTTTTATAATGATAAATGCCTTAATTATGCTTAAAGGAAATGTGAGGATGAAAGGATATAGTATATATGATGAGAGAGAGAGGAAGGGCAGAATGTCAGACGGGCCTGCGTGCCCAATTCTTAACCCTTTGAAAATAAAGTTCGTTCGTTCGTTCGTTCGTTCGTTCCGTGTCAGGCCCCAGATTTAACGAGGTAACAAATAGTCTCAAAAAATCGCGAGACGGTGAAGCGTAAAGGCTACTGTTGGTTTAGATAAAGTTCCTAATGAATGGCACAGGCACTTGGCTAGGCGTGAGGTATGGTGTGGTTCCTAAAATTTGGCACAGCTGGTGGAGATAACTTTCTTTTCCCGTACTGTCACAAGTTAAAAACACTGAGGTAAGTTCTTCTCGGGGGTGGGTAAAATCCACTGAATATACTTGACAGACAGTGTTCAGGTAGATCTATGTTCTTCCTCACAAATAGGGCAGTTAATAAAATATGTTCTGCTTCCAGTTTACTTTAAGGACTATATGAACTAGTGTTTTAAGTGTTTCTTGGGTGGCTTTATTCTCAGTTAAATTCAGAGGAGCGGGGCCCATTACAGGTCGCCACAAGTTTAGCTTAAATAAAGTTCATATGTTACTGGAGTTATCGAATTGAGTTGGCAGAACTCTGTATATAATTAATAATTGCTGGGATGCAGGTTGAATGATCGTTCTGAATGAAAGATAATCAAAACAAGAAATGCATTACAAATCATATTATAATCTGACACGCGATAAATTACAGTTAGCCTATTTACTTTATTAGCGTCGTCAATTTAACAAATCAGGAAAACTCCCCGTGAGTTAAAAATAATTAAAAGCACATCTATCTATACAGAACTAAACTGTATTTACTAGTTATAATTCTCTTTAACGTCTGCAAAGTTAATTTACGCGTCAATTGTATTAGGAAATACTTTTAGAAGTAACATTTAGTTTGCACTAGAACTTTGAAAATGGGTTTATTTAATAAGGTTAAATTTACACCACAATCCATTGAAATAAATTGAAATAACTAGACCACTGATCACTCGAAGCTAATGTATAAATTACCGTCTGCGCAGAAAGAATACACTCCAATAGTCAACGAAGGTAGATGAAATCTAGCAGGAATCCGACTATGCTAGTGAAACTAGGATTCTGTCAGAACGAACGATAAAATGCAGTTTTCGGAGTTCTTTATTTATACATCTCGAATGTAACTTAAATGGGACGTGTTGGATTTTCACACCTTTCTTGAAATATAGCAAAATCCGAGGTACAACGCCGTTGTGTTAACCGCTGTGTTTCCTCCGTTTTCATCGGTCTACCGATCTTCTTCGTCTCAGGCTGCTCGCATGAGGGTGCGCAAATTTCTCGAGAAACTAACTACGTTAGCTGAGAGTTCCCTGATTTCTTTAGATCGTATACCGCTCCACGTTGAATTCTGAAGATCAGCCTGTCTTTGATGGTACCGCTGTTCTGAGAAGCTTTAGCAACTCCCACCAGGCGGGGCGACAGCCAGGTAAGAAAGTGAACTGCTGTTTATTGCTCTAGAAACAGGAGTGAGTCTCTGGCCACGTCCTCTTTTGGGCCGGCGTTAAGGAAAAGATTGCTATAAATCGTTCTCAGAGATGGTCGTGGGCGTGATTTAACCTCCCATCAAAGGCCATGCGATCTCAAAAGTTCACAGAAGATAGCAGGCTACATATTAATGATCCAGCGTGTAAAATTCTCGTGGAAATGCTGCAGGCGGGTTAAAGTTACAATAGATGATCAGGGGTTCTAAAGTTATGAGAGGCCAATATTCTGTTATAATCCATCGATTGAGGGAAATTCATTTGTCATACTTAGACGTACGTCACAATCGTCCCCACTTTTGAGACATGGAAACTCGTTTTTATGTTTCATTTATGACAATGAAGCTGCCCTGCTCGGTAGCTTTGGATGATTGGCATCGTCGATTTTCTCCTCTTCCTCCGTGGTCCAGTTTCTACTCAAGAAGTCAGCTCCGACATTCTGTTTTCCTGGAATATATTCTACTTTGAAGGAATAAACACTCAATAGCAAAGTCAAACGCATTATCCTTGCGTTGAATTCCTTATTGGCACCCAGGAAAGCTAATGGAGCATGGTCTGTTTGCACCGTGAAAGAAGTACCATACAGAAACTCATGATGGCGTCTGATGCCATGAATCAGAGCGAGACATTCTCTTTCAACGACACTGTAGTTGCGTTCCGCTTTGTTCAGTTTCCGACTGCCGTAAGCTACTGGGAATAGCATGTTCGGGTCACTGTCCTCGGCTTGCAGCAATGTTGACCCGATGCAGTGACCTGATGCGTCAACTCTCAGTACGAAAGGTTTCTTAAGGTCAGGTAACCTTAGGATGGGGTATGCCGACAACTGTCCTTTCAAAGTGCTGTATGCATGTTCGCACTTTTGATTCCACATGACCTTATCAGGACAACCTTTCTTGGTGAGGTCAGTCAGAGGTGCTGTCAGTCCGTTGAAGTTCTGAATGTATTTCTGATAGTAAGCACATAATGATAGGAAGGAACGTACGTCTTTCTTCGTTCGGGGTCTTTTGGCTGCAGCTATTTTCTCCACGTTCTTCTTAATAGGCCAACTACATCCGTGAGAAATAGTATGCCCCAGGAAGTCTAACTGTTCAAACCCGATGAGACATTTGCTAGGTCTGGCTTGAGACCCGTTTCCTGTAGTCTCCTGAGGAGCATAGCAACCGTAGCAATATGTTCTTCGTATGTTTCCGATGCAATTAATATGTCATCCATGAAATTATGGATATGGGGACTTTGCAAAGGTTCTAGAAGCTTCCTCATCATCCTGGTGAACACATCTGGTGCGTTATGCAATCCGAACGGCATCACATTAAATGTGTAATGTCCTTCACTAGTGCTGAAAGCTAACAAAGGTTTAATTTCCTCCTTGACTGGTATCTGATAATAACCTTTACTGAGGTCAATCTTGGAGAAAATCTTTGCTTTGCTGAGCTTGGTGAACAACTCAGAAACAGTTTGGAGAGGTTCGGGCTGGAATTCCGTTACAGCGTTTAGCAGCCGGTAATCTATACACAGCCGAACTTCCTTATTGGGCTTCTGCAACAGCACTACACTGGAACTGTAAGGAGATGTAGACTCACTGATAATTCCTGCTTGACGCAGCTTGTCTATTTCTCCGCGAAGTGCATCAGCTTTAGCGTACGGTATGGGGTAAACTCTGGTTCGAACAGGGGTCTCGTTTGTTAATTTCATATCAAATTCGATGAGATTTGTTCGACCAGGTACATCCGTTAAGACTGCACTGTACTGTTTTAGTAGAGCCCTGGTTTCTGTTTGTTGTTCTGGTGAGAGATTGTCGCCAAACTTGACATCTTTAAAGGATTCTGTGGGTTGCAATGGATACTCCATGCAACCATCATCATCTTCCTCGTCTTCCGTTGCTATGGCGACAGCCAGGAGATGCTCGGAGGATGGCACCGGTCTTTCCAAATATTTCTTTAGCAGATTTATGTGGAAGACCTTCTCCTTTCCTTTGATGGAGATCTTGTAATTGGTACGTGAGATCTTTTTAAGGACGGTAAACGGCCCTTTCCATCCGATGCGAAGTTTATTACTTCCGGTTGGAAGTAGCAACAAAACTTTCTCCCCTGGTTGTAGTTCTCTCTCTTTTGCAGCTTTGTTGTATCTTTTAGCATGTTTAGCGCGGGCTTTTGTAAGGTTGGTAGTAGCTAGATCCCATCCTAGCTTTAGTCTTTCCTTGAGCTCAGATACATACTTGCTTGCAGAGACGACTGTCTCGTCAGCCTTTTGGTCTGTCAGGGACCGAAGTAAGGCTTCTAGTGGCCCCTTAATAGGTCTGCCAAATAAAAGTGTAGCTGGCGCGAATCCCGTAGACGCTTGGGGTACCTCTCGGTAGGCGAATAAGACAGCCGATATATATAGGTCCCAGTCTTCCGGTTTCTCCTGACCCAGCTTACGTAACATGGTGGTGAGGGTGCCATTAAAACGTTCCACGAGCCCATTTCCGGCCGGATGGTAGGGACTTGTGTGGATATGTTTGGCCCTCAAGATCTTAAAGATCTCCTCCATTAACAGGCTACGGAATTTGGATCCATTGTCCGTCAAAACTTGTTGAGTGAATCCCAACCGTGTAAAAATTTGCACGAGGGCTTCTGCGACATGCTTGGAATTTATGCATGGTAGCGGTACAGCTTCGCCCCACATTGCGCAAGTGTCGACTAAGGTCAGGATGAACCTGTGCCTTCTTTTGGTCCTGTCCAGGGGTCCAATGATGTCGACAGCAACCCGTTCAAATGGAGTACCTACTATTGGCATTTGCCCAATGGGTACTGGGGGTGTCAAGTGCTTGGGTGCTACCCGTTGGCACTGGGCGCAGGATTTCACATACCTGATAATGTCAGAGTTCCTTCCTGGCCACCAATAGTGGGTTTTTTATTCGCTGAATAGTGGCGTTTTGTCCCATATGTCCGCTAAAGGGAAGAGAGTGCCCCATTTCTAAGATCTGGCTTCTGATCTGCGTTGGTACTAGGAGCTGGTTATTCCCCGTGTCCGGGTTGCCCGTTCTACGATACAATATGCCGTCCTTAGAAAAGATGTCTCCGTTGTGTCTGGGGTCCTTTGCCATGGGCAGTTTTCTACAGCAGGGCTCCAGAGTAGGGTCCTTTTTTTGCGCCTCCTTCAGTTCATTCGGCAACAAATTTGGCGCAGGCTCCTTCTCCTTCTTGGCTTGCCCTCTTGTGGTTACCGCTGCCACAATCGGCTCCTTTGGTCTCCCAATAAACACATATCTACATCCCAGGATAACTGGGTAGATCAGATCATCCATTATGGCCGCTTTAATAACACCTCTGACAAAATCAGTGTATTTCTATCACTGCGATAGGCAGCGTCCTGGGCGCATCACTTTTAAAAACTCCACTAAGTTTGACGGTTTCCTCTGTCTCCTGATCTGGTTTGACTAGGTGTCTAGCAACAATACAACTAAAACTTAATCCAGTGTCAAAGAGACAAGTGGTTGAGGTACCATTCAAAATTACAGTTCCTCGAGTTGAGGGTCGGTCCCCCTCAGGTTGAGAATCACTGACATTGACTCTACCTTTCGAGGTTGTATGCAAACATCCAACGCGGTTTGGACCGGTCTGCTTGCCCTGATCAGACGTTCCTGCTGTAGGTGTCTTTCCTTTTCCTTGACCTAGGTGGCCGCGCTGCCACGTAGACTTGGTGGTTTGATCAGAAGTATTATTTTAGGGATATCGGGTTTTGTAGAATTTCGATTTTTCCTGGGGAGGTCTCTGGTTATTGCTTTGTCGTTGGTTATAATGTTGAGAAGGATTGGAAGAATAGGATGACTGCTCTAGATTTAGTTTTCGAGATGGCTCATCTGTGGGTTTACTTTTTGTGCTGGGAAGTTCTGCCATTGCATTGGTATAGCGTTCTGCCTTATTGAGTATGACCTCAAGCCTGACTGCGTTCTGTTCAGCCAAAAATCTACGGGTTTCGTTTGACAAAGTTGACTTTATCTGTTCCACAAGAACAAGTTCAAGTAGTCCCTCATATGTAAGAGGTAGGTCAGATAATTCAATGCACTTTGTCAAATAGCCCGTGAGACGTGAAGAGAACTGCGGGAATTTTTCCGTGCTCTCTTTCCGGCTGTTTCTGAACATTTGCAGAAATTTTCGGGCGGTCATCTCAAACCGCTCTTGCAAGGCCTTTTTCAGCATGTCGTAATCATGTTGGTTGGTTCCCAGCTTTGTATATACGTCATAAGCAGTACTTTTCAGTGTCGTTGAGAGTTTAAGTGCCCAGCGGGAACTCTCCAACCCATACAGATTTGCGAGCCTCTCGAATTTTTCTAGATAGCTGTCAATTCTCTCATTGGGACTAGGAAAAGACTCTAAAGCAAAAGACATCGCAGTTAATTGGGCAGACTGAGTGCTGGAGAGATCCATTGACTGCGACTGGGGCGAAGACGGCTCTCCGTTATTCGAAGTAGAGGCGCCCCGACTCTCTAAAGCCTTAAGCGCCAATTCATGCTGTCTTTCTTTGTCTCTCTCTTCGCGTTGTCTCTCCTTCTCTCTTTCCCTGCGGGCGTCCATCTCTGCCTCAATTTTGTTCTGCTCCAATTGACGATCGTCCGCTTCTTTCTTCCTAGCTTCTGCCCTCTCTTCCGCTTCTTTCTTCTCTGCTCTATCATGCGCTTCTTTCCTCTCTGCTCTCTCTTGCTCCGCGTCATACCTTTGCAGTTCCTGGTTGATAAACAGATTCGCAGCTTCTGTGTCTAGTCCTGCTTCTTTTGCTTCCAGCCTCAGGATGGATCTCATCTTTATCCTTTCTGCCATTGTTAAAGAATAAGATGTAGTATGACTAGAGAATAGTACGAAAGAACAAGACGGAAGAAAAAAAAAGAAATCAAAGCCGCTACGAGAAAAACCGAAAGTAAAACAATTTACTTAATGACCTCGTGTGTTAACTTATCGCCGCTATTATTGTCACTTAAGACTTTTAACGCAAGCAACTATGCCAATTAATTGGTAAGTTACACTAGAAAAGAATCTACTCTTACTAACAGTAAAGAAAATTTATATAAAACAATTTAGAAGGGAAAAAAATTTTTTTTTTTTACCCGGAATTTCAAATTCTCTAACAACAAACTCCGTCCCTGAAGACAATTTTGAGATGAGACGTAGTTAACTTAATTTTTAAAAATCAGAACAATCCGTCTTTAGCTTAGCTCAACTCAAACGCTTCAAAACCGTTAGTGATTGTAAAACAATCACGCAGTCCCAGCAATTATATAACCAAAAAATTTCAATTCCCTCTGCCAGAGAATACAAAGGTGACAAATCTTTTATTAACACTAACTGCCTGCTCCTGTGGAAAAAACAAACCTGCCTTAATTATTGTGTGGTCGGCCCAAATACTGAACGGCTTGGTCTAGGGGAAGTAATTACTTTTAAAGATTATACCCTACTTCACAAAGACAATCAACCACACTCTATTTTAACTAGGTTCAGAATCTCGAACGAGCTAACCATATATTGTCGTAATTTTATATCTGAGAGGGTTCTGATGGATATTGGTCCCTTTAGAGTGTAGAGTGATATTGAAGGCTCTGTGAGAATAAGGATTTAGGAGAATGAGGTAGTAGATTCACAAGCGCGGGGAAGAGCAAGGACAGTCTCTTATTACGACAATATCTGTTTCTCACAGACTATTCCTATCTCTCTTCTGAACAAACAATTGTTTGGCAGTTCCAGTCGTTCAGGCGCACTCACCGATTTGGTGATTCTGTCCCACAACGTACATGAATACAGCCTACACAGATGGGAAATGTTTGGAGATTTAGGCCAGCCGACAACCAATACAAATAAAGTTTAATACCTTTATTATCATAAATCAGTCACAAATAATTATACATTTACAGTAAAAAATCAAAGATTACAGAATACAAATATGATAAGGGAAGAGGGGGATTTGAGGAGAAATATCCCATCCACCGTTTCCCGTTTGTATTTACTAACAGACAAGACCCGGTCCAAAAGACAAGAAAGGGGGGGGGGGGAAGGGGTGATCATAGATAGGCAATTTAACCAACTGGTAAATTTATTACTCTGAGGCAAGGGGTTATAATAAAGGGGGCTAGAGGAAAAGCTAGGGTTCTCAAATGTCTCCCTTTAATCAACAAATTTTACGGGAGGGGGGAATGAACACAGTTACACAATCCCGCTAGGAGAAGTCCCGTACAAGGAATATAATGCACCTTAATACTAGGTCGAAATAATTAAAAGGGTAAAGAAAAGATTAAATCTCCTTTTCATTCAAAAAACACACTAGGGCTGGCCATCCAACAGACACACACGCAGACTTACCAAAATGGTGAATTCTGGCACTCTAGGAATTATTTACCACAGCAGCTAATACCGTGGAATAATGGACTGGTCTTCTTATTTCTTCCGTGTCAGGCCCCAGATTTAACGAGGTAACAAATAGTCTCAAAAAATCGCCAGACGGTGAAGCGTAAAGGCTACTCTTGGTTTAGATAAAGTTCCTAATGAATGGCACAGGCACTTGGCTAGGCGTGAGGTATGGTGTGGTTCCTAAAATTTGGTACAGCTGGTGGAGATAACTTTCTTTTTCCGTACTGTTACAAGTTAAAAACACTGAGGTAAGTTCTTCTCGGGGGTGGGTAAAATCCACTGAATATACTTGACAGACAGTGTTCAGGTAGATCTATGTTCTTCCTCACAAATAGGGCAGTGAATAAAATATGTTCTGCTTCCAGATTACTTTAAGGACTATATGAACTAGTGTTTTAAAAGTGTTTCTTGGGTGGCTTTATTCTCAGTTAAATTCAGAGGAGCGGGGCCCATTACATGTCGCCACAAGTTTAGCTTCAAAAAAGTTCATATGTTACTGGAGTTATCGAATTGAGTTGGCAGAACTCTGTATATAATTAATAATTGCTGGGATGCAGGTTGAATGATCGTTCTGAATGAAAGATAATCAAAACAAGAAATGCATTACAAATCATATTATAATCTGACACGCGATAAATTACAGTTAGCCAATTTACTTTATTAGCGTCGTCAATTTAACAAATCAGGAAAATTCCCCGTGAGTTAAAACTAATTAAAAGCACATCTATCTATACAGAACTAAACTGTATTTACTAGTTATAATTCTCTTTAACGTCTGCAAAGTTAATTTACGCGTCAATTGTATTAGGAAATACTTTTAGAAGTAACATTTAGTTTGCACTAGAACTTTGAAAATGGGTTTATTTAATACGGTTAAATTTACACCACAATCCATTGAAATAAATTGAAATAACTAGACCACTGATCACTCGAAGCTAATGTATAAATTACCGTCTGCGCAGAAAGAATACACTCCAATAGTCAACGAAGGTAGATGAAATCTAGCAGGAATCCGACTATGCTAGTGAAACTAGGATTCTGTCAGAACGAACGATAAAATGCAGTTTTCGGAGTTCTTTATTTATACATCTCGAATGCAACTTAAATGGGACGTGTTGGATTTTCACACCTTTCTTGAAGTATAGCAAAATCCGAGGTACAACGCCGTTGTGTTAACCGGGGTGGGTTTGAAAAAAAAATTGAAAAAAGGTGATTCGTCTTACGAGGACAAAAGACAAAGAAAGTAGTCTACGTTACGGCCACTCGGCCTTCGTCAGGAAAAGAAAGAAAGTGAAGGCTAGATAGGAGACATAAGAACTTAAAGAAATATAAAAATAAATAAAAATAATAATAATAATAAAAATAAAATCTAGATACTTCCCTGAAGGCGAAGCATGGCTAACCGCTTTGTTTCCTCCGTTTTCCCCGGTCTACCGATCTTCTTCGTCTCAGGCTGCTCGCATGAGGGTGCGAAAATTTCTCGAGAAACTAACTACGTTAGCTGAGAGTTCCCTGATTTCTTTAGATCGTATACCGCTCCACGTTGAATTCTGAAGATCAGCCTGTCTTTGATGGTACCGCTGTTCTGAGAAGCTTTGGCAACTCCCACCAGGCAGGGTGACAGCCAGGTAAGAAAGTGAACTGCTGTTAATTGCTCTAGAAACAGGAGTGAGTCTCTGGCCACGTCCTCTTTTGGGCCGGCGTTAAGGAAAAGATTGCTATAAATCGTTCTCAGAGATGGTCGTGGGCGTGATTTAACCTCCCATCAAAGGCCATGCGATCTCAAAAGTTCACAGAAGATAGCAGGCTACATATTAATGATCCAGCGTGTAAAATTCTCGTGGAAATGCTGCATGCGGGTTAAAGTTACAATAGATGATCAGGGGTTCTAAAGTTATGAGAGGCCAATATTCTGTTATAATCCATCGAGTCAGGGAAATTAATTTGTCATACTTAGACGTACGTCACAGTTAGCACCGTGTTTAGTACCCCTGATCTATCGTATTCCAACCTTATTCTCAAACTTGTATTTTTTTCAGTGGAACTGGAAGATTAAACCCCAACCTAATATCACCAGCGAGTACCAAGCAGTTAGCGTTTTTGCAAGGACCTAAAACAACACAAGTGTGCAGCGGAAACTAAACATAGAAATAAAACATGACTTAATCAACACAACGGAATTTCTGTTCTCATTTCTGATTGGCTGTATGATTAACTGTTGTGTGTATCAGTGGTTCTCAACGTGAACCATGCCATATTTGTAGGGGGGACACAGTAAGTGTCATATTTCTAGGGGGTGACAATAAGTTTCTGAAGGGGGCCACCCAAACTTAACTTAAATAAAGTACTGGTTATTAGAATCTTTTCTGTTTGCAGGCCTTATACTGCTGCTAGACATTGTATGTCCTTGCGACTTTTGTTTGATATTACCCAATTCTGTATATATAGAATTAATCGTTTTTGTTAGCTAATACATATACTTTGTCTTTATATGATACAGTTTAGATTACGATGATATGGAATTCTTTACACAGCGCTACAACAGGAGGTAGTCTGATCGTCAGAAGATGTCCCCCTCGGACAAGTGTGTCGTCCTTTATCTTCTTTACACTTTGGTTATGACACCCAAGTGTATGCCTCCTGTTGTTTTTACCGCCTGCGCTGCGAATGGAACCCACTCCACCTTGGTTGCAACTTTTAACTTCACTTCTGATTTTATCCATGCTGCTAGCTGGAGGCAATTGTTAAAGTAACCATTTAATAAACAGTGCTGATGGTAAGGTAACTTTTTTCCAGCTAACCGACTATGTGGAAAGGGCGGGGGGGGGGGGGGGGGGGAATAAAAGAGGTAAATGAGAAAAGGGTGCCATAAGCAAAAATAGGTTGAGAACCCACGGTATATATGTGGCGAAATGGATATTGGATAGAAAATTAGAAAGTATTTCACGGAAGTGGAGAAGAAAGCTAGCGAACCAGAGGTAGAGAAGGCACACGACGAGTCAGGTAGTTAACTGCACAGTTCTCGATGATAGTTGTAGAAGAGAACTGAAAGGTAAGTTAAGTTCTCGCTAGACCTATCCTATGCTCCATTGGTGTTATATAAAAATGTGAGTACAGCTCGTATTTATTCCCTAAGTTAGTTGTTTATCCTTTACGGGACGTGGCAATCAACCCCAGCTTTTATTGGCTGTGTGTAATTTTTCTAGGCAATTTTTTCATTCAGTAGTTTGCCATTGCTTTCTGAACGGTACGGCGATTATACCATTGTTAAAAATGCATACAAAGCGATCTGCTACCAAACCGCCTTCAACAGGTTTCGAACCTGGTATATCTGGATTATGAAACTGCGTTAATATGCATTAGGCCACAGACAATTTTAAATTTTGAATATCTCTTCGACCGCACAACAAAATTATAACTGGAAATTTAAATAATTTACTAACTGCAGTTATAAACAAATCAACGCACTTTATTGATTAATGATGTATAGTAACAGATTAGCACCTTGGTATATCAATATCTTAACCATTAGCCTTATTAATCATCCAAGTAAAGTGATATTGAAGATACTTTTGAACAGAATAAAACAGGAATCAGAAGAAATCTTGTCCGAGGAACAAGCTGGCTTTAGACCAAACAGAAGTACCTCAGAACAAATCTTCAATATTAGATTACTGATCGAAAAACAACTCCAGCATCAACGCGATTTATACCATAACTTCATCGATTTCACAAAAGCCTTCTAGCGAGTCTGGCATGAAGGCTTATGGCAAATAATGAGAAAATTCAATTTTGATACCAACATTATAGATATCATTGAAGCACTATACAAGGACGCAAGCAGTGCTGTTTTTGCAATCAATGATATTGGAGAATTTTTCAAAACAACTGTAGGAGTTCGTCAGGGATGTATCCTGTCCCCAGTGCTCTTTAATATATATCTAGAACCTATTACACAGGAGGCTCTCTACGATTATAAAACAACCATATCGATTGGAGGCCGACCTCTTTGCAATCTACGTTTTGCTGATGATATCGATCTTATAGCTGGAACAGAATCATAACTTCAAGACCTTATGATGCGTGATGCCATATGATGATGGATGGCATCCGCATGTCTGGTTTTGTGTAGTGTGTAGATGTGTTCAGTCAAAACAATGTTCATGCAACAATAACAGGGCTATCCACATAGGACGTCAGTAAACTCACGACGTATAAAGTCAATGAGTCTTGAAACAGCCGTTGACGTTTTTCTTCATTATTTATTGTGGACGCCACAGTGACAAAATGGTTACGCAAATGTGTAGGCACATCAAACAGTCATTATCACAGCAACATTCAATACAGCAATAAACGGTAGACAGCATTACAATGATGAGTCAGATGCATGTTATATTTCATAGTGCTGTAAATGTAGTCAGGTGGAAAACTCCATCTCGTGACGACGACTTTCGCAGACAGGCTATGAATCGAAATCGCTCACGACCCAAAATCAATAGAGTTAATGAAAGAGTCAATTTACCTTGCTTTCATGAAATACACAGAAATATCACGCCTCCCGACATGTGGGAAACACTAGAGGTATTATCTCGAATAAACGAAATATCCATTAAGAGGACTACACATCCCTGACAGAACAAAAATAGCGGAGATCCCCTCTTCAACGAGGCATCTCTTTCGCCATTCCAAATCGCTCACTCCCACTAGTGGTGGGCGGAAACCGATCGACAAAGAAGCAAGACAAGTCATGCGCAGTCCAGCGCAAAACGACCACAGCTCAAACTTAACTGCATTCGATACCAACGCGAGAAGACAAATGCTTACCGAGAAAAGTGACTATAAATTCCAAGCAGTTGTTGCCCTTGCGTTATAAAACAGATATTGAAATAAAACGATGTTGCGAGAATTTATCACGCAACATATCACCACCTCCTCCCGATAAAAAAAAAATGTGGAACATATTTTTTTTTTTCAATATCAAAGAGCAAGCGATAAGCGGCTCAAAACGCACGAATTATGCGCTGATAATTAACTAAATTGCCAAACAATAGGCTAATTATAGAGTGTCTGGTGAGGATATACCTCAACAGAAAAATAAATATGTCTCAAAAAATATTCACATCGGGGAGGTGTCACCAACACACATCACGTTAGCATGTAAACACAATATACGTATGCAAGTTACTATAATCATCATTAAACAGCATACTCTAATATTGTCTTTAAAAATGGATGTACAAATCTGATAGGAAAATTTAGATAGTACATTCTTTGACATGTAATGACATAAGTACATAGTAAAGTTAAACTACATGACGATCCAGGACATATGCTCTGGTATTCCGAGGGTAAGTACACAATCTAGAACTCGTAAGGTAAGTCCTCAGCTCAACAATGACATTCTGAGAAAGTACAAGCAATATAATGCTAATTAATAACTAATATGCTTCATAAGGTACAATACATTATTAATAATTGTGGCTGTTTAGTAAACTAACGGCCCTTATATTAACTACTCAGTCCTCCTCTATCATCTTAAAAAACGAACAGAAGAAGATGACAACAAAGCACGATAGTGTGTACATATAAAGTAAGTACAGATGTGCTAATCTATTGTAGAAATATAGGTGTGTTATGACTCTGTAATATATGGAAATATAGGACAGATAGTAATATTAGTTGGAGTCATGTGGGCATCTAGACAAAATGTCAGCCATCACATTATCCGCACCACGGATAGCTCGTACCGTGAAGTGAAAAGGTTGAAGAGCTATAGCATATCGAGTGGATCTCGAACTCTTCAAATTCTTAGTCTGAATAGCTGTAAGAGCTTTCTGATCAGTCTCTAGAATGAAATGTGCGCCCAGGAGGAATCTTTGTAGCTTTAGAATTGACCAAACCATCGCTAACAACTCACGGTCTAAAACCGAGTAGTTCCTCTCTGCCGCATTTAGTTTTCTAGAAATGTACATAACAGGATGCAGAGTATTTGCATATTCTTGCATCAGTGCTGCTCCAATCCCAGTGGATGAAGCATCACTCCGAAGAACAAAAGTCCTATCAAGAGTAGGTAATCTTAAGATGGGATGAGAAGAAAATATATTCTTGATTGTTGATAGAGGTGCCATGATCGAAGATAAATTTGGAATAAATCTCCCATAAAATTGAATTAAACCTAAGAGACTCCTAACTTGTTTCTTCGTTTTAGGAACAGAGATGTTCAGTATTTTGGAAGTATTGTGGTCTTCTGTCTTCAAGAGACCATGATGACCAAACACGATGACCCAGGAAAGAGATTTTTCACCAAAACCAAACAAAAGCTTAGAGAAGGTTTTTGTCAATTATTCTCACGTAAAAAAGAGTGTATCCGTAAGTCATAACTCCTAAAAAAGTGATCTTCCCAGGTAAGAAGAGGACAGATGTCATCTAAGTATGCGAAACCCTAACCCCCGTGATCTTGACAGAATTTTTACGGCGCAATCATGCGAGGACAGAGAAAAAAATTTTGCACTTCAAATTGACCAAAACCCACATTGACATGAATGTACAAGAACCCAGAGCTCATGCAGAATTCGAGAGGTTTGGCATGAAAGTAATCAGTCAGGGGAGTCAACCAAAAGGCAACTAGTGAAGAATCTAGAATTTGAAAGTCTAATTTTTCCCCCTTCAACAGGGCATCGTATCAGCGTCGAAGAAAATATGACCTTGATTTGAGTCTATTTGCGATGCTCAACGCAAATTCGTAGATTCTTATCCTCCTTCCCGATACAACAAAGTTTGATAGAGGTGGAATTGAAGAAAATATTGAAGTCGAATCTCAATATAAAATTAATTCTAAGAATAAGATTTCCTAACTTGTTCCTTCTTCTTAGGACAAAGGTAAAATTCACGGCAAATTTTGTTATGGTGGATTAATAGACCCATTATGCAACACTATGACATCAGTAAGAGGAATTTCCCCCCCCCCCCCCTTTTAAACTCAGAAAGGTTTTGCATAAGTCCCCAAAGTCCATTTAGTATTCGAGGAAGTATTCAATTTCCCCCCCAAATAGTTTCTTTTAATCCAAAAGGTTCCTGAATTGGAATGTAAACTTAAGTATGCGAAGGACAATCCGAAGATTTTGGGCGAACAAAAGGTCGACGCAAATGACATGGGAAACGAATGGCAGGACCGTTCAATGAGACCAAAAGAGCATAACCGTTCCATTGGAAATAGGCAGCCCATAGTCCGGGACGTTGTCCAAAAAGCAAAGAGGTTTGTGGAAATTATGCTTTCAATAGCCAATAACCTTTAGACAAGTCGGAAGTTTAGTGAAGAATCTATTGCATTAGGTCTATCAATAGATCTTTTTCCAATGCTTGGAATCATTCAGCGTTGAACTTTAAAGTTGACCTGATTCAATTTGCGAAATCACCAGCAAAATCGTATGTTTTTCTTATCCTTCTTCCGGACAATAACCCATGGAAGAAAGAATATGTGAAGTGAATGGAAATTATTTATTTTTTAATTCCTTTTCCCAAGTCCAGCTTCCACTTGGGACTGAAAGTGTATAGGAATAGGATACGGCCTAACCCTAATTGGATTATTGTCGGTAAGAATTATGTCATGTTCTATGACATCTGTGTGTCCAGGAATGTCAGTGAGAACATCCTGAAATGTTTGTAACATCGACGAGACTTGTCGATGTTTCGTCACCAGAAAGATTAGGAGAAACAGAAACGTTTTTTTCCAAGATTCCGTGGAATGTAATGGAACCACTGGAAGGGGAAGGTTGACATCAGAGAAGGTAGCTTCCTCATCCTGAATGACAGACAGGGATGAAATAATGACCGTGAGGTGCAGGAGCATCATCCGTTGCCTGGAAAATAGGCAGCAAATAGTCCGGACGTTCGTGAAATTCCGAAAGCATGTTTATGTGGAAAGTTTTATGCTTTCCATCAATATCGACCACATAGTCAACATCGGAAATCCGAGAGACTATTGCATACGGACCTTTCCATGCAATAAGAAGTCTATTTTCCCTACTGGGGAGTAGGACGAATGCTTTGTCACCTGGACAAAGTTGTCGTAGACATCTATTCTTGTTAGCAAACTGCCTTGCCTTCTCTTTAGCAATTTCTGATGAAGCAGTTGCTAGCTTACATGCCTCAATGATCTTTTGTCTAAGAGCAATGACATACTCATATGAGGATTGAGTTTCATCGCTAATATCATCGGCAGTGATGAGATCGTGTAATAAAGACATAGGGCCGCGTGGACGCGCGCCAAAGACAAGTTCGAAGGGAGAAAATCCTGTGTGTTCATTAGGGACTTCTCTATAGGCAAAGAGAGCCGCGGGTAAAACCCTGTCCCAATCTTGAGGATGATCTTCAGTTATCTTACCAAGCAAAGTCTTGAGCGTTCTATTCAGACGCTCAACTAACCCATTAGACATAGGATGGTAGATACTACTGAGAGATCGTTCAATATGTAAGGTAGACATTACCTGTGACATAGTGTCAGATATGAGTTGAGTGCCATGGTCTGACAATATTTCTCTGGGGAACCCCAAGCGAGAAAATATCAACCAAAGAGCATCTGCGATATCTGTAGTAGATATGCTCTTAAGAGGAATAGCCTCTGGCCAACGTGTGCACATATCGACACATGTAAGGATAAACTGATGTCCTCTGGCCGACTTGACCTTAAAAGGGCCAATAATATCTATGGCCATTTTCTGAAACGGCCGAATAGGAATGTCAGCAGCCTGGATAGGCGCAGCATGTCGTGGTCCTCTAGATTTGACCTCCTGACATACCTTGCATGATCGGCAGTAAATACGAATGTCCTTATTGACAAAAGGCCAAAAGAAAGCCGCAAGGACTCTCGACTTCGTACGGGCAAAAACCCATATGTCCAGCACATTGCGAGTCATGAGCATGTTGCAATATTTGCACTCTCATGCTCTTGGGAACAAGAATTTGCGAATGTGCCGACGTAGTCGAATCTTGTACCATACGTACAAGTACGCCGTTTCTCATTGCAATCCAAGATTTTCTATTTGTATCCTGATTCTGATCACCTTTCTTCGCAAGAACGAAGAATTTTTTTAAAGAAGGATCTTCTTCTTGCAATTTTATGAAAGAGTCACGAGTGATTACTAAGTGACTATCTTGGCTATCAACTTCATTATCACTATTCAGTGAAGTTTCGGGTGTTTGTAGAGCTTGTGCTCTTGTAACTACTGCATTTGTAGCTTGCATGTTATTATCTTCCCAAGCAGCAATCTGCTGTGGGGTACACTCCCTAACTCCGTGAATACGACCAATAATAAGGTCCGCAATAGGATTAGGTAAGAGACAAGCATGCACATCTCCAGTAAAGAAAGGAGTGGCAATGCGAATTACAGCAGTAGGATATTTTTCTAGAGTGCCGCCAAATGTGACACATTTAATAACCCTTCCTGTAGCACAAGATGGATCTACAAGCGATTGTCTAACACCAATAGTGGTGCATCCGGAATCGAAAAGTAGTGAGACCGGAGTATCATTAACAAGACCCTTATGTAGAATTAAAGAACCCCTCCCGTCATGCGCAACAGCAGCAGGAAGAGCGGGAAGTGGGTGACCACAACTCAAAGTAGTTATGGTACCCGGTTCGAATAAAGTACTGCATTGGGGGCATTTGTTTGCTCTCTCAAAGTCAAAAGCAGAACTAGTGACAGCGTCAAAGTTTTTACTATCAACAACATGATTACAGGCTCCCTCAGTTTCCTGTTGTACAGCATTAGCCTGCTGATATCTCTTTTTTTTGTGTTGAGATCTACCCCGACTATTATTACCTCTGAAGTTATCAGAGTTATTATTATCTCTGCAGTTATTATTGTCTCTATTGTAATTGTTATACTGGTTCGAATTCCAGTTTCCACGATTACTATCATGTTCACATTGATGCGAACATCTATTTGTTTGGTTCTGAGGTCTTCGGCAGGAATAACCTCTATTACCATATCCTCTTTTGAAATGCTTATAATTATTAGGGTGATAGTAACGAGTACTATCAGGTTGTCTCCAATTCTTCGAAGAAGAATCACCATGAAATTGATTTCCATGATTTTGACAGAAATTACCGCTACTCTTTCTATCAAAATTTTGTTGGGATCTACGAGCAAAGTTTTGACCATACGGAGCTGCCGAAGCAACTGGTAAACCTTCTTTCACCTTAGAGTTACCCATGGTTATGTGTGGGTGCGCAGTTACGTATTGGCAACAGAAATCTTCCATTTCTTTTATTGTTTTAGGTTTACGTTCATGAAGGAAAGCAAGGAAAGACTCATTGACAGACGACATGACTTTGTCTCTAAGTATTAAGTCCATAAGTCCTTCATAAGTTTTTTCCGTCTTAGATAGTTCAACCCATCGTGAGAAAGTAATGCGTATTCTTGCAATAAACTCGGAGAATTCAACTCCATTTTCAGATAACATGTTTTTAAATTGTAGACGATAGCCGTCTTCGTTAAGCTGATATTTCTTTAACAAAGCGGCCCTGACAACCTCATAATTGCTCTTGTCAGGTTCATCCACCATATTTAATATACTTAGAGCTTTACCTGTCAGTATCCCTGATAACTGATAAACATATTTTGCTTTGTCTATGTTATGAGCTGTACATGCTTGTTCAAATCTGTCCAGATAGAACATTATGTCATCGCTGGAAGGACTAAATGTTGGTAACTTAATCTTAAAAGTATCATTATTAGCCTTACCAGAAGATGAACCCTTGTTTGAATCATTACCATTACTCATGCTCGTCAATTTCAATTTCTCCAACTCTAAAGCTAAGAGTTTTTCTTCATGTTCCATTTTTGCTTTCCTCTCATCAGACTCTCTTTGTAACTTCCTTTCTTCAGCTTGAGCCTGCATTTGAAGTCTTTCATTTTCAGCTTCTTTTTCAAGTCTTTTATTTTCAGCTTCTTTTTCAAGTCTTTTATTTTCAGCTTCTTTTTCAAGTCTTTTATTCTCAGCTTCTTTTTCAAGTCTTTTATTCTCAGCCTCTAGCTGTAGCTTTCTTTCCTCAGCTTCTGATTCCCTTTTTTGTTTTTCCATTTCCATTTGGAATCTCTTTTCATCCACCTGCATCTGCAGTTTCTTTTGTTCAGCTTCCATATGCAGTTTCTTTTGTTCAGCTTCCATTGCTTTATCATATCGAGCAGTTGCAAATTCTTCTAACTTATCACCAGTCTTCCCAAGCAATTTACCCTGCTCAATAAAGTGCTCAAATGTAGACATGTTGTCTAACATATGAGTCCAAAACCTGAAATAATTAACTAATTTATTCCAAACCTAAGTGTAACAAGTCTTAATTAAGCACTTGTATATTCACATCACCTTATATTATCCCAGTCTCTGTGGGAAACAAGTCTCCAATCAAAGAACTTGTATATGAAATATCAGCACTCAATTCTTGATCATAAGTGCACTTCTCATTCAATAGTGCACGACACTATTCATCATTCATTTATCATCAGTATAGTAGTAACAGTGCATTAGCATAGCCCATTAACTAATTACTATAACTGTAAACAATGACTATGTAAACACATGCAGAATGTAAACATTGAAAATGTAAACAATACAAACAATGTAAACAATAACAATGTAAACAATAACAAAGATCAGCAACAATACAAAAACTTTCGCAGAAATCAACTAAAAAAATAAAGCAGAAATTAATGAAATATCACAAAAAATGTGACGATATCTGCGATTGAATTAAACAAAATACATGACACCACAGTGTATAAACAAAAATGTTGTATGAAACTAAATTATAGACAAGAGTAGGCTAACAAATACAAACAAATCACAACAAAACTAAAGAATGTGAAATAATAACGAAAACAATATTAAAACATGTCATCACAGCTAACATAAATAGCAACAGAAGTCGCTTAGCAAATTCCAGTATCGGAAATTTGCAAACCCTACAGAAAACGCTCACAATAGACGACCTCTATGACGTGGCATAATCTAACGGAGACACCACCCAACCGAGAACCCGCTGAAATATAAACATATAAATATACAAATAACATATAGACATATAACATATAGAATGAGATGATACACAGAAGACTCAGCAGAAGTATAAGGGCACAGTTTACATACAAACAGGCCACTTAACTTAAAGGCTTCCAATCGTAGAACAGCAGAAAAACGGATGTCAATCAACGTCCTAAAGAGCGAAGCTCCAACGATGATGGCACATCTGAACTGCTTCCACTGCTAACACGATGGTACAAGAGCTTCTGAAATACTGTGTGTTGAGTTGTTTCGGCACTTCACCTTCTAATCCAAAAGTAAGTTGATGGAAATCGGTACTTGGCCTTCTTCAGAAAACAACCCGTTTCAACCGGCACTTGACCTTCTCAAAAAACGACAGCACTGGAACCTTGACAGCAGCAACTTGCTTGACTTGCGTAAAAGATAACAGCAGTCCGAGTTATCCGGCAACATGTAACAACGCCGGGTACTGTCAAATTCTTGTTTCCGTCAAAAAGTTGAAATTTTGACTTTTACCGGGCAACGCCGAGTACTTTGAAAATTTTGAAGATGTTGACTGTATTGAAGAATGTTAATTTCTTGAAGGATGCTGATGAATTCTTGTTGAAAATGAAGTGGGTAAGGGACCCCGTGTTTGCTAGTACCAGAATCAAACCAGCTTATGGCCACCAAATGATGCGTGATGCCATATGATGATGGATGGCATCCGCATGTCTGGTTTTGTGTAGTGTGTAGATGTGTTCAGTCAAAACAATGTTCATGCAACAATAACAGGGCAATCCACATAGGACGTCAGTAAACTCACGACGTATAAAGTCAATGAGTCTTGAAACAGCCGTTGACGTTTTTCTTCATTATTTATTGTGGACGCCACAGTGACAAAATGGTTACGCAAATGTGTAGGCACATCAAACAGTCATTATCACAGCAACATTCAATACAGCAATAAACGGTAGACAGCATTACAATGATGAGTCAGATGCATGTTATATTTCAAAGTGCTGTAAATGTAGTCAGGTGAACAACTCCATCCTTTTCTATAACAGCCAGGAGATAACCAGATGTATGAGATCAGTTCACTCTCCTTAGTTTGACTTCAGCAAGACAGACACGTCTGCCGAAGTATAAATAATGTCCTCAAGAATATCCTCTAGATAATAAAGGTTTTCTAAACCTAGTTCATTTAACAAAGTAGCAAGTAATGGTCCTTGGTACATGCATCAACCGATGCAGTACAATGCAGCGACATGTGAGCTGGGAAAGAACATCTCGTGACGACGACTTTCGGAGACAGGCTATGAATCGAAATCGCTCACGACCCAAAATCGATAGAGTTAATGAAAAAAGTCAATTTACCTTGCTTTCATGAAATACACAGAAATATCACGCCTCCCGACATGTGGGAAAACACTAGAGGTATTATCTCGACTAAACGAAATATCCATAAGAGGACTACACATCCCTGACAGAACAAAAAAAAGCGGAGATCCCCTCTTCAACGAGGCATCTCTTTCGCCCTTCCAAATCGCTCACTCCCACTAGAGGTGGGCGGAAACCGATCGACCAAACAACAAGACAAGTCATGCGCAGTCCAGCGCAAAAATGACCACAGCTCAAAAGTTAACTGCATTCGATACCAACGCGAGAAGACAAATGCTTACCGAGAAAAGTGACTATAAATTTCAAGCAGTTGTTGCCCTTGCGTTATAAAACAGACACTGAAATAAAACGATGTTGCGAGAATTTATCACGCAACACCTATAAACAGACTAAAGGTAATAATGACGCTAATAATATGGCATGTTCCGCTTTTGATTTTGGGAGAGCATCTCAGTGCCCCCAATGCAAAACATTATTTGAACCAACTACGGTGTCCACTTTAAGTTGTGGCCATCATCTTCCCGCTCTTCCTGCGTCAGTCGCGCATGATGGAAGAGGTTCTCTTGTCTTACATAAAGGTTTAGTAAATGACAATCCAGTCTCAATTCTTTTTGATTCTGGATGCACCACAATTGGTGTTAGGCAATCACTTGTAGATCCTTCTCGTGCCACCGGAAAAGTAGTCAAAAGTGTGACATTTGGCGGCACCTTAGAGAAATACTCTACTGCTATCATTAAGATTGCTACTCCTTTCTTTACAGGAGATGTACACGCATGTCTTCTGCCGAATCCGATCGCTGATCTTATCATCGGTCGTATTTACGGAGTCAAAGAATGCACTCCACAACAAATTTCCGTTTGGGAAAAACAAAATATGCAAACTGCTAATGCTGTAGTCACTAGAGCTCAAGCTCTTAATATGCCTCAAACTTCATCTACTGAAGATAATGAAGTGCATAACCAAGATGATTCCTTGGTAATTTCTCGTGACTCGTTTATAAAACAGCAAGAAGATGATCCGATTCTAAAGAAATTCTTCACGCTTGCAACAAAAGGTGATCCGAATAAAGACACAAGTCGTAAATCGTGGATTACAAAGAAGAATGGCGTACTTGTACGTATGGTGCAAGACTCCATTACGTCAAGTCATTCTCAAATCCTGGTTCCCAAGAATTTGAGAGTTAAAATTTTTCAGCACGCTCACGACTCTCAGTGTGCTGGACACATGGGTTTTTCCCGTACTAAGTCAAGAGTCCTTGCGGCTTTCTTTTGGCCATTGGTAAACAAGGACATATAGATTTATTGTCGATCTTGTAAAGTATGTCAAGACGTCAAATCCAAAGGTCCACGCCATGCTGCACCTATTCAGGCTGCAGACATCCCTATTCGACCATTTCAGAAAATAGCGATAGACATCATTGGTCCATTTAAGATCAAATCTGTTAGAAAACATCAATTTATCTTGACGTGTGTTGATATGTGCACACGTTGGCCAGAGGCTATTCCTCTGAAGAGCATTACTACTGCTGACATAGCATATGCTCTTTGGCTTATATTTTCTCGTCTGGGATTCCCCGGAGAGATATTATCAGACCATGGCACCCAACTAATATCGGATACCATGTCTCAAGTAATGTCTACTCTGCAGATAGAGAGATCTTGGAGTAGTATCTATCATCCTATGTCCAATGGGATGGTCGAGCGGCTAAATAGAACACTCAAAAACTTACTAGGGAAGATAACTGAGGATCATCCTCAAGATTGGAACAGGGTTTTACCCGCGGCCCTCTTCGCTTACAGAGAGGTCCCCAATGAACATACAGGATTTTCTCCCTTTGAACTTGTCTTTGGCGCGCGACCGCGCGGCCCTATGTCTTTGCTTCATGATCTCATAACCGCTGATAATATTACCGATGACACAAAATCTTCTTACGAATATGTCATCTCGCTGAGACAAAAGATTATCGAAGCATGCAAATTGGCAACTTCTTCTTCTGAATTTGCTAAACTGAAGGCAAGACAATTAGCCAATAAGAAAAGAACCTTATGACAACTTTGTCCTGGTGACAAAGCATTTGTTTTACTACCTTGTAGGGAAAACAGACTTCTTATTTCTTGGAAAGGTCCGTACGATATAATCTCGAAAATTTCCGATGTTGACTACATTGTCGATATTGATCTTCTTCTTCCGTCCTTAGCCAACGACCGGCAAAGCAGTCAGTGGCCATTACGCCTAGTGGCGTCTTAAGGGCAACAGCAAATATATTTTCTTTGCCGTTGTTCCCATCACGCCTAATGGCGTCTTTAGGGCAACGACAAATCAATCCGTTTGTCATTGTTTCCGTAATCAAAGTGACTGGCAAACGGGTGATCAGCCCGTTGGGATCGATATTGATGGAAAGCATAAAACCATCCACATCAATATGCTTACGGAATTCCATGAACGTCAAGATTATTTACAGCCTCTTTTCCAGGCAACGGACGATTCACCAGTCAAACATGGTCATTACTCATCACTGTCCGTAATACAGGATGAGGAAACAAGATTTCGGATGTTAATCTTCTGCTTCCTATAATTCCACTTCATTCTAGTGAATCATGGAAAAATGTTACTGTTTCTCCTGATTTATCTCTAGGAGAACAGCGACAAGTTTCGGTTATGTTACAAACATTTCAGGATGTCCTTACTAACATTCCTGAACAAACTCATGTCATTGAACATGACATTATTCTAACTGACTATAATCCTATTAGGGTCAGACCTTATCCTATCCCTATACATTTTCAAGCACAGGTTGAGAAGGAGTTGGATGAGATGATAGATTTAAAAATAATTGAACCATCCACTTCTGCATATTCTTCGCCGATGGTTATTGTTCGAAAAAAAGACAATAACATACGTCTTTGCGTTGACTATCGCAAATTGAATCAAGTTACGAAGTTTGATGCCGAACCTATGCCTTTACTAGAAGAGCTACTTACTAGGCTTTCTAAATCTCATTTTTTCATTAAACTTGACTTGTCTAAAGGATATTGGCAAGTTGCTTTATCTGAACGCACCAAACCTTTTACTGCTTTTTCTACACCTAGAGGCCTTTTTCAATGGAATTTCATGCCTTTCGGCCTTATGAACGCACCAGCTACATTCGTACGCATGATGCGTCGAATCCTATCTTATCGGTCAGATGTCATTGCGTACCTAGACGACATATGTCTTCTTAGCGATACTTGGGAAGATCACTATTCGGAGTTAGTTGAATTACTGTCTACTCTACGCGAGTATAACCTGACAGCGAAACCCTCTAAAGCCTGCATTGGTTTTAGCGAAATTTCTTTCCTAGGCCACCGAGTTGGTCATGGTTGCCTAAAGACAGAGGACCATAATACTAGTAAGATACTTAACATCTCTATTCCTAAGACTAAAAAGAAAGCGCAAAGTCTCTTAGGTCTTATTCAATTTTATGGAAGATTCATTCCGAATCTATCCTCTATCATGGCACTTCTTTCTACACTACTAAAGAAAAGGTCGCCTAATATGGTCCACTGGTCACAGGAATGCCAATCCTCTTTGGATAAGATTAAAAATTTGTTTTCAACACCACCTATTTTAGTGTTACCTACTACAGATAAGACATTTGTTCTTCGTAGTGACGCTTCATCCACTGGGATTGGAGCGGCACTAATGCAAAAGTACTCTGGAACTCTGCATCCTGTAATGTATATCTCCAGAAAACTTAATGCTGCAGAAAGGAATTATTCGGTTTTAGACCGTGAACTATTGGCTATGGTATGGTCAATTCTCAAACTACAAAGATTCCTTCTAGGCGCACATTTCATAGTAGAAACCGACCAGAAAGCTCTTACAGCTATACAGAGTAAGAATTTGAAGAGCTCGAGGTCTACTCGATATGCAATTGCTCTTCAACCTTTTCATTTCTCAGTACAAGCTATCCGTGGATCAGATAATGTGATGGCAGACATTTTGTCTAGATGCCCACATGATTCCACCTAACTGTTAGGTCTTGGATTTCTTAACACATCTAAGTCTATAACAGTTCTTTCTCTATATCAAGATAGATACACATTGTAATTTGTAATATAGTGATTGTATCACTACTATCACTACGCTCATTGATATATATTCACCGCTCTTCTTTGATGATTTTTCTTCTTTGTCAGTCATGTACTTATAGTGCTTAAATATGAAATTGTTATATGCATTGTGTTGTTACCAGCATTGTGGTATACGTTGGTGGCACCACCCTGGAAATATTTATACTTAAGAGAAATGCTTTCTCTCAGATGTTGAGATATATTCTCACGAGTCGATCTATGACTTTACCTTAATTTGACATTATAAATTACTCTTATTAGTCATCTGCGCATTATTCGTGCGCTGTGAGCCTATTGTATGTTGCTCTCAGGTGAAAAAAAAATTTCATTTTTTTCCCCGGGGGTTGCGGTAGTCTGTTACCAACAGATTACTGGGGACAATGAAGATAGAGATGTATATATATATAGGAAGATATTTATTTGTTTGTATACTTGTTATGTTTGGAAATATTTGGTAATAATATTTTGAGTCTGAGATTAGAACTCTAGACAAAGGGCGAATACTCTGTATTTGCTTCGTATGAATGTAATATATAGTTGTCCCACTTGAATATAGAGTTCAGAGGTGATCTTTAACGCATGCCCAGACCGGGTGTGTTTGAAAGGGGTCTTCCGTTATGTTTTTTCTGCGATGGCTGGTCTGTACTAGGGAAGTCCGAAGATGGGATCTTTCCGTGGTTTATTTGGGGAAAGGAGATAGTTTCTCTATATGACTGTTATGTCGGTAATCCTCCCCAGTGTTTGTTCCTAACGCCAAAAGATGATGTGAGCTATTCGCCAGTGTATTTCCATAACAAGGTAACGAAGCCAGTTTATGTACCCTTCTGCAATGCCTAGATGGGCAGACGTTTCGTCGTGCCTAGATTATTATTGACTACAGAGGAAGATGATATGCTACCTAACAGTCCAATGTTATTTGATGTGACCAGCATTATTAATTGCAGAATATTCAGAGCCCAATCAGGACATTTATGTATGAACAGCATCTTTAATTATGCTTCATATTTTCACCTTGGGTGAGCGAGGCTCACTGAAAAGTAAAGCCATCTTGGATCTCATTGCCAGTTTAATAAAATCATCTATCGAGAACAGGGACAACCTTATTATCTGATGATGATAGAGATCTGTTATCTATAAGGAAAATAAAACCCCACTACTGGTGGTTTAAGATCGTTATCATTAACATTTGTTGGATTTAAGGCTTGTAAGACTTAGGCAGAAGAGGGTCTTATAAGGAGCCATTATTAAGTAATATTTATTGGCTGACGCGATTAGTCAGCTAAGGAATGAGACTATAGACAGATCAGAATACTATGTGCTTGCCTACGACCATTCCATTATATCCAGATGCTATGTATTTCTTCACGTATACAACAATGTGTGTGTCAACTTGCTCCAGTGACTGTCAACCGTAATGTCAGAGTATGTGTCACAATAAATATATGAAAACGTCAGTAGCAGTTCAGGACATCATTGACTTGCATACCAGTGTATGAGTGTATTCTAACCAACATGTCAACTTCAGAACCTTTCACACATTCGCGCAATTGACATTTATACTTTCACTCATTGTCAACATCTCCTGTCTAGGGCCTCACTACTTTATGGACCAGGTGACTTGTATGTACAACCCTGTGTCGGTTAGCGAGTTGACAATCATAACACCTTACACCAACAAATAGCATTTCAACAATGTGATGACCATTAACCTGCACCTACGATAAGAACATCAATTATACTCTTATCACAGCCCTATATAACTAGGTGGCAGATGACAGGCCTAGTGATGCAACTTAAGTTTTACAAGTTTCTTTTGTTTATCTTTGAAGTTATTGATTATGCACATGTGTACTGGCCATCTCCGCCAGAGATGTTAATTCCTGGATGAGACACTGTTCCTTCTTCATACAACTCACGATCCGTTCTATTCCTTCTTCGTTGTTACTAGTGACTTTCATATGGTGGTAGTTTTTAAATAGACATGGCCTACATACAGCAACTCTCAAAGGACGAAATCAAATCTATGTTTTATCACCCCAAAACATTTATTTACATTTGTAATATTATTCAGCAAGACAAGAAATTTATATCATAGAGCTCGCATATCATTATATTATGGGTACATCTTGCATAAGCTCTATATCTCGTGTATGTACATATTCTTCCTTTGTCATTCTATCATCTCCAGCTGACTTTTTTAGTCTTCTCAAAATGTTTTCTTGTATATACATGTAGTCGTATTATACTTGACTAACTGTTGCTTTGTAAATGGTCGTGATATCTTCACATCTCCTTCTTTTTTTACTTAGACAATAAAGTGCTCATAATGTGTCTGACACGTCGACACTGTACTTCTGTGTTACTTCTATTGTTTTTATATATATATATATATATATATATATATATATATATATATATATATATATATATATATATATATAATTCTATCTCGCATAAATCATAAGTTCAGATAATACTTACAGCCCAAATCGCTGAATTCCTTACGAAATACACGCTACACTCACTGTGTTTATAAGAAACTTCTTAATAATTTTAAACACCTGTCTAGTGATGGCAAATCTTCTGAATATATCTATATATATTTAGGCTATATCTGTACAACCACAGAATCAGTTCATCTTGAGACTACTGCAACCACACCTGTTACGCACATAATTTTTCCTAAAACTGTGTGTAACTAAATCTGTATGAATTGTACACTTTGAATTTTTTGTAATCTAAGACAGATAACCTTGTTTAAAATTATGGGTACATTGTATTATGTGGGTTAACTTCTCTTGTTGGTTGGCTCGTGGGTTATCTGATCTTGTGTAGTGACTCGCTGAGTCATTTTTCGAACGATGCCTCCTTATACGGTAATGGTTGGTCAACTATTTCTTGGAATGATTGAAATCAGGATTGGCTGTATTCCCATGTCCATTTAAGGCGTGATTTTTGAACATAGCTTTTGAAATTGTTCTTCTTCATCGTTCGTTGTGAGTGTTAGTCAGTTGTATGCGTTCTGCGCATGTCTAGACTTTGGGAAGTTGGGTTTCGTCTTCCGCCCAGCATTAATTGAGAAGATGTACCGAGTAGAGAGCGGACGCATCTGCGTCTGTTTTTTTCGTAGGGAAATATATTGTCTTGTGAGTTAGTTATCTAACTAGACTTTTCCCAGTATTATTCAAGCCGCCTGGAGGCATATGTTTTGTGGTTGATTCCGAAGAAAGGTAATGCCTCTTTATTGAACTTTACGATGCTATCTAGTAGTTCGACATTTTGTTGCTCTCTGCTCGCCTGTGTGATTCAAAATGGAGAGGTACTTTGATTAGGATTTCGCCACCGGTATCTTTATACCTGAACCATTTACATATATGGGTCGCTTTAGACCAACAGGACTATTGTCTGTTTTCCAGGATTCGCTATGCCAGCGATTACGCCTAAGTCAAAGGGTTAGACTTAGGTATGTGATGAAGGTCAGTTCGACGTGTACTCCTCAATGCTATTTCTCGTGCAAACGATAACGGACTTATTTATTACACCTGATCTGCCAGCATCAGGAGAGGAGTAATGATTACTATGTATGTGTACTGATGAAATGCAGCTGACACTGTTACACTATTGATAGTAATGAATATTAATGCATCCAGCTCTGTGACATATTATTCAGACAGATTTATGAATAAAAAATTTATGACACTGTGAATCTTGAACTTTTGTTTACGCTATGACTGATGAGGATTGGATCCTACATGTCTAACAGTTGGCACCAATATCATTTTGAATGCTGAAAACTATTGAACTGTGATGTCTTATGACGTATATACAATGACTGTCATTGGTGGCTACAAAAATTGATTTCAACGTGCCATATCATTTCATGGTGGCCCAATGTTGGTTTATTCTGGTACCAGCTCTCAAGGGGGTCAACAAACCCAGACATCATCATCATACTATATACAAGATTGCAGCTTCAACTACTACCTTCCATGAATTTTTTTGAAAGTACCAGGCGTTACTGACAGTTGGTAATATTTTCAAACTACCCGGCGCTGCTCGGCAGTATTGCAGTTTTCCTACGATAGAAGGACAAGTACCAAGCGAATCGATTTCCTGATCTGTAAGGAAGAAGGACAAGTGCCGTAACAACTGTTCCAGTATCAGAAGTGCTGTTGCGGATTCAGAAGGTCAAGTGCCGATTAAGTCGATTTATAAGATTCAGAAGGTCAAGTGCCGATTAAGTCGATTTATAAGATTCAGAAGGACAAGTGCCGTAACAACTGTTCCAATATTAGAAGCTCATTTCCTTCGTCATGGCTGTTTATAGGAGCAGATGTTGATCAACGTTGGATCATTATCCTCAGAATGCTGATCTCAACCTGTTCTGTACCGTGCTGACGTTTGGACACATATAAGTTAAGTGGCCTGTTTTGTTTGTGAACTGTGCCCTTATATTCTAACTGAGCCTTCAACTCTTTCACATCCTATTGTCAATTTACTAAATATTATATGTTATTTGTATATTTATATATTTATATTTCAGCGGGTTTCGGTTGGGTGGTGTCTTTCAGTAGAAGATACCACGTCACAGAGGTTTCTACTGTTATCGTTTTCTTTAGGGACTGTGCAAATTTCCTATTGTGAAATTTGCTAGCGACAACCGTTGCTATATTTGTTTAGTTGTGACGAGTAGTGCTTTATTTTCGTGGTTTTTTGTAATTTTTTTTTTCTTTTTCTGTTCTTTAGTTCTGATTTCATTTGTTTGTATTTGTAGATCTCCTCTTTCCTATTATTCAGTTCTCTACACCATTTTGGTTTATACATTGTGACGCCATTTGTTTGTTTACATTCTTCGCATTTGTCAACACATTCTTTGTGATATTTACTTTTAGTTTTCGCTGTTTATTTTTTTGACTTTTGCGAATGTTTTCGTATTGTGTTTGATCTTTGTTGTTGTTTACATTGTCTTTGTTATTGTTTACATAGTTCTTGCATAGTTAGCTTTCACTATTGTTACATATTTGCTCATGCACTATTGATTTATAGTGCACTTATCATAACTAACTAGTGGATTTGTTCATGCACTATTGCATAGTGCAGTTATGATAAATAACTGATGATTAGGTGATTATGCGCTATTGGATGTGTAGTGCCTTTGTGATTAAGAAGTGACTAGTGTTATTATTACACATTTGGTTATACAAGGTCTTTATGAAAGACTTGTTTCCCACAGAGATTGGAGTAAACATTGTGATTATACAAGCACTTTATTAAAAGTCTTGTCACTATCAAGGTTGAAATAAGATTATTAATTATTTCAGGTTTTGGGACTCATAAGATAAATTGGAGTAAACATTGTGATTATACAAGTACTTTATTAAAGTCTTGTCACTATTAAGATTGAAATAAGTTAATTAATTATTTCAAGGGTTTAGCTCATATTATTAGACATAATGGATATGTTGGATTATTTTCTCCGTGAGGGAGATAGGAAATTACGTTTATTTGGGTCAAGCTGTGAAGAATATGCCACAGAAAAGCTCCTACTTCAAGTGAGTCAGGATCTAAAACAATATGCCATGTGTAAGTTTGGATACGACTATTCAAAAGAGAAAGCATTGGGACTTTCCAAGTTGATATCTACAATTTTTTATGATGAAGGAAAACCAAATACTCAGAGGAGCAGTAGTTTAGAATTGGATTCATTAAAGGAAACAATAAATGAGCTTCAAATTGATAAGAAAGCTCTTACTGATAAGTTATCAGCAATGACTTCTGAAAATACTGTATTAAAGGGTAAAGTGACGATATTGATAGAAGAAAATAAGAAATTCTATGACTCTTCTCTTAGTCAGAAGAAACAGTTGGATGAGGAAGTAATCTCATTAAAACAGTTGTTGAATAACCAGATGGAGCAGGTGAACTCTTCCACGCTAAATATGGTTTCCCACGTGATAACGATACTGCCTCTAATGGGAGTTGGCGGCAGGCCAAAGGTAAATCAAGTTTGGATCACGGTGAGGACTTTGATAAGTGTCAGGATAAGATTCCTCAGAGAAACCGTGCATCGAATTTTCAGATTCCTTATAAGTTGATGAAAGAAAACAAAACTGTTAGTACCCATCGTACTCAGCTCAGACAGTACGATGTACCTATTGAGCACAGTGACACAGGGAAAAATAACAACAATTTTGCTAGGAAATATAAGCGTGATTATGAACAGCGCCAAGGGCGTTCATCACGTGGTAATCTTCCTTTTTTTCACGTGATGGTTCTTCTTCAAAGAACTGGAGGCAATCTGATGGTGCTCAACTTTTTGGTCCCAGTAACTATAGGAATTTTAATAGAGGTTACCAACCTTATAATAGTTTTTCTTGGAAACAACAAAATCCACGTAATAGGAATTTTGATTATAGGGTAAATAATAATCGCAATTATGGTAACTGGAGTTCAAATAAGAGCAATGGGCTCAAGGGAGATAAGAATTTTGATACATCTCGTTGTGATGGTAGATGCCCACACGATTCCACTTAATTCTTCTGTCATATATATTCCATGTTAAACGTCGAGATCTGTAACAGTTCTCTACTATAAAGATATATTAGCACATATGTGCTCATTTTGGGAATTTATAACATGGTAATTACCTTGTTCTGTTACTGATGATGGTATAACGGAAGAAGGCTTAGTTAGCAATATACGGGCCAAAAGCTCTCATGGCCACAATTTATATAGTGTATTACTGTATTAAGAAATTTAGCATATACCATAAAGATTTGTGTTATTGATATTTTCGCAGCACATCTTTGACGTCTGCGACAGTATGGATATTATGTCTACCTTTAATCATGCCAAGATCTTACCTGCTGTGGAACGATGATATCTATGTCTTCGTCGATCATCTAATTTACGAGTATTAATTAGTAATAACTTGTATTATGATATTATTGCATAACACGATTGTATAATGTATTCTTTGTGTAATGTATATCTGTATTAATACATTATGATGTTGCCATCATGTGGCGTATGTTGGTGGCACCTCCCTGGAATATGCGTGTACACTTAGGGAAATTTTGTCTCTAAGAATCTGAGATATAATCTCAGCTATCGCTCCATGCGTCGAGCTAGCCTCATATTAGGCATTATATCCGCGCATCATACGTGCGTTACGAGCCTGGTGTTTCTGGCTCTTGGATTTAAAAAAAAAATGTTTCATTTTTTCCCGGGGGAGGGGGGGGGGGGGGGCGGTAATGTTACGCACATAATTTTTCCTAAAACTGTGTGTAACTAAATCTGTATGAATTGTACACTTTGAATTTTTTGTAATCTAAGACAGATAACCTTGTTTAAAATTATGGGTACATTGTATTATGTGGGTTAACTTCTCTTGTTGGTTGGCTCGTGGGTTATCTGATCTTGTGTAGTGACTCGCTGAGTCATTTTTCGAACGATGTCTCCTTATACGGTAATGGTTGGTCAACTATTTCTTGGAATGATTGAAATCAGGATTGGCTGTATTCCCATGTCCATTTAAGGCGTGATTTTTGAACATAGCTTTTGAAATTGTTCTTCTTCATCGTTCGTTGTGAGTGTTAGTCAGTTGTATGCGTTCTGCGCATGTCTAGACTTTGGGAAGTTGGGTTTCGTCTTCCGCCCAGCATTGATTGAGAAGATGTACTGAGTAGAGAGCGGACGCATCTGCGTCTGGTGTTTTTTCGTAGGGAAATATATTGTCTTGTGAGTTAGTTATCTAACTAGACTTTTCCCAGTATTATTCAAGCCGCCTGGAGGCATATGTTTTGTGGTTGATTCCGAAGAAAGGTAATGCCTCTTTATTGAACTTTACGATGCTATCTAGTAGTTCGACATTTTGTTGCTCTCTGCTCGCCTGTGTGATTCAAAATGGAGAGGTACTTTGATTAGGATTTCGCCACCGGTATCTTTATACCTGAACCATTTACATATATGGGTCGCTTTAGACCAACAGGACTATTGTCTGTTTTCCAGGATTCGCTATGCCAGCGATTACGCCTAAGTCGAAGGGTTAGACTTAGGAATGTGATAAAGGTCAGTTCGACCTGTACTCCTCAATGCTATTTCTCGTGCAAACGATAACGGACTTATTTATTACACCTGATCTGCCAGCATCAGGAGAGGAGTAATGATTACTATGTATGTGTACTGATGAAATGCAGCTGACACTGTTACACTATTGATAGTAATGAATATTAATGCATCCAGCTCTGTGCCATATTATTCAGACAGATTTATGAATAATAACTTTATGACACTGTGAATCTTGAACTTTTGTTTACGCTATGACTGATGAGGATTGGATCCTACATGTCTAACAGTTAGCACCAATATCATTTTGAATGCTGAAAACTATTGAACTGTGATGTTGATGAGGTATGTGAAGTAACTGTCGTTGTGGCGTGAAATAAATGATGAAAACGTCAAGAGCAGTTACCTCCTTTATAACTTCGCATGTCACTTTGCCTGTGCTGTAACTCTGTGGACTAGCTAACTACTTTACACACAGCAACAACATAAACCAGATAAGACACCCTACACTACAACTATAATTTAACTGGTGTCGATAGGGGTGGTAATTGAAGTCAGCCTAAATCCACCCTTATCAACACCTTGCTTCTTCAATCACAAACTCAGGACTGCCCTAATGACCTCTGGTCATTACTCTGTCGTATGTTTCTCTCGCTACTTCTGATTCGTTGCTCTAACATGTTTTCATTTAACTTTATTGGTAGAGCCTTGTATTTACAACTCAAGAGAAATACTCACGTTTAGTTAACGCGAGCCGAGTTACTGAACTCTTGTCTGTTTTATTCATACATTATTTTCTTCCTCGTGAACTGTCTTAAGCGTCTATCTGACCTTGCCAATAGCATGAATAATGCTTGGGCAAACCCCACGGCAACATACAACCCGGGGCCGTACAAATG
Organism: Oreohelix idahoensis; assembly: GCA_024509875.1. Lineage (NCBI taxonomy): Eukaryota > Metazoa > Mollusca > Gastropoda > Stylommatophora > Oreohelicidae > Oreohelix > Oreohelix idahoensis. The sequence goes on along the minus strand of JAMPIV010015113.1, from coordinate 27,430 downwards.
TATCCCGTAGGGAGACATTTGCGTTCTATCAACTATTATTTAGTGTTCACTTAGCATACTATCATATACATATACATTTATAAACTATGAGTCATAATATGAAAAGTAGAAAAACTAAAATCATGAGTGTAACGTTATCCCATTACAATTAACTAATGTTTCAATTGAGGTATATCATCAATCATTTCATAAATACACTACCTCATATGATACAACCATCTGATCAACAATAATTCCATACATGCAATATCTAAATATATACATTTGTCGACATGGTAACTGTCTCTGGAAGCAGAGATTTGTCAGCACTCGTCATGTCTATAGTATCTGCCGTCAATATCGTTACTGAATTCGAACGGTCAGATAAGCGGAGTTACACTAACTAATATAGCGAAGCATGCATAAATAAGTGTCCTGGGGCGATAGTGAAAGACATGTGTCGCTAATCAGGTCAGAATTTGATGTGCTCGACTGATGTTAGCATTGGATGCACCGTTCAAGTCGTTAATTCTGTCTGAAAGTATAGACGTCATACACATGTGTACTAAACCTCATAAAATACAAAACATTCTTGTGCCTAGAGTTAATGTCAACGTGACTATGTGGGTGTGTCATCACTATCATCTCTCAAGTAGCTACATATAATATCTCTGGTAATTTATTTATTACATCTCTAGTATAATTACTGCTTAAAGCAGCAATACCGCAAACATGTCGTATTCCTGATGTCGCTATGTAGTCAGCGCAATGGTAACTGGGGTACATCATCTGTGGGTGGTGAAAAGGTGAAAGGGTATGTGTTGTGGGAATGTTCATCATTAGTGCATTATGTGCACTCTTTGTTACCTGTATATGGGTAAGAAGAATTTCTTCTCTCTTTATGCATAGGCAATACAACCGAATTATGACAATAATACTATCAATGTCTAACAATAATCATCAGTCTTGATCCTCTGGTGCGGTGAATCCTATATCTTGGAAAGTACACTGACAAGGTCTGTGAGTTTATATGAAATAAGTCTACATAATCAGGACTCTGTTTCTCTAGATTACAGTCTAATTATTTTTTCTGTCTTTTTTTTTAAAGTTCTATACTCTCGGGCTTTAAAGAGTTATGTGAATGTCTAAGTGTCCACAAAAGTTTCAATATCGACTAATTTAACCACTGAAAACATAATAAAGTGACTTAGTTTTAGGTACTATGTTGATTAGAGTACCTATAAGCACTATTGCTGGGGGAGTGCTGCGAATTAGTACTTTAGCTGGGGGAGTACTTTACGATGATTACACGGCCTGCATGAGTTTTGAAAATTCTTTTGCAAGCTCTAACAGTGTAATTTCTCTACTGGAGAGACGACTGTCGTAATGTGACGAAGTTGGTATCGATTGTGCTATCGTGTTTATAGTCGCTCTGCAGGAGGAAGGGGGCGATTGAATATTTGTACGATGTTGTAAACCTGAAATCGGCTTATGAACTTGGCGATGATTTCTTTTAAACCTGGCTCGTACATGTTCTTGTGGTAGGCGTAACAGCTTCACTCGTGGCGGTGAATCTGGTGATAAAGGGTGGTAACGGCGCTTGGTTGCTGTACGTATCTCAGTGTTGGTGGTATCATCCATGCAATCGATGTCGCTTTCTTCTCGTTCTGTTGTCTCAAGTTCTGAATCATAAGGTGCCAAATGCGTATCGATAATGTTCTTTTCACTGTGTTTTTCATCAGAAGGTTGCAATATTTTAATGTTTATATGCTCTGCTGTATGACTCTGACCATGATGGGTTATGTTGTCTCTCACTGTTTGAGAGGGCCTCTCATCTTCGCTATCCCAACTAGAGTGTGTAAGCTGGTGTGTAGGTTATTGTTGACTTGGAATTGGCAGTTGTAATCCTTGACTGCCATAATATGTCTGACTGGTTATGGACGGGTGAGGTTCGTTGTCATGCAATGATAGTGGTGTGCTGCTATCTCTATCGTCTCGAAATATCAACCTCTCTCTTATTTCTGCCGGCGGAATATCATCTTCGTCTTCTGACTTGTCTCTACAGCGATTCAAACGATGTATAGCATCCTGTAATTGATTTGGGGTGCTACACTGTTCTGTGTCAATATGAAGCTCATCATCTGTGTCAAGTTCGCTGTGTGAAGTGCTTGAGGTCTCTGTAGAATTATAGTGATTTAATGTGACTTTTCGTACTGGTCTGCCATTCGATAAAGCTGGTGGTGATGTTGGGCGATGATTGTCTTTCTTCATTTGTGCTGCATGAGCTTTGGTGGCTATGTTTTTCTCTTGCGTGTTCACATCACCTTCATCTTGTTCAGCCGCATTTATCACCAACTTGCGAATTTATTTTCGTCTTGCAGATAAACAAACAGCAAACCCGTCCTCCAGTAACTTATACACCTTTCGTGTTGTGAGTGTATTCAAGTCACCTTCTTTCAGGGTTGCTTTTATCTCTTTCTTCAACTCTTCTGTGCTTGGTTCTGTAACTGGAATTTCTTGCGAATTTGTCTGCCTGGCCAACTGTTTTAATGCTGTTCGAGTGTGTACGTCAGATGTGTTGAAGTGTACTGTTTCTGGTGAACCAGTATCTGTTGTGGCGGTGTTAAAGTCGACGTCTGCTTGTGCTGCAACACAAATCATCGTTGTTTTCATCGCTTGTACTTCTGGGTCATTGACCTGCCTTGACCTGTCAACGTTTCTTTGTGTCGCAACACAAATCATTTTTGTGTTCTTTACTTGTAGTTCGTGCCTTGGTTGACTTTTAATTATGGGGGCCCATCGCGTGTCATTTGACTTTACAAAACCGACCTGGTGATGTATGTTAGGTGGTTGTCTGCATTGTTGTATTGTTCTGATATGTACGCTCATTCCATCTTCTGTCGTTAATAAGCAAGTTTGTTGGTCACTTGTTGTAACATTTTGTACTGCCCATATCTTTCGTTATTTAATTCGATTCATAAAATTTCTGACAGCAATACGACAAGCTCTTTTATCAAGACTATTCCAGTGGCGGCGTTGTTGTTGTGTCTGTTGTTGTTGTTGTTGTTGCTGTTGATACATTAAATCAGAATGTGATGTAGCCATGTTGTCACTAAGAAGGACTGGTCGCGGCGCCAATTCAAAGTATGTATCTGTTGTTGTTGTTGTTACATTAGATCCAGCGAGGCAAGTAATTTATATGCTCCATATCAGAGGTAATTATGGGTACGTCTTGCATAAGCTCTATATCTCGTGTATGTACATATTCTTCCTTTGTCATTCTATCATCTCCAGCTGACTTTCTTAGTCTTCTAAAAATGTATTCTTGTTATGTTTGAGTAGCTCTATACTCCATATCAGCATTTCAAACTCATCGTATATGTGCCTATATTCTTTCTTTGTAAACATAATCAGACCTGCCTCTACTACTGTTCCTGAAAGCAAAATTCAATTCATATACTAACTATCAAGGCTTCAGGTCATATACTTGCATGCGAGAGCATGTTGGCAGTTCATACAGAAGTCGACTCTCCCAGTCGCTTAAATGTCGTATCTATTTCTGAATAGCTCATCTTCACCTATCGTGACCTCACGATGATAAATATGGTTTTCTTCCATAACCATTCATTTATATACATGTAGTCGTATTATACTTGACCAACTGTTGCTTTGTAAATGGTCGTGATATCTTCACATCTCCTGCTTTCTTTACTTAGTCAATAAAGTGCTCATAATGTGTCTGACACGTCGACACTGTACCTCTGTGTTACTTCTCCTGTATAAATATATATAATTCTATCTCGTATAAATCATAAGTTCAGATAATACTTATAGCCCAAATCACTGAATTCCTTACGAAATACACTATCTACACTCATTGTGTTTATAAGAAACTTCTTAATCATTTTAAACACTGTCTAGTGATCGCAAATCTTCTGAATATATCTAGGCTATATCTGTACAACCACAGAATCCGTTCATCTTGAGACTACTGCAAACACACCTTGCTTCTTCAATCACAAACCCAGGACTGCCCTAATGACCTCTGGTCATTATTCTGTCGTATGTTTCTCTCGCTACTTCTGATTCGTTGCTCTAACATGTTTTCATTTAACTTTGTTGGTCGAGCCTTTTATTTGCAACTCAAGAGAAATACTCACGTTTAGTTAACGCGAGCCGAGTTACTGAACTCTTGTCTGTTTTATTCATACATTATTTTCTTCCTCGTGAACTGTCTTAAGCGCCTATCTGATCTTGCCAATAGCATGAATAATGCTTGGGCAAACCCAACGGCGACACTTCACTCCTGATTTTATCCATGCTGCTAGCTGGATGCAATTGCTAAAGTAACCATTTAATAAACAGCGCTGATGGTAAAGTACCTTTTTTTCCAGCTAACAGCGACTATTGGGGGAGGTTGGGTAATTACAGAGGTAAATTAGAGCAGGGTGCCATGAGCAAAAAAAAAAGGATGAAAACCCACGGTATAAATGTGGCGAAATGGATATTGGATAGAAAATTAGAAAGTATTTCCTGGAAGTGGAGAAGAAAATTAGCGAACCAGAGGTAGGGAAGGCACACGACAAGTCAGGTAGTTAACTGCACAGTTCTCGATGATAGTTGTAAAAGAGAACTGATAGGTAAGTTAAGTTCTTGCTAGACCTATCCTATGCTCCATTGGTGTTATATAAAAATGTGAGTACAGCTCGTACTTATTCCCTACCAATTTTAAATTATTAATATTTCTTTGACCACACAACAAAATTATAACTGGAAATTTAAATAATTCTAAACCTGCAGTTATAAACAAATGAGTGCACTTTATTGATTAATAGTGTATAGTAACAAATTTGCACCTTGGTATATCAATATCTTACAAGATTTCACACAATTTACAAAACGTATATTGTCGCTGTTTAATCATTTTCTTCATGTTCTTGGCTTGGGTGCCTTGGTTTGTGTTTTCATAATAAGTTGCACATAACTTGCTTGACACGTTGCAGTATCTGACTTTCTTCGGTCGTTAAAACATCTGGACACTGAAGATGCTATGCTTATGTCAGGAACAGTGTTGGTCCACTGTTAAACAGTTCACAATGTCCAAAATTGTGCCACGTTTTTTACCACTAGCTGAATCTGCAAAATATTACTAGGTTATGGCATCTGTGGTTTATAAGCAAGACGCCCCTCTGATGCTGACTGGCTACTGTTGATCAATTTCTACAACACCGACTTGAGGCTGTGGTTAAATCAGTCAAAAGGGGGTACGGCGTACAACCTTTCAATACATTTAAGAGTTTTGACATCAGTTAAAGACATTTTATAAACCCAGTCATGACTACTTCCCTTTGGCTTAGCATTTTGCCAAAGTTAGCAAAATTGTTTTCCTTATAAAACATCGACAAAATGTAACGAAATAAAAGTTAAGAAAGAAAAAGAGATGACGAACTCTTTGAGCACGGCACCCAAAAGCAAGACCCTAAAAGGAACTGTAAGCTTTTATTGCTAGCGTTTGTCAGTCCTAACAAGGACTTCTAGCTGTGCCAATGCTGTCCAAAATTTAGGTTATATAGTGATGAAAGCCATCTTTCTTCGGGCACAAGGCAAGATAAAGACATGAGGATTTATGTTAAGCATAACATTAATTTTAAATATTCATTAATTTAATGTACATTAATTCACTAAATTATTTTGTAAGCTTATAGACAACCCTCAAGACACAGTGGTACCCTTAAGTCTGCGGCTGTTTGAAGCTCCGATTTATACAAATCGTTCACTATAACGTTAAGTTGTGGCTCCTTCTCAGTTATCTTGTTGTGTTATAGGTTAAAGCTTCTAACTATAAGAGTAGGCACTTTGGATAATTTCTCAGCTCTGTCAGATCTTGAAATGATTTCAAGAAGTAAAGAACTGTGTCTGAGACCGGCCTTAATACCTAATCTCAGGTCTAACCCTTGCTTTCTCAGAGGTTCGTGCCTGGGTTCACTTTTCCTCTGGTAAACTTTCGTGGGATTTCAATGCTGTTGTGCGAATTTACCGACAAAATCGTCCTTTCCTCGTCAAATACCAAAGATAATGATTTCCCACTACTATAATTACATGTATTTGTAGTTGTAGTTCAAATCGCAAAAGAAATATCCTGTTCAGGGCATTAACCATAAACTTATAGCAGAATTTATGTTGTGCAATTCATAATTTATCATAAAGACACTAGTTTACGTGGCAATCCCAGAGTGCCTTGCCCGTGTTATGACAGTATATCATCGTCATTATGTCCCTTTTTGCTCACAATGGTGCATAGAGCCAACACTGCAGCTATTCCACAGGAAACCTGCGCCAAAGGAGCCATGGCCCTTACAGTATTAGTTTATGCAATAATTGGTTTTACTTGATGAGTTTGCCAGTAATCGTGTATCCTCAACAACATCATGTTACCGTTCGCTCCCGATGGATCCTTGAGTGTAGCTGTTCACTTATGAGGAAGCACAAAGTTAAAGAGAGACCCAAAAATCTTACGGAGAAGAGAACTGGAGACATATATAAAATGAATAAAGAAGAAAGAAATGACCTTGAACGGATGTCACTGGACAAGAAGGCTTGGCATAAATTTGCTGAACGCCTATGCACCTTGGGGAGCTAATAGGTAAAGATGATATTGATTCTTTTTGATTAGGCTTACCAGTATGCTTATTTTCAGTCCTCGTTGGACATAAAGGATGACATTAGACAACAGAAAAGAAAATATAAGTGATAGGCTTACCGTGAATCGAACCTAGAACCAAACAAACGGTGCCATCGCTTTGCTGTGACAGTACATCGGGAAAGGACGCTCAGCTAATTTTGGGCGCGCCTCTAGTTTTTGAGACACTGTCTCTAATTTTTTTTTATAGCTCATCTCTATTTTTTGGTCTGCGTCTTTTTTTTTAGTCTATCTCAATTTTTTTTGTTTTTTTTGGGGGGTCTATCTCTATTTTTTGTGTGTGGGTAAGTCTCTATTTTTTTGGGTCTGTCTCCATTTTTGTGTGTGTGTGGGTCTGCCACTATTTCCTTTACGCAAGATAATTTCATAAAACGAAGTACTTTGTAATACTATTGGCTTGTTTCCAGGACTCTGTGACGAAATCAGTAGTGCAATTTTTATAACTCTTATTCACTCCGGCAGTATCTCTTCATTTCTACATTTCTCTCATTCATCATCCTATTATTTGGCATATTTATTGCCCTTACATTCTTTCTGTGACATCTCACTGACTGTTTACGTTACGCCAGGTGACTCAATGGTAATACCACGTTTATTGAACCGGTCAGCGAGTGATATTTTTATCATGAAAAGCCGGCTTCCACCTTTTAATACAGACGGCAAACGTGATAAGAGATAGCGACTTTAACGTAAATCATATCTGAGGCCAGCGACAATCAGGCGATTAACATCCGGGTTGCGGTCTGTATTGTCTGAGGAAACCACAATATTTGTCTGAGCGGATGGCGATCCTTTTGTTTGACTGTCTGGAGAACGCACGATCACAGACGATAACGAGATAATCGTTTCACGGGACTTTGACTGTGTGTGATTATCACAGGCAATGTGTCTGGCGAGTCAACATTTGAAGGTAGCAGCTGGAAATCAAATATGTTCCCAGATTTGTTGTGAGTGGCGAAAATATTACCGCATGATTTGAATGAGGTCACACGTTGGAATATTAAATGTAATATTTTAAACACGTGGAAGAGATTATGAATTTAAACACCCCTACCCACATAGTGCAAAAGAGCTTACGATTGGATTGAAGTGAGAGCCGGAATATGCATTGGTTCTCATCGGCAAGTTAGCCGGGAAGTACAATCTGGGATTTGAACTGAGAATGAGAGAAATAATCTAGCGAATTCAGAATCACAGAACACAGACCGATTCGCAACTTTAAACTAGCAACTCCCAAAAGCCAGAGAAAGAAGGATCGGACCTAGAATTCCATAATTATAAGTGACAGATCGAGTATTTGGGAAACTCTGAAAACTTAATAGTAAACCCGCAGGTTGAAATACGAACTCTGAAAACTTAAGGGACCATGACTTTAAATATTAGGATTGGATAGCTAAGGAATTGGATCACGCGTCATAAGAGAAACATTCCCAGAAAAAGTGTTTCGCAAATTCAACCGTCATAAAAGGGATTCAAAATTTCCAGACCAAGTGATTCGAGAGCATATAACCTAAATTGCTCGTGTCCATTCTAAACTGTGCGAGGAGATTGTGTATTACCAAATTGAGGTAGTTGTGAACATTTCTTTTACAAATGTGAATTTGACATGTTTTTCTTGCTAAGTGGTTATATATGAGGCTGGCAACCTCAACATACGAAAATAGTATATTCATAAACCACTACAGCGAACGCTGGTGATTTATTATGGCTAGTCATGCGGAAAACCGACACCAGAGGTGACCCCAGACTCCGAATGGAGCAGTGATGACTGATGATTACATCACATGTGCCTAAAGTGTATAATATTTTGTGAGATAAATGCACTTTGTTAATTGTAACTCAGGCAACTGATTGATCGCCCCGTCCAGACACATTTGCCCAGTTTAATATCCGGAAGAATATTGATGATTTTTAATCATCTTCCCTGAGCTACACTGTGTACTCGGGAATTTAATTCTTCTGAGAGAATAACATTGGTGGATGGACAGCTAGAATGTGCCTGTTAATTGACAGCCCATAAATGTACTTTGCAGAGGCATTTGTTTTTCTATTTTATCTCAAAAATTTCGTGGAACGAAGCTAGCCGTGAGTGAAACGCAGGGAATCAACGCCTAAATCGGACAAGCTGTGTAGAGAAGAGCCATCACCACCAAAAAACTGACGGAAAACGGTTGCAGGACCCCCTTTTATCAGTTGTGCTTATAAAAAGGCACCAGCAACCGGACAGAATTTCCTGATCTATATCCTCACCCTAAATCTCCATGAAGAGAAAATTTGATTCCAATATACAATTCACCAGGTGCTAAAGTCATAGATACTGGGCCAGAAGGCGCACCGGAAACCACAGTATCACGCAACTCGCTTTTTTTTTTTTTTTTTCTATGGAGAGTACACCAGCATTTCATTTATTGTAAACTGTTAATATTAATTGATTATTAAATTTGTTACCTGTTGTTTTAAAACTAAACAATAGTTTTTTAATCAGTTATGACATACATGAAAGCAAACGTATGAGCATTACTTTTTCATGTATATATATATATATATAAACCTCTAAACAAAGCTAAACCATTATTAGAGGAAATTCGCTGAATTAACAAAGCTTGTGGGCTTGAGCAGGCTAAAAACTATCGCTTCAATCCTTCGCATAAGGCGACGGACAGATATAAGTTAACAAATGTTCAGCGCTAAGCAACATTGTTCTTGACTTCCGAATTAGCATGTGAACTCTCCCTTAAGGTAGAAGCGTCATTAATCTTCTATCTACATCTCTGCCAAGAGTAATCTCTGTGCAAAGGTAGACACATTTGACTACCTATTTAGATACTCTTGAGTTTTGGCCACTGTTGGACCACTACTGCAAAGCAGGGGAGGCAATCCGTGACAGACTCAAGTCTCTCACGTCACAAGCTGTCCTGTAAAGCTGAAGAGTATTATCAGAACTGATTTTGTTTAAACAGTAAACAAACATTTACCGTGATAGCGGTTAGGGATTCGACGTAAGAATTTATGGTTTGGCTATAACGTGACACAGTGATAGCGAATTGGACGGCTTATCAATGGAAACGTACAGTTACGTGTGATTCAACAACTGCGGATTTTAAAGTCTTTGTTGTTATCTATGTTTCAGAGCCATATAATGAGACTAAATGTGTGAGTTGAGAGATTGTTATATTTGTGTTGGACTCGATGTATTGTAATGTCCATACATGCCACTATGCAAAATGAAATCTCCTTTTCTTACATCATATATTAATGTACGGTGAATGCGGTTGGTAGGGACTTATGGTCGTGATTGAGCTCACAAGGGGACTTAACAAACACATCATCACAACTTTAGTTTAGTTTTTTTTTCAATCTTTATTCGTATTCAGTTTGAAATTACAAACTTGTTCATTTTACATATTTCAATAAAGAAGTTTCAATGAAAATACAATGTGCAGCTGCTTAGAAAACCCTTTCACTCCTTCGCTCACACTTATTTACACACACTTTCTTGCACCATGAGGTTGTACATTGCACATTTATTTGTGATGATACTATTGATTGAAAAGAAAAGGGAAAAAACGGATAAAGATTCATAGAACCCCGTTCTTGAAAACTTTAAAGCGCACTCTTTTTTATAGTGATAATAGTAAAAAAAAAAAGGGATGTTGAACTAAAAAACACCTAAATGGACTAAACAGTTTCAGTGAAAGGACAATGAAAACACATTTAAAAAACCAGGAAAAAAAACCCTGAATAGACAACTTTCCGCTAAGAATTATCATGAAGACATTTTTTTTTCATGTTCCCGTGTTTGTTTTATAAAGTAACCCCTGCTTTCTAATGTCATATTCCATTTTATTTTCCCGTGTTTGTTTTATAAAGTAACCCCTGCCTTTCTAATGTCATATTCCATTTTATTTACTTGTGTTTGTTTTTTAAAGTAACCCCTGCCTTTCTAATGTCATATTCCATTTTATTTTCCCATGTTTGTTTTATAAAGTAACCCTGCCTGTTTAATGTCATATTCCATTTTATTTTCCCAGTCGTGCTCTTTTTGCTTTGCACTGGATGAACCCAAACTTTGTTCTCTGTCCCAGGAGGCACCACTCAGAATAGATTTCGCTGCTGCGTGAAGCCATTTTATCTGATCCAAGCTCCGAATTCTGACACCGTAAATCAGGGAAATTGGACTCCTGAGATGTACTAGAACTAAATTTAATGTCGACGTGGTGTCACGTGCTGGCCTACTAAGCACGTATATACACTGCTTAGACAGCGCAGACTATTCTGGCTCAAAAATAGAATTTTTTTTTTCCAAAATAACTTTATTGAAAATGTAAGATCAATTTTGCCCATATAAAATTTTTTTTTAATTTTATTTGTTATTTATTATTTTTTTTCATTATTTACGATGTATTTTTTATTTGTTTTCCAATTATACAAACCCTGTGCATTTAGTCAAATTGGAATACAAGGAAAGTACATTACATAATATATATAAATACTCAAACTTACACTTTCATTTTCACACATACACGTAAATACTACTGTATATATTCGTTCCCATACAAATTTATACTTGCACCCATATGTTATTAGGCTTGCGTATTCGATTTCTCAAGATGAATAGAGGAAAATTAAATTTGGCCTCAATAATGTTAAAGAATTGGATTGTCCCGATTTGTAAAATATTCCCAATGGAAAAAAAAACCCATAGCTCTCACACACACACTCACATACACACTTACGCAAACTTACACCGATTTTCCAACGCCGCTATTACAACGACCACTATTGACGACTTCCAATGCTGGCATTCGTGACTGTCTGGGTCCCCATAATTACCGATGTCGGATACCGTTGGTCGTAAATCTTCAACGTGTCACAGCGCTCCATAGATTTAGAAACTGGCGCGAAACGTCCAGGGTCAGCATTAAAGTTTCTTTAAAACATTTTTCCAACTCAGTTTTTTTTGGGGGGCACATACATATTCTGACCGAAGACCACACGGTTTGCTCCTGATTTGAGCAAAATTGTCCTATAAAAACTCTTATTTCTGCATCATCCGTCTCAAAAATAATAATAATAATAATAATAATAATAATAATAAATAAAAGCTAAATAAATAATAAAATAAAGATATTTATTAGTTTGTATACTCGTTATGTTTGAAAATATTTGGTAATATTTTGAGTCTAAGATTAGGACTCTAGTCAAAGGGCGAATACTCATTTTATGCTTCAAGTGAAAGTAAATATACAGTCGTCCCACTTGAATATAGTTGAAAGGTTAAGTTTAGTGCATGCCCAATGAGACGTAGAGTCGTCGTTGGGGCTTCCGTAAAGACGGACGGATCTTGAAGGCTATCGGACATATGAGAGTCCGAAGTTTTTCGCCATTGTGATTGATTCTGGGAAAGAGAGGAGTTTTTCCTCAGTATTCTATGATGGGCGATACTGTTCCCAGAATATATATATTAAGTGTGCTAGTTACTTGTATTTTCTGAACTGAAGGTAAAGAAAGAACATTTTTCTAAGACTTTACATAGGCCTAACGACGCCATAGATGTCATATCATCTATCTATATATTTGATGGATCGCATGTAGACGATTCCAGTACTAGCAGCACTGTGAGTAGACATATGTAACATTTCTTATGGGTATGGAAACCCCAAAGACATTAGATGAGCAAATGAACGGAACTGTCATTTGTAGTGAGGATATCTTTTGGATGAACGTCGCTCACTTGGACCGGCGCCATTTTGAATCCCACTGTTGGTCTGTTTGAAGTGTCTATCAGAGAACGGAGAAATCTTATTACCTGGTGGTGATACCAAGACCTACGTTGTATTGAAGTCTACTCTTCGTTATTTGAGATGGTCAACCTTAAAAGAAAGACCCTATTGAATTTAAAGCCTAAAAGACTTAGCCTGAAAGACATAGTCAGCAGAGGGTCTGTAGGGGAGCATTGTGAGGACCATTGTTATTGTTAACTCAAACTGATGCTACTAGTCAGTGGAGGTATGAGACGATAGACTATCATAACTATATATTTGCTCCTATCGTCCGATTATATTTACATGCTATGAGATTGCCAAATTACTGTTGCCACCCATTTGTCAAGTATCAATGATCTATTGTGTCAACCTGTTCCAATGACTGTCAACCGTGCTGTCAGAGTATGTGTCATTAAACTGTCTCAAAAGTCTACAGTAGTTCCAGTAATCATTGACTTCCAACTGTGAGAGTATGAGTGAATTGCTACCAAATTGTCAACTACACAGAACCATTTATGCATTCGCGTATTGACACTCATATTTACACTTATTGTCAACACTACATTCTTGTCGGAGCCTCATTACGTTCCGGGACAAGGTGACCTGTATGACCAACACTGTGCCGGGTTTGAGTTGACTACGTACTCTTGTCAGGCAGACGAGTACATGCAAACATTCATTCCAGTTACACCAATACAAGTCTTTATTAACAAGCTGACATTGACACCAGCCAACAACCACACTTTTACAACTGACGCTTCTACAATCTACACATTTACATATGCATTAAAATGTAAAAATAATAATGACAATAATAATAAAATAATAATAATAGATACATAGAAAATAAAATAATAATTTAAAGGCAGGCTTCTCTCTGCGGACATGACAAAAAGGAGGATGAAAAATTTTAAACATGCACACACTCTCTCACATGTACTTAAGATAAAATTATTGGGTGATGGAGTCTCTTACCTTTAACGTTGTGTGTGGGTAGGAGGGGGAGATGATGATGTGTATTAAAGGAGGTGGAAAGGTAGAAAAAAACAAAGAAACACAGGTGATGGAATACCACGTAATTGGCAGTGGGGTGGGGAGACGGGAGGTTGTAGGATAGTTACCTTCGTATAAACTAAAGGCTTGGATTTAAGAATATTTGGCAGGTCGAGGTACAGGTAGCTGGGGATAGCTGACAGGTTTTAAAAAAGCTTCACTCGCTGGAGGAACACATTTAGGAGAAAGGCCGTGGGGATAACGTTGTACTCAAATACTGATTGAATGCGACATATTCATATTAAAAAAACGAAATTCAGAGAGCAAAAGGTTTAATTTAAAATGGATTTCTGATAGTGTCTTGGGAAGTGAATTAAGCATAATGGCTTTGAAAATGTCTGTTTTTTGTGTCGTATGTCTTGTAAGATTCTCTGTGCTGGTATAATTGTACTACATTTATAGAAAATGTGTTCCTCACTTTCTTGTACATTTGCCTGGCACATCTTGCATCGTGATTTTCGTTTTAATCTGTGTGCTGCTCTTTCTGTGGTTGGTGTCATGTTATATAAAAGTCGATATATGTCTTCTTTGGCTTTTGGTGCTATGCTTTTGTTGTGAAGATCGGTGAAAATCTAAGTGTAGTCTGTTATAAAGTAATTGTAACCTCTTTTAATTCTAAGGTGTAAAGGTGGTGCTTGTAACCTGACTAAGTGTTTGTAAATTTTGTTTGTTTTCTGGTTATTTAAAATTTCGTGTGCTCTGATGGCTTGTATGCAGGTCCTGTAAAAGTGTGGTAGTGTGCCGTAATGGTGTGGGACATTGTTCTTTAGTGGTCTCAGACTAGCAAGTTTAAGTCCTACGTAGTAATGGGCTAATGTGTGTTGTTCTGGGTCTCTTATTATATTTCCTACATGTCTGATTCGAAGTGCCTTTATTTTTGTTCCAGTATCCTGGAGGGCAACTCCCCCGAATCTTCTCTCTTGCATGAGTGTTTGATGTTTAATGCTAAATAAAGTGTGCCCAAAAACAAAACGCCTAATCTCCTTATTTATCTCTGTCACCGTATGTTGTGGAGGGTCAAAGACTGTAGCAATGTAAATTATTTTTGGAATAATAAAGCAGTTCACTATTGCACTTCTGGAAACAATGGTTGTATTTTTGTATTTGTAGCGGTGAAGCGTGTCTGTGATATATGCGACTAAGTTCTGCCATGTGACTGTGTGTGTGTGCGGTTCGGTGAGATGAGAAGTATATACTGTACAGTTTCATGTTTGTTGTTGAAGTTAAATCAAACGGAAAATCTGATTTGTTTTTCCATCTGCCTATACCCATAACTGGAGACTTTTGGACGTTTAATTTTGACCCACTAACTTTACCAAAAAGCGTGAAAGTGTCTAGAATATTTTGTATAGACCTACCATTGGGGGGAAAGAAGGTTGTATCGTCTGCGTAGGCAAGTAACGTTTGTTCTCCTTTACCCTGAATAAAAGTGCCTCTGATGGTACTGTCTAGTCTAATTTTCTCTAGCAGTGGTTCTTTAGCGAGTACATAGAGTAGAGGAGAAAGGGGACATTCCTGCCTAACAGATCTTGTCAGCCTGAAAGCCCCAGTAAGTGAATGATTTACCAAACCCTTGCTTTCTTCTTCTTCTTCTTCCTCGTTCATCCTGAAAAGGACGTTGGTTGCGTTGTGTCCGTTTACAGCAAAGCTGCGGTATTTGCGCCTTTCGGCCGACACATCCGACTTCCGCACGACATATTTTGGGACCGGGTTTGTCTTCCCTCCTCGATCACTACTCCTCAGCCAGACTGCAGTGATGCAGCCTTTTTCCAGGACCACCACGTGGAGGTGGAGTAGGGTCTTGGTCAGCTCTGGTTTGCTGACCCTGACGCAGGCAGTCAAGCTATGGGTAACTTACTGCATTCCTTTTGATGCGTCTTGGGTCCCAAACCTTTGCTTTCAGGTTTTGTGTATATAATTTCAATCTACTTTCTAAAGTATTCACCAATGTTGCAGTGTAGTAAAGTTTTATGGAGGTATGAGTTAGACAACTTTAGTTTAGGCAGCACTATGTGCCGGTCAAAAATAAGTTTTTAAGATAAAGTTTTTAATTCTGCTTTAAAAGAAATTGTGCTATACATATTTACAGACGTGGATTTAGCCTAGTATTCATTTATTTTTCCCTTGCAAAATATAAATGTAAATTTCTATAATAATAACAAATAACAAAAAAAAATTCTCTATGGAATTTAAAATTCCTTGTAGTGTCCGTCTTTGTTGCAAACGTCTTTGGAAATATATTTAATCAATAACTACTTTACGTTTTAAATGTTAAGACTGTCCTTCTTACTAACATTGCGTCCCTTGATAATAAAAATTACGTCCCTTAGATTACACTCATAAATGTTTCTTAATGAAACAGCATGAGGCAGAAAATGTGATGGTGGTGGAAAATTGATATGAGTTCCCAGCGTCAATGTCTGGCTGTCTATGGAATACAGAAAGATTGATAAAAATCAGTGACTTTACCTGCTTGTTGTACATGCTAATAGTCAAGAGAAGGATACCACTTGAGAGCCATGACCGCAGCGGGACTGCTGCCATAAAATGTCAAGGACGATCAGATGATCAGTATAGGATATAATATTTCTACAGAGTGAATATCTTCTTTTGCAAATATTTTTTTTTCAGCACTTAAACTTACTTAATAAACATGAGATTGTTATCAAAACAAGGAGCAATTATGTCAATTTGACATATGATAAATACGTTCTAATTTTATTTTTTATTTTTTTTAACCAGAAGCAAAAGAAAATAAACTAAATTCTAAAATGGCTAATGAAATCAACGTAACAAGAGAAACTAAAAATTATTGCCCGCTATGACGTCACGAGCGTGATCTCCCCCCTGCTCTATAGTTTTACAATATTATTTACAATAAATCAAAAATTAAATAAGATATCAAAAAATCAGATCAGACATCAACATGTGACACATCATTTGATGTAATAAAATAACAGGTAATTCTCTGTGTTGTGACATTTGGTTCGTATAAAGTAAGTGGATAAATGAGGAAATACAAATTTTAAAATAGCAAGTACTTTTCAGTTACCCTGTATAATCACGTGTCTATTTATCTAGGTCACATGTCGTATAGTTCCCGGGGGTCTTTGAAGAGACCAAGAAAGAAATAAGACTATTGTACATTCAGCCATGTCGTTCAATGCGCCTAATACAAGGTCATGAATGGAGATGGTAAACTCCTCATGTAAAACAACTTAATACATAAACCGCTGCTGTGAGAGCATGTTTTTTGTTTTTTTTTAAATAAAATTTTGCATCGGTGTGGCGAGGCGCGTCCCGTTCAACCAAGTCGGTTATATTAGGGCGCATGATCAAATATAAAATACCCTTAGGTCTGGGGTTTATTTCTGAGAGCATGTAACTGTTTTGTGCAGGTTTCCTGTGGGACTAACTACAGTGGTGACTTGGTGCAGGCTTCCTGTGGGACTAACTACAGTGGTGACTTGGTGCAGGCTTCCTACGGAACTAACTACAGTGGTGACTTGGTGCAGGCTTCCTACGGAAATAACTACATTGGTGACTTGGTGCAGGCTTCCGGCGGAACTAACTACATTGGTGACTTGGTGCAGGCTTCCGGCGGAACTAACTACAGTGGTGACTTGGTGCAGGATTCCTGCGGAACTAACTACAGTGGTGACTTGGTGCAGGCTTCCTGCAGGATTAACTACAGTGGTGACTTAGTGCAGGCTTCCTGCAGGACTAACTACAGTGGTGACGGTGCAGGCTTCCTGCGGGACTAACTACAGTGTTGGCTTGGTGCAGGCTTCCTGCAAGACTAACTGCAGTGGTGACTTGGTGCAAGCTTCCGGCGGAACTAACTACAGTGGTGACTTGGTGCAGGCTTCCTGCAGGACTAACTACAGTGGTGACTTGGCGCAGGTCTCCTGTGGGACTAACTACAGTAGTGACTTGGAACATGCTTCTTGCGGGACTAGCTACAGTGGTGACATAGTGCAGGCATCCTGTGGGACTTACTACAGTGGTGACTTGGTGTATGCTTCATGCGGGACTAAGTACAGTTGTGACTTGATGCAGGCTTCCTGCAGGACTAACTACATTAGTGACTTGGTGCAAGCTTCCTGCAGGACTAACTACAGTGGCGACTTGGTGCAGGCTTCCTGCGGAACTAACTACAGTGGTGACGTGGTGCAGGCTTCCTGCAGGACTATCTACAGTGGTGACTTGGCGCAGGTCTCCTGTGGGACTAACTACAGTAGTGAGTTGGAACAGGCTTTCTGCGGGACTAACTACAGTGGTGACATGGTGCAGGCTTCCTGCTGGACTATGTACAGTGGTGACGTGGTGCAGGCTTCCTGCGGGACTAACTACAGTGATGACGTGGTGTCACTGATTCCCTCCCCGGCGTGGAAGTAGTGGTTCAACAGTGGCCAAAACTCAAGAGAATCTAAAGTGGGTCATCAAAGGTGTCTAGCAGAGATGTAGATAGAAGGGTAATGACGCTTCTATCTCAAGGTAGTTTCCAAAAGATAATTCAGAAGTCAAGAACAATGCTGCTTAGGGCCGAGCAATTGTTAACTTATATCTGTCTATTGCCTTTTGTAAAGAATTAAGCAATGGGTTTAGCCCGTTCAAGCCCCCAGCTGGTGTAAATCCAGCGAAATTCTCTTTGACAAGAAGAAACTCTATTGATGTAAATATATCTCTAAATGTATACATATATATAAAATAAGTGTCTTGCTCATTTTTTTACCTTAACCAGTGGCACTTGGGCTTTCAGCCTTTGGCCCAATGACATGTCATTGCAAGGCTGGGGAACCTGTAGACTTTCCTTCCAACCCGGCCAGGATCTTCGCTTTTTCCCATCCACAGAGGGTTTATCTCAGAAGCCGTTCCGGTTATTCAGTCAAAATCCTAATCGGTGATACTCCTTCAAATGCCAACGCCCGGGCTTGAACCTTAAACACCTGATCGCCAGCGCCACGTGGTAACCATTACACCAGCGCGGCTCTTAGTCTTGCTCATACGTTGCTTTCACGTTGTGCACCCACCAATTTTAATCTCTCAGAAGAATCAGATTCTTGAGTACTGTAGCTCATGGAAGATGCTTAAAAATCCCCAATATTCTTTTGGGTATTAAACCAAAAAAATGTGTGATTGGACAGCGCGAATAATGATTTGCCTGGGCTACAATCAACAAGGTACATATATGTCACAAAATGATATGATACACTTGATGCACACGTGATGTAATCATCACTCATCACTCATCATCAGACGGGAAACCTCGATAGACCGAGCGTAAGTCTTTTATCTTGATACGACTAGCTTCAGTCGGAGACTGATGTCACTTTTGCTGTCGGTTTTCTGTACTCTAGCAAAAAAGAAACAATCGTCAGCGCTTGCTGTAGTGGTTAATAAATATACTATTTTCATATGCTGAGGTTGCCAGCCTCATATAAACACTAAGCAAGAAAAACATGATAAATTCATATTTCTAAAATAAATGTTTACACTTAAAGTAACTTTTGTGAACACAATCTCCTCGCACAGTTTAGAATGGACACATCACTTTATTAGATGCTTCGAATCACTTGGTCTTGGAAATTGTAGTAATCCTCTTATGACGGGTGTTCTGTGAATCACTTGTTCTGGGAAATGTTAGTAGTCCTCTAATGACTGGTGTTCCGTGAATCACTTGACATTTGAAACCTTAGTATTCTTCTTATGACGGGTGTTCTGCGAATCACTTGGTCAGGAAATATTTAGTATTTCTTTTATGACGGGTGATCTGATTCCTTAGGTATCAGAATTCGTATTTAAAATGCAGGTTTACTTCTTTTGTTTTGAAGTTGCCCAAATACTTTTGTCTGGCTCCTTTCAAGTCTAAAGTCTTTGTATTTAAAATATGTGGGTTTACTTGTAAGTTTATAGTTGCCCAAATACTTCCGATTTGTCACTTTTAATATAGGAATTCTTAGTCCGATCCTTCTTTCTCTGGCTCTAGGGATTTGCTGACTTGACGTGGCGATGCAGTCTGATCTGAGGCCCGGATTTCGCTATATTATTTTTCCCTTCCTCTGTTCACATCCCAGATTGTGCTTCCGACGAATTTCCAATGAAATCAATGGTTTATCCCGTCTCTCCGATCATTCCAATCGAAAGCTCTAGACTATATGGGTAGCGGTGTTTAATTTAATTCTCCCCCCCCCCCCCCGCGTGATTTAAAATATTACATTTTAAAATTCCATCGAGTGACCTCTTTCAATATGCCGCAATGCTTCCGCCAGCTCACAAACAAATCTGTGACCTTATTTGATGTCCAGATCTACCTTCCATTATTGCCTCCCAAAGACAGATTATCTGTAATAATCTTGATACAGGGATAGTCCCTGAAGCCATTATCTCATATCGTCTGGACCCTCGCCCATCTCAGACAGCTTCCTCAGAAGACAATATGGTATTCTATTGAATCGATCGTGCACGACCAGCATGTGTTAATAGACATCGACTCTGTCAAAGGTAGCAAGACCGACTCAAAGAGATAAACGTATTACGGCTGACCGGTAATTAACATCGATAATACCACAGTTCAATTGACGGAACGTAAATACGTCTGGGAGTGGTCACAGCAAAAAGAATGTAGGGCAAACATATGCCAAATAATAGGACTGTGACGTGTAATGGAAAAAGAGTCTACAGTATAATCTGACAGCTTATTGCAACCTAATAGATCGCCTGTGATTTGCTAGCTAAATAGGCATATATACCAACTGTCTATTTCTGCAACGTTCCATTTTGTCCCGCCTTCTTTTCTTTTAACACGAGATAACGTAATGTTTACAAACTGCGTGACCTGTCAGTCACAACAGGGAAGCAAACAAGGCTGTGTTTACCTCGTTCCCTCACGCGAGCATCTGTCAATCATAATCGTTCTCAGACAGGTAAGCACGTGGGAGAGACAAAAACATTTTCATACTCAGGGGAAGTTAGAAACCGCTGGGCTCTTTGATCTTCGGAAGCGGGCATTCTTAAAGAGAAACCCGCTCGACGAACAGAAAGTCTTTTGATGCCGGTCGAAAACTCTCGACGGGAAACCTTGATAGACCGGGCGTAAGTCTTTTATCTTGATACGACTAGCTTCTAAATTTTGGGTCTCACCGGGACGCGAAATTAACAACAATAAAGATCAGAGAAATCAGAATATATATATATATATAATCTTCTTCTTTGATCCTTAGCCGCCGACCATCAAAGCAGTCAGTGGCCATCACGCCTAGTGGCGACTTGTAGGTCAACAACAAATTGATTCCACTTTGCTCGGTCGGTGGCCATCCTTCGTACAGTGCCCCAACTCTGGTTCATTCTTTGCATCTCAGCCTCCACAGTCCTCCGACAGGTTGTTTTAGGTCGGCCTCTCTTTCGTTTTCCATCAGGGGTCCAAAGCATAGCTGTTCATGTGATGGCATCGGGGTCTCTTCTGAGGACATGGCTTACCCAGCTCCAGCGTCTGCCAGCTATGATGGTGTGCATGTCCTCTTGCTTGCTCCGAGTAAGCAGATCTTGGTCGGCCAAAAGATTCGGATATATATATATATATATATATATATATATATATATATATATATATATATATATATATATATATATATATATATAGAGAGAGAGAGAGAGAGAGAAATCTGACGGTTTAGCTGACTGGACGTATAGGCAATAAATAACTGATAGCGAAGGAGAGAATACATCGTTATATTTCATTGTGCATATTTGTTATAGTGAATATTATTTTTATAACATACCACAAAGGCAACAGACGCCGAAATTTTAATTGCTATTTAATGACAGGCATTCATTGTTTAGGTAGCGCGTATGGAGAGATTAAATAATAATTAATATTGTACGCTGAACGCCGGGGCGATCAGGGAGGGACGAGTTAACATATCTCAATCCGACCGAACTCAGCTGCCAGCCGCATCTGCTAACGTATAGGCGCAAGGAAAACCCGTGTGCCTTTTAAATTTAATCAGGACTGATGGAGTGGAGAAGAGATCTTCTTGTCCCCGTCTGTGTGTAGATATTGTAGTAGCATTTGTTTTCATCAATGTATCCTTGTATTCTTCGCAGACCTGATCACAAGGGCGTCCAGCGGTCTTTCTTTTTCCGATTTGTTATTTTTCTCAGTTGCTTGGCTTGTGCGTCACCAATTTCATTTGTGAACGGACACTCGACACAGAGTATTGGAGGACAATAAAATTTAATACTGGACTTACCAAACCCAGATTATATATATAATTTTACCAGCCACAGTGAGAGGAAGATCTCTCTAGCTACTTACGCTGTGCAAAATCGGCGCTTCAACACATAGTTGGCCGATAAAAGAACCATCATCAGCATATGAACAAAACTTTAGCAACCAGATGTTTCCCAATACTGGAAGTATTTTTTCCGTTAAAGAGTGAACCTCAGGAACTCTCACAGTTTTGACTATTTGTAATAACACTTCTAGGAGAAGAATCAGGTTAGGAGTTCACTCATTAACTATTTCTGGGGATGGACAGGGGCCAATTCGGATCTGCGACAATTAGGGTGACAGAATATTCAGTGAAAATAGATAATAAATTCATGTACTAATTCTATTACCAAGAGATATTACAGACCAACCATACCAGGCAATTAGGTAAGAGTGTGAGAGTGGCCACTGTTTGAAAGAGTGTGCGAGTATTTTCATGTTTGGGGGAAATACTGTATTCTGTAACAGGGTGCTAACCTTCAACCTTTGGGTTAATAATTTTATGTTCTTTTCTCCATTTCGGGGGAGGGTGCACTTTTCCTACTTTTTTTCATATGCATGTAAATGACTCTTTGATCTTTTCTTTGATATTTTGATGTTGTCGAGTTTAATGATAATAAACTACAAAGAAACTTACCTTAGTTTGTCAGACCAATACCCATTTATCCTTAGTTTTTCACATTTGTGTGTCTTGTTGTCACATAGCTGTGTGAGTGTAGAGTAAAACTTATCTATTCTTGATAGGCAGATAAAAGCTGTCTTGCAATAAAGTACAGTCGTAGAGATAGGCTTGAAGAGATTACCTAATCAATCCAGAGACAGATCTTTTCCTCAATTCTACCACCTGTGAAAATCTATTTCTATACCTTAACGCGTATATGTCGACATCCACTCTATACTCAGACGGGTCAAATGAAACAATTAACCTTCCGTACAACAAGGACGATGAAGAAAATGAAGAAAAGAAGTAATACTGCCGGAGGGAATGAATGGATGAGAGAGAAGGGCACAGAAGTACATGTAAAATTACGTTTTGTCACACTTGGTGCAGGCTTCCTGCGGAACTAACTACAGTGGTGACTTGGTGCAGGCTTCCTGCGGGACTAACTAGGGAGTCTTCACAAGAAAATTCAGAAGTCAAGAACAGTGCTGCATAGATCCGAGCAATTGTTAACTTATATCTGTCCGTCGCCTTTTGTGAACAATTAAGCAATGGTTTTAGACCGTTCAAGCCCCAGCTGGTGTAAATCCAGCGAAATTCTTTTTTACAAGAAGAAGCTCTATTGATGTAAAAATTTCTAAATGTATATATAAATAAATTAGAAGAGTCTTGCTCATACGTTGCGTTCACACTTATAATAACTGAATCAACTATGATTGTTATGTTTTAAAATAACATGTAACAAATTTAATAATCAATTAGTTTTAGCAAGTTAAAATAGTAGTGGAAGGAAGGTGAATTTTAGATGAAAATAAAATTTCTCTTCATCGAGAATTGGTTTGAGGATTTAAATTAAAATTTAATTTTAATATCCGTTTTCTGGTGCCTGTTAGTTAGCACTTAGCTTGTGTGAGCGAGTCCTGCAGCCTTGGTTTTTTGTCGATTTGTTTGTGATGATGACACTTCACATTCTGATAGCTTCGTTCATCGAACGGTCTGATAGATTAGTACCTCGATCCTTTAGACAACATGAAAATAAATGCCTCTGCTATTTACATTTGTGGGCTGCAAATTAACAATCGCATTGTCTCGCTGTCCACCCACCAATGTTAATCTCTCAGAAGAATCAAATTCCTGAGTACACAGCGTAGCTCAGGGAAGATGATTCAAAATCACCAATATTCTTCTGTGTATTAAACTAGGAAAATATGTGCTTGGACAGCGCGAATAATGATTTTCCTGGGTTACAATTAACAAGGTACATATATGTCACAAAATGATGTGATACACTTGATGCACACGTGATGTAATCATAACTCACCACTACTTCAGTCGGAGAATGGGGTCACCTCTGCTGTCGGTTTTCTGTAGTCTAGCAAAAAAGAAACAATCGTCTGTGCTTGCTGTAGTGGTTTATAAATATACTATTTTCACATGCTGAGGTTGCCAGCCTCAAATATAACCACTTAGCAAGAAAAACATGTCAAATTCATATTTGTAAAATAAATGTTTACACTTACCACAAAGTAACTTTTGGGAACACAATCTCCTCGCACAGTTTAGAATGGACACATCACTTTAGTAGATGCTTCGAATCACTTGGAAATTAATAGTAATCTTCTTATGGCGGGTGTTCTGCGAATCACTTGGTCTGGAAATAGTTTGTATCCCTCTTATGACGGCTGATCAGATTTCTTACGTATCCAGACTTCGTATTTAAAATGTAGGTTCGCTTTTTTGTTCTAAATGTGCCCAAATACTTTTGTCTGGGTCCTTTTAAGTTCCCAGTCTTTGTATTTAAAATATGTGGGTTTACTTGTAAGTTTAAAGGTGCCCCAATGCTTCAGATCTGTCACTTTTAATATAGGAATTCTTAGACCGATTTTTCTCTCTGACTCTAAGGATTTGCTGGCTTGACGTGGCGATGCAGTTTTATTTTATTTCCCTTGATCTATTCACATCCTAGATTGTGCTTCCGACAAATTTCCAATGAAATCCATTGTTTATCCCGTTTCTCAAATCACTCCACTCAAAAGCTCTGGACAATATGGTTAGGAGAGTTTAATTTAATTTTCTCTTTGCGTGTTTTAAAATATTACATTTTAAAATTCTATCGCGTGACCTCTGTCAATATGTCGTAATGCTTCCGCCCATTCACAAACAAATCTGTGAACTTATTAGATGTCCGGATGTTACCTTCCAATATTGCCTCCCCCAGACTGATCTGTAATTATTTTGATACAGGGATGGTCCCGGAAGCTATTACTTCATATCGCCTGGGCCCTCACCAATCTCAGACAGCTTCCCCAGACAGACAATATGGTATTCTATTGAATCGATCGTGCACGACAAGCTTGTATTAATAGAAATCCACTCAGTCAAAGGTAGAAAGACCCACTCAAAGAGATAAACGTATTACCGCTGACCGGTGTAAGTAACCGCGATAATACCACCGTTCACCTGGCGGAACGTAAATACGTCTCGGAGTGGTCACAACAAACATGATGTAGGGCAAACATTTGCCAAATAATAAGACGGTGAAGAAAATGAAGAAGTGATACTGCCGGAGGGGATGAATGGATGAGAGAGAGTGGCACAAAAGTACATGCACAATGACGTTTTGTCACACTTGGTGCTGGCTTCGTTTGGGACTAACTACTGTGGTGACTTGGTGCAGTCTTCCTGCGGGACTAACTACAGTGTTGACTTCATGCTCCATAAGGAACACAAATAAAATTAACGATACTAATGTCGAGTATATAACGTTTATTTAATCTGGAGTAGACGGGGTCAGTGTTTTTATTAAAACCAAGTTGTATTTTTCACATGTTGAATTAAGTACGTCTGTATGTTTTTACAATCTGTGTGTTTAGATAAGATTGATCGACACATCAAAAACAGAAACTATAAAGTTTAGCAGATCGCTCGGTCCACTTAACCGTGTGTCAAGTGACCTCCTTTACACATTTCTATCCCATAGTGATAATAAACTTTTTTATAAATAATTATATATTTCTTTAAAATCGGTTTGAAACCTAAATGACTATTAAATCTGTAATTTGTAAATATACAAATTTAACGTCGATTTAGTCATTTTGATTGTACTGCATGTTTGTCTCAGTCAATTTACTAAATACAATCTAAACAAAACTATACCATAATAATAAGAATGCCCCTGAGTAAATCAGGGTGGGGGCTTGAACGAGCTGAAATTAATAATTGCTTATTCTTCATAAAAGGCGGCGGACCAAAATAAGTTAACAATTGCCCTGCCAATGCAGCATTGTTCTTGACTTCGGAAATATCAGATGAATTCCCTTGAGATAGAAACATCATTATTCTTCTATCTACAACTCTGCCAAGAGTAATCTTGTGCGAAGGTAGACACATCTGAAGACCCATTTTAGATACTCTTGAGTTTTGAGCCACTGTTGGACCAAGATTTCTCTTGGCAGATATGTAGATAGAAGGTTAATGCCGCTTCTACCACAAAGATTTTTCACAAGATATTCAGATAAGCGAAAACAATGCTGCAATATGGCTGAGCACGTTAATTCTAGAATCTGACGACAACCTTTGTTAAGAATTAAGCCCACACCCCTTATTACTCAGTGGAATTTTTATTATTCTGGTATAGCTCAGATTAGAGTGTGTATAGTAAATTTGACTGAGACAAACATGCAGTAACTTTAAAATGATTAAATCGAAGTTAAGTTTGTAAATTTACAAATAACAAAATTTAATAATCACTTAAGTTTTAACAGTTTGAAAATAATTTGAATAGTTATGAAGAAAAGTCTCATCATTGATTGGTAATAGAGATGATGAAAAAAAGTTCACTTTGGCAGCGTATATTTTTCACTTCGCTGCCAATAGTAGTTTCTGCTCCCGCAGATGGGTTCTGTTTACACTGCTCTCGCTCGTTGCTGGTCAAGGTTGTAGGGTGTATCTCGTTTCCCAGAAAGGTCAAGGAGAGTCTACAAAGTTGGTCCCTCGTCTTAAATCTAAGGCCACTGTTCCCTTCTTGTTCCAGAGATAGTACTTTCTGCTGGTACCACCAATAACTATGATAAAGAATAGAAACGAAACGCTCTCCTCGGTATTGCGTTTCCCGACACATACTTATGCCCCCCCCCCCCCTTCTTCTATTCTACAATCCCATTTATCTCACAATTTACCCTCGATGAGAATTAAATTTAATACCTCGGGATAAAACTTTCTTTACATTTAAATTGAATAGCTTTAGCTTCACATTACATTTAAATGAAAAGGTTAATAGCTCAGATAGAATATGTTTACATTTACATTTCTACTGATTGAAAAGTGTTCACAGGATAAATTGAATACGTTTTTATTTATGTTTACATTGATTGAAAAGTTTGAAACTTCCATTAATTTTAAAGTGCATATGTTAACACCGACACTTACACTGGTTTGAAACTGTAAGTATTATAGAAGTAATTAGAATGTACATCATTTCTTCATCTTTCCATCAATGCTCCGTATGGAACTTGAGATTACCTTTTGCTTTTAGTTCTCTTTAAGAAACTAGCAATAAAGCAATCACCAGCCCGTGCAGTGGTGGTTCATGAATCATCATTTTATACGCTGAGGGTGCCAGCCTCAACTGAATGTGACATTCACTAGCGATTTTCAAATATTAAAATTCACATGGCAATTTACGTATATATGTTAGTTCACATGTTAGTAATGAGAAATATAAAATGTAAAATCACATCTTCCGCCAATCCTGGCTCACAGACTTTTTACTCAGATGAATAAAAGAGACTTGAATTGGTCTCTTACACGCGTCTGGGGTGTCGTTAATTTAATAAGTTCCCTCTCTGACTTTGTGTATTTCCTTCAGTTTCTTCAGACAGCGCCTTTCTTATTAAAAATGATAGATTTCCTGGGCTGTTTTTGTAGGTCCTGATAAATACTCAAATAAAAGGTGTCCAATCTGATAAAATGGAATTCTGAATTCTAGGCTTCACTCTAGC